>JAOUZG010016315.1:595830-738662 GCA_026289955.1 Argiope argentata | reverse complement strand
AAAAAAATCGCAGAGTATGCATTTTGTTTTTCTGTTTTTCTGATTGATTGACCCTAAAATTTGACACAGAACGACTATTTCGTTTACAAGAACATATACCAAATTACATTAATCCAAGTCATTTCATTTTCAAGCTACCGCGTCTGAATACATACAACGGTACTCGTGGAGAGATGGCCAATTCTCTATCGAATTTGACTTTAGAGGTAAAATGGCATTTTAAAAGAGTTTACTTGTTTCTTTCGAAGCATTTTTAACTTTGCAAGAGGTTTTCCGCAGTTTTTTTTTCACTTGTTCACATTAACGGCCCTCTTTTAAAAAGGGCAAAAGAAGTGTAATAATATATCGATAAATTTTCGGTTAATCTTAGTTTTACTTCTTGCATTAAATATTCGCAAAAGATCGTAACTTTTCTACTAATATATGTTTCTCTTAGTTTGATAAAGGTGAAATGAACCTCACTTAATTTAATATCAGACAAAACGGCGAAAAGAATGCCACAAATGAAGTCATGGGAAGGCGGCCAGACATAAATTGACTTTCTATTCTTATTTGATAATGAATCACCGATATTAAAATGTTATCAGATAACGTTCTGTACCGAATAAATCAGAATGCCACTCGACTATAATCAAATGATAATCATTCACTAGGATAATTATCTCTTTAGGCGAATAACGGTGAATCGTCAGTGATCTGGATGATAATAATATCGATTTCCAGCTCGTGTAATAAGCGCGAAATGCATCTCACTCAACGGAGGGTTTATTAGAATTTCACCCTAACAACGCGCATTGCCATGTGAGAACATGATGTTGTTGGTTAGAAAGTTTTGATGTCTCCGAAATGTTCGATCAAAAAATATTTTTGCCTGCTTTTACCAGCATTGCATTATTATTACGTATGCATCTTTGAAAGCAGATGCGTTTTTAAAAGGTTTGCGTAGAACTACGATGTGGTAGCTGTTATTTCACCCAAAATCGGTCGAGATCGAAAACTTTTTTATTTTTAAAAATATTCTTAAGCATCTTTATCAATAATGCTTTCTGTAGGTTTAAAGATTTTGCTTATAAACAAATCCCTCGCGATGATAGGAAATGCAATCAGGGCTTTAAATAAAAGTGAAAATATAAAAATGATATAAAATTATAATATAAAAATAATTACTACACTTCTTACTAAAGGTTTGAACCTCCTTTATATTTATTATTATTTTTTACAGGTATGCTTCTTTCGTTTCAGGAAGAAATGATTAGAGAAAATAAATAAGCTTGCCTTAAAAGAAAAGTTCAATAATCCTAAATGAAATAATGCCCGATATTCGAGGAGGGAAAGTTATAATTTGAGAACCTCAAGTTTTGAACTCAAGGCTTCCTGTTCTGGAGGTCAATCAATTACTGAGGCATCTTATATAGTAACATGAAGATTACAATATAAATTTTGGTGATTTGTTAAGTTTTTCCATTCGCTATCTTTTTTTCTTGGGGAAGGGGGGTGACAGTTATGTACAAATTTTAATAAGAATATTTTTTTACGAACTTTAAATTAGAGCATAAACAAGAAAACAAATAATTAATTTTTTTTAATTAAAAGTTTATTCAATGAAAGAGATGTTTTGCATGTTTTGATAGAATTTAATTCTTCAAAATTTTGTTCAACCTCTATAATTTATTATACACATCTTATTTTCCTAGAAATCTTAAATGATTACAAAAATCGTGAAAAAAATTATCTTGAATTTAGTAAATATAAAAATAAATTGAATAATTAAATTTTCCTTTATTTCTTTTTATTAATACTTATATTTATTTATCTGCATTATTAGACATTAAGGATTAGAATATTTATACAAAAAAAAAAATCCGTCAGAAAAAAGATGATATCTGGAAAATCTTCTGAATAATTTTTAAAAATAAATATTTAAAAAAATTTGAAAAAAATGTATGAAACATTTAAGAGGCAAGGTATTGTTTTAATGAGAATTGCAATTTAAGAAACCGTTTAAAATAGGTATGACGATTTTAAAATAGGTATAAATATTATATAGGTATCATAAAAAAGGTATGACCTTTTAAAAACAGGTATGACAATTTCACATTTTATTTTGCCTAGTTTATGTCCAGTGGACTGATATTGTTCTGTGGTCAGGGTTCTTTTTTTTATAAAAAAATTTAATGATGTAAATGTTATTCCGAAAGACAGAAAATAGAATACAATGTTCTAGAGAACAGCTCACTGGATCGAGAAAGCCAAATTTGATATCATATACTTCTTGGGAATTATAATACTAAAGTTAAAAAAGTAATTTAACTTTATATTAGTTTACTAAAAATAGTCGAAAATTTAAAACTTTTGTGCAATTATAATTGAATTATTATTGATTATAATTGACTGAGACATATGATTGATTAATTTTCCCTTATTTCAAAATTAAAAAAAGTTTCTGTAGTGGTGAAGATTTCATTTCTGAACAACATTTTTACCTAATTTGTATCTACTTTTCCAAACAAGCTTTTGTATAATTTGTAAGAATGCTTTTTATTGTAATGAATTTCAATCCACCGTTATTGTTTCATCAAATCTTTCACTGCCTTTACAAATTAATGCTAATGTTATGATTCGAAATTGTTTTCGTTTGAAGCAGAATTTTCACTTTGCTTTCGTTGACTTGATGAGATTTTTAAGCTAACATTCTTTTTATAAATTTCTTGTAGTGAAAGGCTTTAGGTGAAAAAATACGAAAGCTAATGTAATGAAGCTCGAGTTATAGATTAACATATTTAATAGTTTTAAATATTTATTTTGTTATAATATTATAAAATAACATTGCTAAGATTTGTCATGAGATCTTCAGCACAGTTTTTCCGTTAATAAAAATTGACAGTTTTAATCAATTATCTCCTTTTTCTTCTTCTTCAAACCTTACCCTTCATGTTATTTGTGAATAAGAGCTTTAAAAAGTTTACAGAGTGATTTATATTTCTTTTCCTTACAAGAATATGTCTAATTAAATCTTTTCAATACTCGAGGTAATTACATACGTTTTGATCAATAAACATTTTCTTTGCTAGGTTTCTTTATTGATTTCTATCCTTATTCAAAACAATTGACTTTGATCCTTAAAATATCGATACGGCTGATAAATATGTTATTCTTTTATTAGTATTTCTCCTTTCAAATATAAACTTCACGCATTCGTGTTCGATCTGTTAAATTCTTTGTCTGCTTGTTTCTTTCTCACTTTGAAATAAAATTCTAAGACATTCATTTTGCAATCCTTCTATTTCAAAATTAAAATATTTGTCTTGAACCCGATTAGGATCACGAAACTTTTGTCAATAAGTTTTATTTTTGTTCGTTTTTTTGTACTACATAAAAATAATTAGTAAGGTAATATTCATAAAAGACAGTATCCATAAATTTCAACAAGCATGATATAGTAAGCATAATGTAAAAATCGTTCATATCTTTCTGTAGAGCAGACTGAAACTGCATAATTTATTCTTTCTTGGAGGGTAAGTGATCCCTAAAAAATATTTCATAAAATTATAATTGAATTTTTGATTAAAACTGAATTTAAATTATAGCGTTTTTCCCATTGATTTGAGGATGCATTATCGCTATCTTTGTGCTACTTTAATAATGAAACTTTTAAGATATCAATCTGATCTCTGCCTAATATATATATTTTTAATTTTAATGAATGTTCAAATTACTTTTAAATATATTTCACATGATTTTTCATTATTTTATTTATCAAATTTATATTCCGACGGGTTTTGATCATGTTAGATATTTTTATATTATCACAGATATGTAAACAAGAATAGATTTTAAAAATAAGACGACGAAAGACTAATTAAGTTTGAAACAGTATCTTACTACGATGTTTTAGACTGAAAGTTTGAATCTCTTTTTCAATTACTTCTATTAATTCACACTCTCCTTCTATATATTTATATATCTTGTACAAATTTTACATCGTTATTAAAATACTTTTTATTCATTCCACTCTTCAAATAACATTTTTTAAAACTTGTAGTGCATGACACTCGATGTTAATACAGTTTTTTTAAATATTAATTCATTCATTAAATTTAATTTACTTTTAATTCTTTAAATAGAGTTTTGGCAGCTTGTAATGAAAATTGAAATCAACAAGCAGTAGCTCCATCGGTAAAACGCGAGGATTTTGGTATTTTTCTAGTTCATTTCTTGCGAAAATCAGTCATTTTTTGATAAATTATTTATTAAAAAAGTAACTGAATTAAAATTTGTGTTTTTTGACTTAAGATGGAATTGAATTAATTTTTTTATATTGCTTGTTAATTTTGAGTTTTTTTTTTATCAATCCGAACTCGATTTAGAGATCCTTTTGATTTTCAAACTCTATTAGACATGAACTGCATATTCTATACAATTTTACGATTCATGTGTAATATCTTATTTTCTTCATGTTGTATTTGTATCAAATGAATAATTGTCATCTGAGTAACTTCAATTTGAACCTTAAGCTGGAACCTGGAAGGTGCTTTAGAATCTGCATGAAGACTTCCGTTTCTGGAAATCTTCGTTTGTAAATGTTTAGTATAAAATATTCCAATTTTCCCACTTCTTATGCTTTGATTATTTTCATCTTTAACGAGACTAATCCTTTTATGATTTTCATAAATAATCGTCTACTGCAGCCATCATCTGATGTTTGTATTCTCCAATGTATCCGAATTAGCTTTTCCATCAAATTAAATTGAAGACTTTATTTACAATGTTTAATATGTGAGCTCACTTCAGTTACATTGATTTGATTACAGATTTAGATATTTTCGACCTTACAACGGCGATACTTAAATTCCCAGCATTTCCATTTCGGATGTAAAATACCCACATTTTGCTATCATTCTAAAATGGCAAAAATAAATAGGAAATAGAAGCATTAAGTAACAATTACTGATCGGAAATTCAATAAGACAAATTCCAAAAAGGCATATAACGTTTGCATTTTGCTATGGATCTGAATTGGCCTTTCTATCATATTAAATTAAAACGATACTTACGTTTTGGAGATCCTATATTTGCAAGAGAAATAGGAAGACTGTATATTTATAAATAGTTAAACTTATGCCTCACTTCAATATACAGATTTAATTAAAAATTTACTTCTTTTCGACCTTATAACGGCAGTTCTTAAATTCTTTCTATTTCAGATGAAAAATGTCTAACTTTTGTTGTCATTCCGAAATGAGAAAAATAAATATTAAGCAGAAGCATCAAGGAACAACAACTGATCGGACATTCAATAATACAGATTCTAAAAATTGTATTGATGATTTCAATTTGTAGCGTCTTTCCATTCTGAGGATTCTGGAAGAGGACAAACGCAATAACTTTAATCCCTTTCGATTCGGTTTAGTGAAAGCCAATGTTTTATTAATTTTTTTTCTTACCCATCCCGATTTTCAGCTGTTATCTCAGAGTCGATGAAAATGTTAATTGCAATCGGACAATTTAGAGAATGAGGGCCCTTAAACCACTTGTTTTTCTGCTCTTTTCAGACAATAGCAGCCCCGGCTTTGGCTATCTTTCCAAGCGCTCCGGGGCGACCGAAAATTCTCTCTCTGCCGCCCGGCGCTTTCGGCGCCCGCGGAACTGCAGATATTCCGGTGAACCCCGTGCCCCTGCTGGAGGTTGGACCTTATTATGGAGTGGAGAGCACGGGGGACGACGCATCGAGCGGTGACCGCCATGGCTCCCCTAGTCCCGGAGATTACGTCATTCGCGCTTCCCTGACACAGAGCGTCGATCGCGATCGACCCGTTCGCACAACCACTGAGGATTCTGAAAGCCCGGCGTCCTGCTCTGCGTCCAAGATTGACATTTACCTGCAGCATTGGGCATGTAAGTGATGTTTTTTGTCTCACCATTTTAGAGGTCTCCATTTGAATAAGGTAAAGGCCTCGAATTGACTCCAGGAAGGTTCAATATGGCCTCGGCTAGGCTTAGTGGGTGACTATGGAATTGCGTGCTTCATCGAAGCCGGTGGGAGAAAGGGGGTGGGGCTATTTCTTTGTGTTGTTCGGGAAAATGATTTTTTCCCAATCGCGCGGAAATATCGTTTTCAAAATTAGCGGGCATTCTTCTTGGAGTAAATGAATCGATACAAGAGGATTGGAGTGTAGAATTGTTGATCCTCTGGCGTTGTATTTGAGAATTAGAGGTTTTATTTAGGAAATAGAAAGTTTTTATTTTTTAACGATTATTTAAAATTGGACCTTGCTATTTTTTAATCATTTAGAATGGTAAAGATTTAAATAAAAGTTCATTTGACATAAAAGTATTTGATTTTTAATCCTTGTTTATTAGAATTTATTTAAAAAAAACTTTCAGTAATATTTTGAATAGATTATTTATATTTAATAGAAAAATTAATTTTGATTCGCTAAAGATAAGTTGACATAAAGATTAATTCCTCAAGGTTTATATTTTTAAACAAAAAGATTAAATATATTTGAATAAATATATTTTTATAAATTGATTAAATATATTTGAACATTTTATTACAACATCAAGCTAAATTACTTTTGATTCTTAATACTGACATATAAACATGTATTAAAAATAAGTCCCAAAAATATGAATATATTGTTGTATGTAATTGATTCACAAATATTATATCTATAATTATAAGCAGCGTATTTTAAAAATACATTCGGAGAGTACAATGATCAACGTAATTAATTCGTTTATATTACTAAAAATAAATTACATTGACTTTAAAAAATTAGGTTGATTTTTTTAATAAAATGGTTACCTGATCTTAATCATCGTTTTTATGCTGCTCTTCAAAGGAATTAGATACTTTTCTACTGAAGTTTTAGCAAATTTTATAATTCTGTATTGAAAAAAATAACAAAATTCATTGAAACGTGATATTTATATTTTTTGATGAAAGGTAATTATTCACAATAAGTAATAAGTTGTTATATTAAAACATCAAAAGTAATTGTATTATTGTCAAAAAATTCTGATATTTAAATCATTTTTGGAAATCAAGATTTTCAAGGGGAAAACGAAAAAATGTGATGATTCTTTTACAACATTCGCATAATCTTCATTTGGAGGGAAATTTTGAAAAAAAGTTTTGAATATTTTCATTTACGTTGTTGTTATAAAAGAAATGTGAATTCATACGATAAAAATATAATTAAAAAATGAATTCCGTCTTAATTTTTTAAATAAAACTCTAAAATAAATTAAAAAAACAAACAAACTATTTTAATTATGTTCGATGAGTTTAGATTTTAAAATTGGTTTAACTTTGAAATTCTTGATTTTCATACCTACATTGATTAATTTGCTTATACTTCCTTTGCACTTCAATATGATTATTAGATTTTTATTTAAAAACATTAGAGAAATATTAAATCTTTCTTCAATAACTTATGAGCTCATAATTAAACAGAAATCACTTTCATATCACTTTAAAATTGAAAACATTAGCTTTTCACTGATATTAATTTTATTTGTTTACAATGATTTCTTATGATTTTAATATATTTAATATATTTTTATTCTATTTTTTTTAAAAAATTACAACTTATTTTACAACAAATTTTTTTATTTCTTTAATTATTGTAACGATTACTTTAAATATATATATTTTTATGAGTGTGTTATGATTTCTTTATAATTTTAGAATAAATTTAAAAAATGAAATAGAAAAATGTATCGAGATAAAAACATTACCATCTATAATATTACGTTCTAAAAGTTAGAATTTTTTGAACCATTTATACATACATAGTAAAATCTTCCCATCAAGTCAATATATCCTAGTTTTGAAACGTAAAAAATTACCGGAAGAATGTTATTTTTATGACCATATGAAAGACGAAATTTTGAGGAAATAATTTTAATTGCGAGATCATCACTTCATCTTAGACTTTCAAATTTAATTAATTAACTTCAATCTTTATTGTTTTATCATTTTGTTATGATATAAGAACATGATATTATTTTGGTTAGGAGGTTTTGATGTCTCTGAAATTTACGAGTAGAAAACATTTTACCGGATTTTACCAGTATTGCAATATTATTATGTACGCCTCTTTGACTTGAGATGCGTTTTTAAAAGGTTGGCCCACTTTTACCAATATTGCTTTATTATAATGTCGGCTTCTTTGACAGCGGATGCGTTTTCAAAAGGCTAACGAAGAACTATGACAACATAGCTGTTATCTCATCTCAAAATCAGTCGAGCTCCAAAACTTTGTTTGGCAGCTAGAAAAATTGAAAATGAGAGTTCAAAAAAAATTATAATTACACACACACACACACACACATATATATATATATATATATATATATATATATATATATATATATATATATATATAAACTATCATAACAAAGATAAATATGGAAAAAATATCAAATTTTTGAGCCAAAATATTAAGAATTAAAAAGAACATTGTATTTAGAGAGCGCTAATACTGCTACTACTAGAATACCAGTGATTTAATCTAACATGTCAATAAACAATAAGTTTAAAGTGAAATTCAAGATCAAAAGTGAAAGAAATATAATGAATCCGGCCTGAAGACTTTTTCAAGGGTCACCCTCAAGCAGGGATTTAAACCAGGGATTTTTTTCTGTGAGGGATCTGACAATTTTGTCAAAAATTGGCCCCTCGTGACCCGAAAATCCCAGAAAATTGAGACCTTAGAGACAAATTAATTACACAGAAATATAATAATAAATTTGAATCCAAATGGGTTACATATATTGATTAGATCATATAAAAGATCGTAAAACAGAATAAAGCAGTATAATAAACATACAAGCAAACAAGTAAAGCAAAAATAAGAACCAATTTGAATCCAAATAGAATATACCAATATTATAAACACACAAGCAAGCAGGTTAAGTAAATTATTACAATTTTTTTTAACTAAATAGAATTAAAGAGAAATATTCAAACCCTCACGCAAAACAAAACAAAGTAATTAGAAATGAATCCAAACACATGCCAAAAAAAGAACTCCAGAAGTTTGAAGCTTGTCACCTGACATAATACAATAAGCTTAAATTCCTTTACAATAAGCTTAAATTCCTCGCGATTTGAATCCCTAAGCTTGTTCAGTATATATAGTCCTAATGAGTACCTGAAGCGCCATCTATTAAGTAAAGGTTACGATTTTAGAAGTTTAGTTTTAGTTTTGAAACTACGTTAGACTTATTGTTATTAGAGTTTGTATGTTGTAATAGTTTTTGGGAAAATCGTTAGTAGTTAAGCTTTTAATTAGGTTGTTTGTTGTCTATGAAATTTAAGTAAAAAATATTTTACCGGCTTTTACCAGTATTGCAATATTATTATGTACACCTCTTTGACTTGAGATGCGTTTTTAAAAGCTTCACCCGCTTTCACCAGTGTTGCTTCATTATTATGTCGGCTTCTTTCACAGCGGATGCGTTTTTAAAAGGCTTACGAAGATCTATGACATCATAGCTGTTATCTCATCTCAAAATCAGTCGAGCTCCAAAACTTTGTTTGGCAGCTAGAAAAATTTTAAATGAGTGATATATATATATATATATATATATATATATAGGTCCAATAGAAAAGTAAGTCTCGTGATTGCTTCAAACCGTTTTAAATTGATTAATTACTTAAACTAATGAAGACAAATAATCTTAAAAATAATAATGTTCTCACATGATGACTTGAAAGATTTCGTTTTCTTTACTTTTTTTTCCATTATCGATTTAGTCTGTAATCTCAAGGAACATAGAAAACACAATTATTCCACACAATATATCAAGATATGCCATTTTTCGTTAATTAACGGTTCATTTCGTTCACAAATATTTGAAGTTGCATGAACAAATTATTTATAAATCAAGATAACATTTTCCCTCCACATAAATGAGATGTAAGAAAGTCTAAAAACGATCCTCTACAGCTAAAAAGCGAGTGGAGATTGTCAATCGATATTCTAACACCTGTTTTAAGTCCCTTCATATATTTTTAAATCTTCCTTGAAATGAAATTTTGAAAATGTAATTATAATAATTAAAATATACCCATAGGCCTGCAACATAAGTATATTGAAGACGTATGCTCAATTGTGTTCCCTTCATTACGAAAACAGATGTCGTCGTATTAATTAATACCTTCTTACTAAAGGCATCGAAAATCTAAATGTTAATGCAAATCGCCAGCTTAATATAGTAACTCATTATTTCATTAAATTTTTATACTGAATTTTCTTTAACTGTAATTAACCTTAGGAATCTGTAAAAATGGGAAGAATGTTTTTTCCCTTTAATTTTTGAATAAAAATTTTGTGTATAAACAAAATAAAAAATATAGAATCCTATGACATCTTTGAATTTGAGAGATACTGTTGTTATGACCGTATGTATGCAAATTATATGCCTTAAGCAAATTATGTGTTTGATGTGACACGAGATACCCTATATGCATTTTTTACAGAGAAAATATTATCTCCTACTGGCACAATTTGTACGATTCATTCCTTTTATTGGCCCTAACAGTTTAATAATAAATGGAAAAAAGCTCTTTTTTTAATAGATATTGTAATTATCGAATTTTATTCACAATTAGTGTGAAAACTATTATTGTAAATTATAAAACTACATTGCTACAAATGGTACAATTTTTGATTAAAATTCAAAGGGAAGACAAGACGTTGTAAAGACGATATTTTTTTTATTGACAGTGGATCCAATTTATGCTTATATGTTCACTCATCGAATGTAGTAGCATAGTAATAAGAGGTTAAAGAGAAAGGGGGTATGATGAGTTTTCAAGGTTAAATGAGCTAATTTCTAATATGATTTTGCAGCTCATCGTCTAATGATTGCTTAAGAAGAATTTTAAACTTGCAATTTAAGATTTTAAAATAAACTAAGTTACTTCGAGTGCCAGTCCTGAAAAGATCCATGGAGATAAAATGTACTGCAATTATTTTCCTTTGCACTTTTTCATATACGCAGTATATACAAAGTGGTGTAACCGTAAAAAAAATCACACTCGAAAGTTTGACGAATCTCCACGTTTTAAACCTTCCTGAGTGCGAAAAACACATTTTTGAAAAATATCTCTCTGTCTGTGGCAATGATAACTCAAAAACGATGTAAGCGAGATACATGAAATTCAGTATGCCGTTTTTTTCATCAAATGTATGGATTTAGGTCGAATTTCGAGCAAATCCATACAGAAAAAGTCTTTGCTCGGCTGTTAGAACATTAGTTAACATGGCAACAACAAAACGAAGACAGCTACATAAATAAAATTCGGCACACAGGTTTAATATTTATATTGTAAATACTCAACACATTTTGAGCTCAATGAAACTAGGAATAGAATATCTGTTGGTCTATATATAAATGCGATGACTCGAAAATGCAGTTAAATGATATTCAACTTAATGAGTCATTTTGTGACTACAGTTGTAGTTCTGTATCAAATGACAAAAATGCATTTAAAATTAAAATATTAAAGCACATTGCAAATGGAAATGCCGACGTCCTGGCACAGAGTTAGTGCTTCTTCTCCCGTGATCTGGGTGTCCCAGGTTCAATTCCCGGTTAGGGCATGATTGTTCTTCATCTGTTCTATCTACGAAATGTGTGAATGTGCCCCCCCCCCTCGTAAAAAGAGACTGGCCAAGCTAATATGCTGCATGAATAGCTAAGACGTACTCCTTGCTCTAGTTGGCGCTGCTTAAAAAATAAGAGACGCATCCCCAACTTAAAATTTCTGACCTTTAGCGATCTTGTCCATGCCAAATGCCATTGGAAATAACAACAAATTAAAATATCAAAGCACAAATTCGACTTTCGGATGTTGTTAATTGAGTAAAACGCCAATAAAGGTAACACGATAGATTCAGTAAATTTGTTAAATTCCCAGCAAGAGTTAATATTTTGTAACGATTTTACACTAGTGGTCTGTAAAGCATTCTCTGCTCTGCCTTAATATGGTGAGGGGATTGATTTTAATAGAGAATATGCGAGGTTTGGAGGAGACCGCTCTCGTTGTTTAATCAATACGATAAGAGGGCTTAAAAGTAATACCATGACATGGGCGCCTTTAACCTTCGTAAAAGCAGCATAATCATTAATAATAACTTTACATTATTATTTCAGATATTTAAAAAATAGAATGTTTGATATTGTGTAGAATTTGAAAACTCTTTTCTTCTTTTAATTTTACTGTTGGATATTTTGAATATTTCATACGAGAGCAAAATAAAAAGGATGAAAATGGTCATCTGCCAGGCATCCTAGTGGATCTCTATTTAATTCATTTTATGAATATTTTATATGATCTCGTTGTTTGTTGAATAACCCTTGTATAATTCTGCTTTTTTCTTGTTTTTCTAAGGTTAATTATGTTTTTTTTAAATCCCCTTTCTTTTTCCAGGGATCTCAGCGACAGGTGCCTCCCACCTTCCAAATATAGCAGATTAAGTCCAGATAAAAACGACAATCGATCGTCCCGAAGTAAGTCACATCCCCCTCTTATTCAACACTGCATATATTTATCTTTAAAAATTACAGTCAGTCACTCTGTTTCCACAAAACCAAAATGAAATGAGTTGGGTTGCGGGGCTCCTATCCCCGGCAGGGGCTTATCCTCGGTAATGATAGAATGAGTAGCACCTTGCGATCAGTACTTGCCGTGATCATCTTCGTAGGAGTATGACAGATGTTAACGACAGGACTGCCGAAGCCAGAATGAAGCCCACTGGAGCTGTGCTGTGTCTTAAGTAGTGGTGGTGAGTTGACCGGGATTGACCAATAGGAATGGTGAGTTGACAGAGATTGACCAATAGGAAGGCAGGATTAGAGATTTGAAAGTTCCAAAGCTTCGATGCATAAACTCTTAGTTGAGTGAGTGAGTCGGTGGCGTAGTTTGTGTCAGGACTCAATGTTATTGGTTGATGGCAGCAAAACTAAACCGTATTCTATATAATATATATCGTTCACCATATTCTGGATATCGACTGAAATGCTTTTTACATAACTTTTTTTCACAAAAAGAGAAAAAAAAAGGATCATTAAAAGAGTATTCCTACGATTTCTTATCAAGTATTAACAAAACCAAACAAAGATTTCACTAAAAAGGAAACAAAATAACTGTATTCAAGCTGAATAATATTATTGTGCTAGCGTTCGCTTTCTGATTTCCATTGCATTACTAAACACTAATCAGTGACACATTGAGTTATGTTATCCTCGAATGTAAATCGTAATTTCTTCATTCAGTTAGATTAATTTATTTGATTTTAAAAGATTTATTATGACGCAGCCGCCTCGATAAAACTTAAAGCATTTCAGGTAAAAAAATGATCCCTAAATATTATCTATTTGAACGCAATACATTGAATGTCTGTAATATAAAGCAGAAAATTCAATACATGTTTTTTTAGCACGGAAAATACTTCTAAATGATTGATTTCTTCTAAGCGATAGACATGGAATTGCGTTCGCCATTCTGTAGTGTCCACTTTTAGATCAACTGTGCCATTTTTGTCATTCAAAATTTCTTATTTCATAATGTATTTAATTAAATAACAAAATTCGTTTTTGCACAATTCTTTCCCAACAATTGCCTAATCGTATTAAATTGATTTATCACCATTTAGTACGATTAGGGAGTTATTACACCCTTTAGATCATTTCTATACCATTTTCCTTTTAATTTAACGAATCAATATCTAGTTTTAAGCTTAATTCATAAAACGCATTTCTTATAAATAAGTTTTAATCAATTTCACCAAATTTTTCACTTATTTGTTTTTGTCGATGTTATAATAAAAATATTTCTTTGTTTTGAATTTGTCTCCAAAAAAGAATTCATACTTCAACAATTATTTAGTAAGCCTCTCAATATGTGCTCTCAGCAATTCAATGTCATTAGTTTATTGATCATATGATGTATCGTTTAATAGT
Source organism: Argiope argentata (assembly GCA_026289955.1). NCBI lineage: Eukaryota > Metazoa > Arthropoda > Arachnida > Araneae > Araneidae > Argiope > Argiope argentata. The sequence continues at coordinate 724,682 of JAOUZG010016315.1, read as the reverse complement.
CATACATTTTTAAATAATCCTAATCAATATGAAAGGTCAATTAGAGTAATGGAGTTCATTCTTCGTGATAGGGGGAGAATAGGGAGGAAAAGGTAGAATACTTTATTTTCGGTCGTGTTTTTTCTATAAGGAACACAAACATCTAATAAGATGAAAGTTCTTCAGATCAGATCTAGGCAATAAAAACCATGACATGAAGAAACTTCCCGACTCAGACCACTGAGTCAAAGTATGGAGATAAAAAGAAGGAAGGGATTAGCTGCTGCCCGAGAGAGATCAGGCTACGTGGAGGAGAGAGAATAAAATCAATAAAAGACGCTGCAGAGGAAAGTTTATTTTGAAGTATACCAAGTTCTTAAAAATGAAAATATTTTTATCCCCATTAATGCCTGATGTATCAGCTAGTGTGATATGAAAAGGCTTGCAGGCTTTTTATCGCATCCTACAACAAATTTGACGGGGTTAGAATCTTTTGTTCTTTACTTCCGCCGTTGAATCAAAGAATTTTCATTTGATACATTGAAAGAAATGTTAGGAAAAATCAAAGTTTTTGTGTTCATTTTACGAAATTCAAGAGATATGCTCAGATGAAAGTTAGAATAACAAAAATATAATTTATTATTAAATCTATGTTTATGAAAATACGTTTTTAAAATATTGTTGCCATTTGTTTTTCAAGTGTTTTAAGCTTATAAAGTGAACATCGCTTCATTTCTTGCAATGATAAAATTAATAAATGTTCAATCGAAATGTCTGCAACTGCGACACAAAAAACTCTTTAAATAGCTACTTCTGAATCGGTTTATCTTCACATACTTCGGGAAAATGAAAAACGTAATAGCAACTAGCTGAACTACATACTCAGTACTATGCTTTATTAATTGAATTTAAAATTGAATAAAAGCTACTTGTCAGTTTAATGCATTTCATGGTTAAAATATATTCGATTTTTTATTTGATGGTATAAAATTGAATAATGTAGCTAGCTTCAAGGGATACTTTTGCCCTAACCTGAGAAACAACGCTTTGAAACGCTTATTGATTTTTAGCAAGATAATGTTAATGCATTATTCATTTTATGCACGATGGAGAATTCGTTCAAAACATTGTACAGGACAAAACATTGAACCTAGAATTATCAAATTAGCAAGGTTACTTTTTATGTTCTAAGTTTTCAGTAGAAAAAGGGTTTACTAGCATTACAACTACATTTTCAATTAAACATTAAATAGAATTAGGATAATTTCTTTGAATCAGTGTTGTGCTTATTATCACATAAAATTTTTTACATCACTTTAAATTTAAAGTAAATAAATAAATAAAACAAGTATTTGAATAGCACAATTTTAATTCTGTAAATTTTTTTCTTAAAATTTAAGATAATTTTCAAAAAATTTACAAATATGCTTTTTAGCAATTGTTTTCGTTATTGCCTTAACTATGATTATGCACACAAGACCTACATTGTGGATCAACTTCATAACGAAATATCATACAGGTGTGAAAAGAAAGGAAGTAGACTAGCGACTTCATTTTCTGCTGAGCTCACATGCACTGTTGGACAAAATCAAGAGATGGAAGGCATTTTCAAACATTTCTCGAAAAACATAACATAAAACTTGGACAGTTGGTTACCTTATAATGGCATTAAAGCGCTGGGGTCTCTGAGATGAGTTTACGTATTTTTGTGGGAATTACCAAGTCAGCAGGAAGTATAAAAGTCTGCAGCCAGCTGCTCAACTCATTCCACTCTACAACACAGTGGCGATTTGTATTGTGTTTCTTGAATAATTTTATTGGTCTTTTTGTTGTTGATTTTTTGGTGAAATGAGTGAACATCATCGTTTAGACGAAGGTATGAAGCGGAGAATTGTGGGTAGACTTGAGGCAGAGCAGTCCCAATCTCAGGTTGCTAGGGAATTAGATGTAACTCCAAGCGTTGTTTCGAATTTGTGGAGTCAGTTTAAAAACAGTGGGACAGTGTCCAGAAGACCAGGGCAAGGTCGTTTGGAAGCAACAACACCCAATGAAGACCAGTATTTGTTACTTACAGCCAAGTGCCAGAGGACGTCTTCAGCGACAGAGCTGTCTAGGAGCCTCGCTGCTGCCACAGAAACATTAGTTTCAAGGAAGACAGTTGCCAGGAGGTTTGGTGACAGAGAATTGTATGCCAGGAAGCCCGCCATTTGCATCCCATTCACACCTTCCCACAAAAGACAGCCTGTACAATGGTGCAAACAGCACCAACACTGGACGCAGCACCAATGGGCTAAAGTTTTCTTCACAGACGAGTTTTATAGTGGTTTTTCAACCTGATTCTCGGTGAATATTCATACGGAGGGAGCCTGGGACCTGATATCATTCCAGTAACTTCATGGAAAGGACCATTATGCTGGTGGAGGACTGTTGGCACACCACTCCATGTGTTTGACACCGATTCCGTGAGTACCGAGAGATACAGGCAGGAGTCCTACAATTTTATGTGCGTCTTTTCATGGGTGCTGTTGGCCCTGAATTCGTTATTATGGACAAAAGTGCCCGACTACATAAGGCTGTCCTGGTTGAGGAGTATTTGGAAAGCGGATATTCATGGAATGGCTCATCCAACCAAATCTCCTGATCTTAACCTTATTGAACATGCTTGGGATGCTCTTGGAAGGGCTATTGCGATACGCCAACCCCCACCCAGAACCATTCCGGAGTTAAAAACTGATCTGGTGGAATGGTAGGAGTTTCTTCCACAAGCACTCCTTAACTCTCTTATTAACAATATGCATACTCGTTGTGCATACAGTTTATCTGTCAGATGTGATCACACACAATACTAGAGGCAAACACATACCATACAAGCCTCACTTTCATTGTCATCTTTCATCAGGAAATTCAGCCTACATTGGAATATTGGGAATAACTCTTGCCATTGAATAGCGTCTAAATTTTTGCTTTGCACACATTATTGTCATACTATAAGTTATATCCATACCAAATTTCATTTATTTTTATCCAGTATATCTCTAGATATTTGAGAAAATGTGTTCCATCTCTCAATTTTGTCCACCAGTACTTAATGTACTGTTATGTACTTAAAACTCTTATCTCAGGCAAAATCCCTAAATAAGAAGAATTGAACGGTACCCTCTACTCATGATTAGTACAGGACCAATAAGCTGAACCTATCCTTAAATATCCCTAGTATTAGAAAAACCAATCCTTGCCTAGCGCGCCTTGCCAGTGGCGACCTTAAATGTCTTTACTTTTCTCAGGGTGAAAAATCTTAAGCCGTGTTCTGCGATTTGTCCACATGCAGACGACGAAAGCTCCCCCCCTGACCCTCCGCTGCCATTTTCTGGGGTACTTTGATGCATGTCCGAGAATTTATCTGTAAACTGGACAGACATTAAAGAGCCGAAAAACCGCAAGAGAGGGAAAACTGGAGAAAGCAGGCCTCGTCTGAAGATTCCCCGGTCGTTGGAACACTGCTTTACCCTCATTTCCCGAAATGCCGCCAACATCAGGCCTTTTCTGAACATATTTCAGACTGCTCGGGACTTCTTTGGGGAGAAATTGGTTATTCTCTCTTCCTCGTCATTGACTTTCTTCTTGTCAACGGATTTTCAGATTTGGTCTGACTAGGTCAGGAAAAGGAAATAAGCAACAACAATATACCTAAGCATAGAAACGACATTAATTTTTATACTCTGATTTCATTCTGAAAAATTTGACATTTAATTTGAGAAGTCACTACCTAATATAAAGTGTTAAGTATAAAGTATAGCTTAATTTTTTTTTCGGTGTTGAACAAATTGTATGTGTATTTCAACATGGCATGATACTTTCAAATACATGACGAGTGTAGTTCGTGACTGTATACTCGTTATAACTGTATACTCGTTCGTGACTGTATACTCGTTATAACTGTATACTCGTTCGTGACTGTATACTCGTTATAACTTTTAATGCAGCCGGCATTAAAAGTTATAACGAGTATAGCTCATCCTTATTAAGGAAGAGGCTTAACACATTAAGGAACACAAAGAAATCTATAAGATATACGCCTGGGGCCACACGTTTTGGGGCAAACTTGTACGTTCTAAAATCATCATGACTTTGTTATTTGGAAAAGAGAAAACTCATGAGTGGTCCTTAACGTGTTAATACATTTTTGTATACATGTTAAAGTTGTTATGTAATTAAGAGTAGGTATTAAGAATAAAATAAAAATATACGATTCAAGCTCGAAACTTTATCACGATTCAATCATTAGAACTATTAATCTCCTTTAAAGTCTTTTTCCTTCTCGAAACAACAACCATCATGACATCCCTTTCTTTTATCTTTCAGTGCTCATGAACTTCGTGGAAGAAGTGAAGCGGAAGAAGCCCAAGAACTACCGCTTCCACTACGAGTGGGAGAGCGAATTCCTGTTCACCATGTCGAACGGCAAGTGCACGTGCCTCATCTGCCACGCGACGGTGGCCATCAGCAAAAAGAGTAACCTCAGAAGACACTTCACTACCATGCACAAGCAGTTCAACTCCCAGTACCCGGAGAACTCGTCCGCCAGAGCTATGAAGGTGGTGGAACTCAAATCGGCCTTCCCCACGTCAAGCCTCATGGACGACTGCGTCACCATGGGGCTGTCACCCACCAAGCCACCAAGTCCGGCGGCCACCACCAAGTACTTCGATTTCTTCCCATCGCCAGAGGTGAGAATTTCTCGCTTACATAATGAAAAGTTACCACAAAGTTTCTCTCTTATTACAAAATGTCTGAACAAAATATCTACAATAGGATAGAAATTAAAAATAGTTGCTTTCTCTCCAACGGGACAGTAAAGGGGAGGTGATCTCACCCAAACTTTCTCATATACTCTCTTACAAAGAAGAATTTGTATTTTTTTTATTGAACATTTAGAAATCCCCGTGCACTACAAAGCATCACACGAGGCTTACAGAAAGTAGACAACACATTACATACATACAGAACAGCTACTCACTCACAGCCTATTTTTACAAGTGTTTTCATTCAAACATCATGGATAGTACAGATAAAGAACAACCATGATTGAGGACCATCGGGACTAGAACCCAGGACGTCCAGATCAAAGGGGAGACACTCTACCCATGTGTCAGGACGGTGGCAAAATTTGTAATTCAGACAGTTTTTTTCTCAATAGATTAAAATCAAAATTTGATACAGAACTACAATTGCAACCATAAAATCTCATACTAAATTTGATATAATTACGTTTTTGCGTTATCGCGTATGCATGTTTTTGAATGTATAGACGGACAAATTTTCAACATCTTATTGAATTCCTTTAAAAATTTGATAGGTATCTACAATTTAGATGTTAAATCTGTGTGCTGAATTTTATTCATCTAGCTTTCTTCGTTTGGTAATTATCCTTTTAACTTATATTTAAATAACCGGCAGATAAATTTCATAGAAATCTACAAAATTTTTGGGAAGACAAATTTCATCGTCTAGGTCAAAGTATTGGGTAAGACAGATGTTTTCCAAAAATTCTTTTTTCTGAAATAGAGAATTCTAAAATTTAGAATTTAATCAAAATCACGAGCTCTCCTTTTTTGATTATTACAATACTCTATACTTAGTATAAAAGAAAGTTTTTTTAAAAAAACTTTAAATATTAAAAAATTCAACCTTAAGATTTTGTAGTATCTCCTTGTTTTTAGATATTCGGGAATGCGAAAAGAAGCTCTCTTTTAATGATGTTTGTTTGTCGCTTTGTGAATCCGATGACTCAAACACACTTTGAATTAAACTAAGGAAATTGGGTGTATAGTTTTTGCAGTTGTGGGTGATTGAATTAGACCGAACTCGCAACGTTTGGGTTTGTACCCGTGTAACAGGACCACTACGCTAAAGTAATAACTCCAGTCCGGAAGTTGTTATCTGGTTTATGAAGATATCATCATATACTCTCCCACTAATGAGTTGATGGTGAGACGGACGGTACGTTTGAGCCAAACGTGTGTGAATCGTTGAGGGTAATGTTTGATTTTGTATTTAATGCGCCTGACGACTTTTTCTATCAGTAAAGGGCACCATAATAGCCGCAGAAAGTTGATTATTCACGGCCGAGGGTCACCATTGTTGGTGAATGTTTAGTTTAGGACTGAGTACCGAACTCGCAACGTTTGTATTTGCAGTTGTGTAACATGAGCACTAGACAAAAGTGACCACTCCAGTCCTAAAGTTATTACCTGGCTTATGAAGCTATCCCCACACAGTAACGACTTCCTTAGTTTTGAATGAAATCCATCTAATCGTTTAGTAAGTTTAAAGTCCATCAAGCGCTGCAAATGGATTGTACTCTCTTATGCATGTTGAAGTGATAACCCAAGACCACAAAGAGGTTTTAGTGAGTGTGTATGTGTTTATTTATTTATTTTTTAATGACATTTAGAGAGTTGTGAGTGGAGCTTTCATGTTTTTGTGTCACTAGATCGAAAAAAGGGCATCTAAATTACATGTTTCTTCATGATAAGAAGAATAAAACGCTTAGTATATGTGAAGTATGAAAAAAGAGAAGGCACTCTAATTTATGATGTCAGCTTCCAACTCGGCCCGGTCTACCAATGTATGAACAACAACAGTCTGACTATTCATGGTCGACCCTCATTACTGAAGAAACAATACCTCTGTGAGCGGAAGTCTAGTGGAGGCTATAATTGTATTTCTGCTTTTAGTTTTTAACCAAGATGTCTGACCCTCTCCTCAGAAACACATTATTTATTAAACTTTTAATTGCAATGTATATATGGCATGTATTGTAATAATCGTTTTTAGTTATATTATCCTTATTTTTTATGTTATTAATTAATATCAGTTTTTATATAGAAGCAATATTCCAGTATCGTTCTGCTTATTTCGCAATTCGTAGAAATTGTTGTCTCTTACTGCAAAGAAATAGCACGAAATTCTTGATTCCACACGTTCGCTAATAAAGAATCGAATTCCGATTTAACCTTTTCGACTTACTTCAACCTTTATGAAATCCCATTCCCAGGGCAGTAGCTCTCCTGGCAAGGAAAACTGTGTTACAATAGTTCTAACGGATATCGGAGCGATTACTCTGGCGGCAACGTTGGCGACCATTTAGAGGACGAAATTGAATTTCAAGAATCTACAAGAATCTTAGCTTGGACGCGAATTTTAGTTGCTTCTCTAGGATCTTCTTTGTCCTTTTAGGGAAACTATAAATTCCAGACACACGACTGAAAACAGTCGAGTAATCAATATTTTGCCACTAATTGCTCTTCGTTCAAGTGGTTGAACGAAGCAGATATTCGAAAGTTGTGAATAGTCGTATAAATCCTCCCTTCTACGGAGTTCTCTCTGAGTTCATGTAACTTCTTTCTCTTGTTATTCGTGTGCTTGGGATTTAATGTGAATTACTATTTGTATTGAGCCTGTTAGTCTGTCTCACCCTGCACCCTCTGTACCTCATCTTTTATTTTTGAATTTTTCCTAACAATATAGCTAAATAATTAATTACCAATTACTTTGAAAATGTCTCTTTCTTTTATATCTTCAATTTCTTTTTATATATGTTCAGTTAACTGCGGTGTTTTTATGGGAGCAATATTCCAGTATCTTTCCATCTGTCTGGAATGTGTTTTTCCTCACTACATAGAAATGGTATGAAATTTCTAGTTCCATTCTTGTAAAGAATTGGTCTCATGGTTAATCTTTTCGAGTTGCTTTGCTACCATTTCTTTCGTGTCAGGTCTTTGAAACGTGCAAACCTAAAGAGATATTTAAGCAAAACCAAGCGATGAAAAGTTATTCTTTAAAAAATTATTTACTCATTTATGCTACATTTTAAGATAAAAAAATATTTATCTTTACCGAAGATGAAATTTCGGCCCATCAAACATTTTGTCAATCTGGCTGATGAATGACTTTTTGATTTAAATAGTTTTTGTTTTTACTTGTTTGCGCGTTTATTATCTATTTATTAACATTTCATTGGCGTTGCTGACTATAATTAGAGCATATTTAAGATATTAGATTGTATTACGACTAATTTCAAGTGTTCTGTCTGGTTTAAACCTATTCATCCTTCATGAAAGTTGGAACGCTCTTTGTATATTTAGACATAAAGAGTGAAATATTAAAAAAATGAATTTAATTTCAAATTTTATCGAATACTTGAAAAAAATTATTGAAACTATTTTGAAATTATTTCCTAATGGAAGATTGAATTTTCAATAATTTATCAGTGATATTAATGAAATTTCTAATTTTGAAAGTAAATTGAAGTGTATGTTATAAACAGTAACAGTATTATATGCTTTAAAGATATTTTATTAGACTATAAATCTGGAAATTTCTTTATAATAAATCTTGCAAGACTCTATACTTGTTTTCAAAGTTAACCATTTCCAACATAGTATCACAATCATTTATGTAAAACAGGCGGTATTTCAGTGTCTAAATAAATACATTAAGAGCCCATTTGCATGTCCTATTTCGCCTATCACACAATTATCAGAGCCGTTACGCTTTTTTATCTAAGCCATTTTATGTGTTATTTTCATCGAATGAATGCTTTATGGTTTTAATCGTAAAATGTTACGGATAGTTTTTAATATCAGGTTGTTCAACTTCGTTCTAGATCTGTTCCATGACTGATATCATTTTCAAAAATAAACTTTTGAAACCATCCATTCGGTATGTTGACTCATAAAAGAAATTTCCATAGTTTTCTTTTGAAATTTCGAGAAGGATTTATTTACCAAGTTATTTTTTCATTTAATTTTCCTGGTTTGTATTCAGAGCACCAATTCGCATTTACCATAGAATTTCAAGGGAAATGCTTCTCTATTTCATTATTTTCCAACTCCATAGGCTATCACCAAGCCAACGAAACTGTGGTGATTGCTATACATATAAGTAACATCCCTCGACCCGAAGTGCACTTTTGGCCCAACGGATATGTTACTGGATTACTAACCATAAGATTCGGAGTTCGGGCCTAGCGCAATCCGTTATACACTCCTAAAAAGGTAACCCGACGACCCCATTTTAGGTGATAGCGGAGAGCGCTAGGCCCGAACTCCGTATTTTATGGTTAGTAGTCCAGTAACATATCCGTTGGGCCAAAAGTGCTCTTCGGTCCGAAGGATGTTATCTGCCTTATATGGGTAGCAATCACCACAAAACCATCACATCTCTATATTAAAAACTTATTTGAAGAAACTTTATAATTCAGGAATTTAAATCGTTTTAGAATTCTTAAAGCTTATATCATTTTAACATAAGTTCATTTTAAGTAATTATATTTTCGACATTAGCAGCTAGAAGTATTAATTTAGAATTAAATCGTTAAGTAATCTTGAAAAAGTCCGAAGCTTATACAAGTTTCTCAATATGTGCCCTTTCCTTCTTACAATTTTATTTCCTTAGATAATTTTCTAGAATTAAAAACTTTGTAAATTGCATCAATAACATGAAATGTAAAATTAAGATATTAATCTAAACAGAAAACATATTGCTTTTTAAATTGAAAATACATTGTATTAGATTTCTATATTGGAAAACATATCGTGTTAGATTTTTATATTAGGAAATATGGTATATTAGAAAATACATTTAATTATAAGTAAGTAAAATTTATTTACATCATATTACAGAAAAAAAAACTCATTTTTTTTTCAAACAATATCGAAATTACAACAATGGCTTTAAAAAATTACCTGAACTTATTTCATTGCAAAAGAATGAGTACAGATAGAAACCTATTTGATTATCAGTTCTTTCAGCAAACTTCTCAGAGCAACAAGTCATTTTTTTCCCATCATTTATGAAAATTGTGAATAAAAATCTTTTTTCATCATTGCCGCTGCACTTCTTTGGAATTTGAAAATCGTGGCCCTTTAAATAAATTCTTCATTCCAGTCGATCGATAAAAAAAAACGATATCAAAGAAATGACGTAGTTATGTAAGTATCGGAATATTATTTTTTCGTAGAAAATTTGAAGGAAAGGATATTACAGAAGGAACTTGTGACTCAGTATATTAACACGGGAAATAACTTATGATTTCCAATCATCTGATTGTCCATTCATGCAGACATTAACACTACATCTCACCAATTTATGCAGACTTTAAAGAATACCATATTTTTCTTTAGAGATGAACTCTATGAAAACTTTTAAGAAATTATGTGGGAACACCTTCGCTGCTCTCCAAAACGTTGCTCACTATACCTTCTCATAGAAGCGGTTATCTTTGAATTTCTTTGGCGATGCTGATCACAGAAATATGCACATTTAGGTCTCTAGTTTGACCCATTTCTATTACTTTTTATAGTTATTTAATTCCTTGGAAAATCTGGTTAAAATATTTTCCTTAGGATAAAAAAAAATTGAGGACATTATTTATCTTTTCCCCAATGCTGGGACATTTTGAAGGTTTATAATTTCGAATTGTGCCAATAGCATTTGAGTTAGATGAAAGTTATTCTAATAAATCGCTCACAAGAGGCTTTCATATACACTGCCGGAAATGGCGTGATTTATTTACATTTGGAAATAATTTTATGATTTTTCGGAAATTTATGAACTAAATAATGTTATTCTTGACGAATTATAGCAGAGAATGCAAAAATTCTGGCAGATTCTGGCTTTGAATTGCCGAAGGACACCTTAAGTAGTCAGATGACAGTGAATTTATTCCATTGAAAATTACGTTTCCTTTTCTTTCTTTTTTTTAAAAAAAAAGTTAGGTTTTTTTTCACTTCTTTGTTTTTTGTGGCATTGCGTCTCCTTGTATTTTTTTTCCTGATTTTCTATTCAGTGCTATTCAATACTTTAAAAACTTCAGATAAGATAGGAACGATTCTAACTTGATGTGCACCTCCTCTTTCCATATTATGCCGTCTATGCCAGGATTCAACATTGTTTTAAAAACAAACACGTCCTTTTCATGCATAAAACACATTCGGATGAAATATACCAAACGCCAATCAGCACCTGCCAACCTGCATTTCAGCATGTTCTTGTATATTACATTGTAGGAGAGATTGTAACAGAAGGCTAGCAGTTGTTATTAAGTCTTTATCTTTTCCGAAGAGCCGCTGTCTTACTTCCTTACAAAACGGAGCTTTCTAGAAGTGTGATTTATTTGCCTATAAAATCCAACAAAACAAGGCAAGTATTATTACGATCGTCCGTTCTTTATTCAAAGCATTCTTAACACGTTTTATTAAATCGGGAATTCTCGTGCTTGGAATTAAACCGTTCTTATTTATAAGTGGATCTCCTTAACTTTTTTCTGTCGAAAAAATTCTTAATATAAGAATATTGGTATACCAGATGTAATAAAAGGCCCCAATGATTAGAAGATTAAACCATTTCCAGACAAAATAAGGATCCGTTAGAGAAAATTTGAAATTGGCAAATTCTAGTTCAGTAATGAATAAATAAATAAAATGTGAATGGTTAGACATTTTTTTTATAAAACGGAGAGAAAAACATGCTCACTATTTTTCTTTTATGATTGCCTGTTAAAAAAATAATGAAAATCACTTGAATGAAATGATCCCACTTTCCTGATATTATTCAGAGTTCGATGAAAAATAGAATTCACTAATAAAGGTTTTGGGTTGAGAATTTCGGCGCATGCGCAGTTTGAACGGTCTTCTTTTCTGTGGCCGGACTATTTATATTCTTCCTCTTCAGAGTTAAAATTCAAAAGATGGAAGACAATGTAAGTATTCTCCTAAGTTTCGATCAACTTTCTAATTTTCTTTTCGTTCTATTTTATTTACATATCTTCCTTTATATGTATGTTTTAAATGTATCACAAAAAGATAAAAATGTATGTGAATTAGTGAAAAGAGGCTGTAATGTATGAGTAGCTAAGACGTACTCTTGGCCCAAGTTGGCGCGACTAAAAACAAGAGACGCATTCTCTGCTTAAAATCGCTGACTTTATCAGCTAGCTTGTCCACGGCAGTACCTTTAGAAACAACAACAAATAGATAATTTTTGAAAGCCCTACAAAATATGTTATTGTAGCAAAATATATAAGTATGTCGACATAAGACTGTATGAAACCAAATTTTTCAAGTAATTCTTGGTATATTTTCTAAAAACCTTAAATATTCCTTAATGTGATAAGAACTGTATAATTAGTATGTTCTATTTTATTGTGTATTATTATATCTTCTGTACATTTTTACGGGTTTTGTGGTATTATGTGTTAACAATTATTAGCAGTTTTGAAAATCAAATTTCCTCTGCATTTATTGATCCATTGACTTTAGATCGGCATGAGTTATAAATAAATAATTTACAAATGCAGCAAGTAATAACAATAAATTTAGATAAAGATTTAAAAATTAAGTAATGAGTTTATAAACATAGATAAGGAGTTAGATTACAAAATGTAGGATAATTCTGGATGGTTAGAAATCCCTGACAGCCTGGCTCATTGCAAAATGATTGTGTTATTTGCAATAAACTGCATTTTTCAGAGAATTTACATACATGCACACCTTTTGGAACCTCTTCTTCACGTTTTCATTTAAATTGCCATAAACATCAACTCTTTCAACCATGTGAACATTTGAATAATTAGCAACAATTAATCACAATTATCATTAATAATTATATGAGCATTTTTCTTTCTTTTCAATTTATTCTTGATGAATATTCTCAACAAACCCTTGATAATTTTTGATTAAAGTAAATTAAGAGGTAAAACGTGAGTTTTGTGAGTGTAAACACTTTTTTAAGCCATCAACTGATTTTATAATTATTGAAAAAAATTTAATACAGAGTATTAATTTTCTAGAAATTATGAAGTTTTTTATTATCTTTCATAAGTTTAATTTAAAAACATACCGACTAAAAAAATTTAAATTCATATTACGCACTCAAATAATAAACATCAAACTTGTTTTTTAAAGTTGACTCATTATTTCAATGATTTCTTTATTTGTTTTTAAATAATTTTTTGTCGATGCTATGACTAAATACATATTATATTAATAGTATTTGAGTCTTTTTTACATTTTTTAAACTCATCTTTTCCTATGCAATGTTTTGAATTTCCTTATTATATATTGATTCATCTTTTACAAAGTATTGCATCGTTTACTATCTTCAATGATATAAAGTAATAATGCCTCCTTTCAATCAATAAAATAAATGCAATTGTCGCAATTAGGGTTATATGTATTTTATTGTGACTCCAATCATTGCAACGTTTTGGGGAAAAAACTTTATTTGCAATTTAACTAATGAAATTAAACATTTGATTTTTATCACGCGCTTCACTGAGGCAGTGCAAGTTCCGAAGAGAAAGAGAGAGAATAGCTTTTTTAGAAGCTTCGCGAGTTAATACTCGGATGATGAGTGACGCGGCAATCACGTCACACACAGCCTCAATGGAGCCTGCCGTTCACAGGTATCTTATATGATTTATATGATTCATGAAAGATATAAATTACTTAGGATAGATATGATAGTTATAAATGATTTATGATAGGAATTTGCTACACAATAAATTAAAACTATTAAATATGATCCCCATTAAACAACGCTCTTTCAAGGTATCAAATGAACAGTTAATGCGTCATTCTATTAAATAGTTATTTATAACAAGGGAGTTTTTTTTTTTAAAGAAAGGAACTCTGCAGCCTGTATTAAATTGTGCATTGATGCTTTTCGGAACAACTTATAGTTTTTTTCTGAGTAATTTTGAATAATATTAATATTAGTAATAAGTAGATTTTTGACTTCATGTAAATGAAATTAACAAATAAACTTGAATAATTTATTAGTAATTTTGAATTAATTTTTAATTAAAACGTAAACTTCAAAATAAATGCTTTTCTATATTTTTCTTGTTTTCCTTATTCTTATTTATGAAGCCTGACCCTGTTGAAATAATGCTGAAAAAAGTCATTAAATATAAGATTTTTTTAAAAAAAAGGTATATATAGGAAAATTTCTTTCGTATGAAATCATGATAAAAACTGTGTAAGTTTTTAAGAAGAGTTTTTGGAAAGAAAAATTTTGAAATCACGAAGTTTGAAAATAATTTTTTAAAAATTCAAGTGTAAAAGTAACTTAAAATAGTTTTTAGTTTTATTCTAGTTAAATGAATTGTCATTCACTCTATACATTATTTTTCTTTGATTTTCAAAAACACTTTAAATACAAATAATTTTAAAACATCTAAAGCACAGTACTTTCCAAATTTTCACGTACCTATTATGCTGCGTAGAATGAATTTTATTTGCGGTAATGCACTGCTCATCCCTTACGAAAAAGCACATGTAACTTCAAAAAGAATAAAACTTCTTAAAGAATGCAAGAAAGTGTAGTTTCATTTGACTATATCCCACCTCGCTTGTAGATAAATAAAATACAATAATTTTTTTTCTACATTGATATTTTTTCAATACATACAACTTAAATACACCATTAATCTGATTTTCAACATCAGAATAATGATGTGTCGTTTTCTCGTTGAAAATGAAACTAAAAGAACAAAAATGTGTACTTCGACTATGAGAAAAGATCGCATGAAGTACAATGGTGTAAACAGATGAAAACTAGTTCATATATTCTGCGCTGCTCAGAGATACTACAAGTTATTGCATTTCCACGTCTACTTTACACAATATATAATTTACAATTTATTCCTATTTATAAGGTTAAAAAAAGAAAAAGAAAGGGAATTTTTAAAAATTTATTGAGAAAAATTGAATGATTTTTTTATTGGAAAACCATTTAATCTCGTTGAATTACTGAGTTTCTTTTCCAAAAGTGTATTGAATCAAACTGAATAAGAGTTTCTTCTTCGAAAGTTTCTTTAATCAAGTTCAAGTCAGTTTTCCGAAAGTCGGTTTAATCAAAGTGAGTAGATGTGTTTCTTTCGCAATAAAGTCTGAATTCCTTTTCAGGTGACATTATTCCACCCCCATGCTTTTAACTTAATATTAACTAACGTGAACAACATTTCGTCATTAAAATAAGCGGAGTAAGACGTAAGTACAACGTTAGGCCGTCGAATAGATTACTCGATCAATAATTACCAAAATCATCAAACTTGGTAGAATAAGGTAATGAGCTCCAGTAATGTTAAAATTATGCTAGCTTAGATTGCCCTAGGACCGAACTCGCAACATTAAGGTTTGTAGCCGAGTAACATAAACACTATATAACAGTAATTGCTTCTGTGCGGAAGATGTTATCTGGCTTATGAAGCTTTTCACCACATACTCGCCCGCCAATGAGTCGGGGGTGAGAAGAAAGATACATTTGCGCTAAGTTTGTATCAGTTGTTGGTGACGTTAGCTATCGCATTTAATGTGACTGACGACTTTTGTTACCGGTAGGGGGTACCACAAAATCTGTACGAAGGTTAATTATTTTAGGTCATGGGCTACCATTGTGAATGAACAAGATAGGTTTTTTTTCCTAGTATATTACTCGAACACTAACCCTAACGTTGAGAGCTGGGTCTTACCCTAACCATTCATTCATAATATAATAATTTAATATAATTTTGCATAGATATATGTTACTGAGTTTATAATTAAAAAATCTTTGCTATTTCATGCTCTAAACTAGCATTTTAAGTGGATCGCAAAGCATGACGGCCATTATCTTCAATTTAACAAAGATAAATTGAAAAATACGTTCATTTTTTTCATCATATGTGACATATGAGTTATTAACTTGCAATATATTTTGCAGTAATAAGGATACTTCGCTTCATGCTAATGACAGATAGTTAATGACATTCTAATTATTTACACATTTTTGAATTGCTTAAATATGGTACCTTTTCTTTTTTATTTTAGCTTCCATCTTCTAATATCTATAAATATTTGTTTAGATTTTACTGAATTACTTAATTGCTCGAAATGTCAAAATTATTCAACCGTTTATGTTGTTATAGTCCAAAGTTGTTGGAATTCATATTAAAGACAATTCATTATTAGAGAAACCGCTATGAAAAATAGTTAGAAAAAAATAGAGTCCAACCAAATGATGCCGTAGTCACATAGCAAATGTAAATAACCATGTCATTTGAATATTAATTATGCTTTATCTTATTCCATAGAGCAAGTTTTTGCCCATTTTCTTCCGACAAAATGCCCAGAGGATTCTAAGGCCGCAGTGACATCGTGATATGGTGTCAGCTTTAAAACCGAGGGGTTTCAGATTTGATACCTGATTCCACCTCAGAACCATCGAGTAAGCACGTTTGGCCCATCGGGCAAACGTCATCCCTCTGAAGTGGCATGGAAGTTCGAAGAGAGAGATGCCAGCTCAATTGGCGTACTTGTCGACTGATCATGGTTCAAAATTATGAGGCCCGTCCCAAAATAGCCCTAGTGTTGGTTTTAAAAAAAGAGTCGTTAATATAACTTAACTAAACTAAAAACTAATGCTCTGAAGATTGTACTGCATGCGCAATCAACGTGTATATGTGAGCATGCATTGAATATAGGAATAAAAACTCGCAAAATTTCAAAACTTTTTTTTTGAGATTTTGGAACGTTTTCCTAATTATTAGTACAATTCTCATTAATTAATGCAAATGAAATTTCTAATCTAAATTAAATGTTGAAAAATAGCTCTATTGTAATATTTAATACTTTTTTTTCTTCCAATTCCTGCTATTAGTTCTCACTCTCCCTATATACATATCTTGATCAAATTTTCAATCGTTAATAAAATATTTTTTTATTTATCCACACAAGTCCAAATACATTTTTTCAAACTTGTAGCGGATGACACTCGACGTTACTACAGTTTTCTCAAACATTAATTCGTTAATTAAATTAAGTTCATTTTTAATAAATAGAGTTTTAGCAGTTTGCAATGAATATTGAAATCAGCAGGTAGTAGCTCAATCGGTAAAATGTGAGGATTTTGGTATTTTTCTCGTGAAAGTGAGAATGCGAGTTTAATTCTCGCAAAAAAAAACAATAATTGTTTGATTTTTTTTTTTTTTGAAAATGTTTGCTTCAAATGTACTTTTTATTCAGATGATTTTCGAGAGTGAGTTAGCAGTTGTGGCTAGAAAGAAGAATTTTTTCACAAAAAATAAAATTGAAGAAATTTTAAGCTTGTGATTCCATAAAATCTTTGTCATCCATTGTTGGTCATTTTTCCTACCTAACCTTAAGATTGAGCTACGTGTCGAGGAGAATGGAAAATTGCGAGGAAATTCGCTTTCTATTTAGCCACTTAATTTTGTGATTCTTCTATATATATATATATATATATATATATATATATATTATTTAATAAAAAGTTACTAAAATATAAAAAAAAAATTGTTGGCCTGAGTAGGAATGGAATTATTTTTATATATATATGTTACTTACTTCTTTTCTTTTTTCCCCACAAGTTGCGAAGGACAATACAAGTCGGATAGTTTTGTGGCGTGACTATTTGTCAATGCCATGAATGTTTAGCGGCGTTCATTTTACTTCGAAAATATTTTTGTTTCCTTTGAAATATAAGATATACGCTTTCTCACGTCTCATTAGACAGATTTTTTTGCGTTAAACAACTGCCCATTTTGCGGAGGATATAAAAACTCCAAAACAATAGATTTCTCAATGAGTTGTCGCTTTATAAAAAAAATTCAAATAGAAACTCTCGGTCGTCAAATCTCTATAACTCTGAAGGTCGGATTGCATAATTATGGTAGAACAATCTTTTTATAAGTATGCATATTGCGAGATGGTTGTTTTTTTTCTTTCTTTTTAAGCATATGTTTTTGGGTACAATTTTTGTCAGAAAGCAGAAGTTGCTCTTACGTACTTAATTAAAGTATCATCAGGATTACAAAAAAAGTTATGGATGAGTTTTTGGCAATGCTTAATATGATTTTAATAAATCGTTTGGTTTTTGTTATCCATCTAATCAACGCATTAATAAATTCCATCTGAGAGGTTATTCCTCTTTTTTTGCGAGTG
Source organism: Argiope argentata (assembly GCA_026289955.1). Classification (NCBI taxonomy): domain Eukaryota; kingdom Metazoa; phylum Arthropoda; class Arachnida; order Araneae; family Araneidae; genus Argiope; species Argiope argentata. The sequence goes on along the minus strand of JAOUZG010016315.1, from coordinate 706,695 downwards.
CTTACACCCTGTGATTCAAAATAGTTTCAATGAGATCCGAAAGCAGTATTTCTGATAGAAAATATGATAGCATTTTCAAAAGTTGTTTTTATGTAAGAAAAGAATTCCGAAACTTATTCGAGAAGATTTAATAAATACTAAGAAGCATTTGATATATGCAACTAAAATTTTCATTTGAAAAGAGCATCTGACAACTCTAAGAAATCACTAAGAATCATAGTTGAATAAGAAAAAATACAGATCAATTCTATTCTTTTTCTTGTAATTTCTATAATTCAGATTACTTCTTTCTCTACTAATAATAAAAAAGAATACCGAATGTATGTTGTCTTTCTAGAGCTTCCGAATTAGACACATGTATACTTTAAACGGTAGAACTATACAATTTTAATTGTTTTTTTTTAATTTAATTTTTTTTGAAAATTTTAATAGATTTTTATTTTATTTCAAATTAACCGAACTTTTTGCGCTGTATCGCGGTAACTTACGAAAATATTACAAAATAGATATGTTTTTTACTTCTATTTTGAGCATGTTTTACAACAGTATATTTCCTTACTTTAATGACATTCAAATTGTCTTCCATATCTTCATTGTGAAAGAGGATAGAACTATTTTCCATGTTTCCGTTTGAAGTACAATGTTACATAAATTTTTAAAAGTCTTTTGCATGTAAAGTTTAAGTTAATATTACATATAAACTATACCATGATATTTTTTAAAATAGTCTATTTGTTATTCTTTCTATCATATTTCTATATATTTTATTATTTCTATATTGTATTATAATAACGTTATGTGATTATATTATTAAATTTATTAATATTAGAATGTTATTAAATTAAATTAAAAATTGCTTTCTCTTAAAAGCGCACTGTTTTTTTTAATCTGAGAATTATTTATTAAACAATCTCTAATAAGTTATATAAATTACAAAACTTATTTTGAAGTAAATTCCAAATTTTAATGCTAAGCGATTCTACTTTCTATGCATATATTTTTAAACAGCATGTTTCGTTACAGAAAAAAAGTTGATGAATTTTTTTAAAAAATTTAATCTTTTTTGTTTCAAAGTAAAATTACATTTTAAATGATTAAAAATAGGAGAAACGCAGAACAACACAAACAGTAAATAACGAAATAAGAGTTCTGAAACAGTCCCAAATTTCATCCCTGTCAAAATTTCAGTTCAAAATACATTGCTGAGGAATCAGTAATACCAAGCTGAATTGAATTATTTAAGCAACCATGAATTCCAACAGACGACTGATCGCAAAAGGCGTCTTTTCCTTGCAATAAAAGAAAATTTGATATGAAATTGTTTTTTGACATTTATTTAAATGAATTCAGTGCCAAAAGAAGGTTAGAAGGATCGCCAGTTGCGAACATAAGAAGAAAAAAATAATTTTCTATAAAACACACCATAATTAATTCAGATTTTAAGAGAGAAAAAAAATGCTTTTCGTACAATGATGCAATTTTCTATGCTTGTTCCTTTCATTATAAACAGCTACCAAAAAAAAGTTTTAATTTGGTTCTTTTGCTTAGTGAATGAAAAATTCCATTAAAAAACTGTCAAGAGATTGATATAATGAATTTAATTTAATTAAAGTAGCTTTTTACTATCATTATTTGGAACTTAAAAAGCATTGTTTGAATTAATAATTAGCCATGGTTGGTTGCAGCAATGAAGTTAAAAGGATACAAATTAGTATGCATTTTGAGAAACATGGTATGCGTAAGATAATTTGCAAAGAGAACTTGAAATCTAAATGTTTCAATATCATAATTACTTTCTGCTGTTAACTTTCGGTTACTATTTGCTTTATTTTAATTAATTATCTTACGCATTAATTGATGTTCCTGATACCCCACAAGAAAATAATTTTAAGCATAGCATTTTGACATCCATGTTATTTAATTGCTTTACACTTGTTTTATTTCTTGAGTACATGAACTATCTAGATCAAGCCGAATCTTATTGAAATCATAGTGCCCATGAAAGTTAAAGAATCTGGGCAAACTTTTTTTTACAATGTTTTTCCTTTCTGATTCTACATTTAAATTGAGTAGATAATTATCAGAATTTTTCTATCTTTTAACAATGAAGGAAAATCGCTTCATTAGATATTTGATGTTATAAAGATTCGAATTATATTACAAAAATGAATATATTTACGAATATTATTCAAAATGTAATAATTTTTAAAAATTCAAGATTTATTTGATTCAACATTTCATCGTAACTGATTTAGCATTATTAAAAAAATCTTTTTTTTTTAACTTTAAAATTCGGAAAAAAACTGACATAATGCAATAATATTTTCGGAAATTAAAGGAAAAAGCCAAAATCTCGCTTTATTTTTAATTAGTTAAAAATCTAAATAATTCTTTCGAAAAATAATTCTAAAGAGTGCATTTTCATTCTTCGAAATATCTTTTGCCAAATTTGATAAATAAAACAACTTTACTTTACTAAACTTTACCAAATCAATAAAACAACTTTACTTTACTAAACGTAAAGTACCAACATCTACATTCTCATTGATTACCGATAGAAAGCGATTACGTCATTTATTATTATTATTTTATGTTCGTAGATGACCAAAAAATGTCATTTATTTTTTAGTACGTATAAGACCAAAGCAATTCTAGTTTGATCATTATGCTTTTTTATCGCTTAATCTTAAATATACTCAGAAGTATTTCGATTTCAAAAATAATTATACGAATACCATTATATGTAAAATAGTTATTTATGAAAATAGAGTATAAAATTCCTTACACTAATCCGAAAATTGTTATCTGGGAATTATTATTATCATGTAAAACGAAGGTTAGAATGCCAATAGAGAATAAAATGCTAATAAAATTAAAGTTTTACGCTAAAAGGGAGAATTGTATTACACCAATACAGTTTTAAAACAAAGCAAGGAACACTTCTACATTATAATTGGTTTCTTGTACATGAACATTTTCATACTGCTATTAAAGCATTTCTTCCTAATTACTGAGATGTTGTTGCGACCAACGTTTCATTATAATTCTCTTTAGTCCAAATTACGGAATCTTTGACTCAATTTTGAAAATTCTATTCGGAAAAAAAAGATTAAATTTATTCTATTTTCTAAAGAAAATAATATATAAATATGACGATACTAACTTTATTGTTAAAAAATTTCTGAAATAATTTAAATAATTGCTAATTTATTATTATTTGTATTGAAGATTATATATCAAAGTTGATTGCTGTTGTATATCATTGTCTTTTTTCCTTCTTAACACAAAAAAGTATAAGCCAATTTATACTAATAAAGAATTCAAAATATTTAAAAAGTCATGTATTATTTTTGGGATAGGTAATGTTTTATTCCTCTTCTAAGGTGCTATCTAAAGAAGTTCAATCCTTTTTTTTATTGAATTAATTTTATATGAGAACTAATTGTAAGAATTATTCCAAAAATATTAAGAAAATATCAATCAAAAAAGTAATCATTATGAAATTCAAATAAAAATAAATTTTTTCCTAAATCAAACTAATAAAAAGTGCATTGTATTTATAGAACGCTATTAAGTGGCAACTAAAACACGTATGAACTTAACCAAATTAGAAATAAATATTAAGTGTAATGCAAAAATAATCAAAAGTAAAGATAGAATGAAACCGGCCCGAAGACTTTCTCAAGGGTCATTCTCAGACTGAGATTCATATCAGGGATTTTTTGAGTGAGGGGTATGATTTTAGTCCGAGAATATTAAGTCCTCGTGACCAAAAATTTCCAAGAAATTGAGAGTTTGGGGATAAAATTAGTATCATAAAAATAAAAGACAATAAGTTACATAACAGCAAGCAAATTATTATTATTATTATTATTTGTGTAGTACTAATTTTATAACAAAATTCTCACTTTCTTGGGAATATCGGGGGTCAGTATTCTCGGACGAAAATCAGATCATTCTCAGAAAAAATCCCAGGCGTGTATCCCTGTCTGAGAATGAAAATCGAGAATGTCTTCAAGTCAGATTCAGCATTTTTTTTTGCTTTAAATTAATATTTATTTCTAATATGGTTTAAAAATATTATTCATTCCTAAAATTTATTATTCCTATTCATTTCTTCTTTCCATGTTCCACATTGAGGAAAGATAATCTAATTTTTCTCTCATTTTTGCGTTGTAAAAACCTATATATCTTGAGTGAAATAATCTAAAATAAATTTATTCTAAAAATCGGGGATTACTAAAATGCATATTTAAAAAAAGAAATTAATATTTTATCTAGAATACAAAATGCTAAAATAAATATACTCTTTGTGTAAAGTACCCAAAATAGCTCATTTATTCGATTCATATTAACCATTTTATGCATAATGGAAATTTCCATCATAACATTTAGAAAACAGAAAATTGAATTCGAAACAGATGAACTGTAAATTGGTTGTGGCTGGCAATTTTTTTCCTACACTATTGCGTACTAAAAAATGTAGCTGCAAAAAAAAAATGTCACAATTATTACAGTGGGGTTGAACTTGTCATTCCGCTGTTTGTTATGACTGAAAGAAACGCACGATTTCATCAATATTTTAATTTAACTAACCTGATATTTTTTTGGGGGGGGATGATAAAAACGATAGTGAGAGGAGAAATTCAGAAGAGACGGGTATCGAAGATTTTGTACTGAGATTAACACGTAATTTTGCATGAGGATGGATATTTCCATCATACTATTTTTTAATTATTTTATATTATATATTTATACTAGGATTTTTTTAACATTTTCTCTTTAATATAGAGTATGGATTATATCACCCTGATTTATTTCAAAAAAAAAATCATGCAAAGAAGAGTTAATTCGTCATGGAAATAAACAGCTTTGAGGTTCTTCAACATATCCATGTCATGAATAAGAAAGTATTTCGTTGCTCATTATAGACATTCATATTTTTGTTCCAAATAAAGCTACGATTTCATGGGAAGTATATTATAATAACCAGGGAGAGTACAGTTCCAACAATTAACAATTCCTTTCACAAATTAGCCTTTATTACTACTATATTAAAGTTACAAGGAATTCATTCATTATAATTTTCGTTGTAATTTTTTTTTGTCGAGAAAAATGAAGCATTAGAAGATAGGAGTGTCTTCTGTCCATATTTAAGGGCAAAGTTTAAGAAATTGTAATAAACGCTTACAGTTGAAGGCAATTATATGATACAAAACGCATTCATTTTTAACTTAAAAATTGATTCAGATTAATAACAGGCTATTCAAGATTTATGATTTTTTTAGACAAACATTTCAAGTTGGAGTTAATATCAATAATTAGAAACATGTATTTTCTACTTAAAAATAATTTCCTTAAAAACGTTATTTTGAAAATCAATGATGTATTATGTTAATAACTTCAGTGGAGTTGTATCTCTAGTCAACTGAACCATAATCAGATAGATAAAATGGTGTCTGGGCCAACACTTGTTCGTCAAAATTTTCATGTTGAAACAATTAGAAGGAGGTTTAATATGTAGTAGATTTTGAATAAATGGGCCTCGTTCATACAATGAATTTGTGGCTGAATTAGAATTACAATCAATTGTATTCTATTTAAGAAATTGAAATTTTATCTAAAAAAACTACGACGATGGCGACTATCCCGAAAAAGACAATGATATAATTTTATGGTATTTAAAATGAAAATATCTCTTCCAAGAATTAAATTAAAAGAAGAATTTTGAATATTCCTGAAGAAAATAATAACATTGATATTTTAAAAATAACTAGTCAGCATTTTTTAAAATTATTATTATTCTAAATTTCAGTTGTTTCTCTTTTTCTCTCTTTTTGTTTTGACTTTTTACTAGTTCATAGATATTCAGTTATAAGAGCGAATAAATCTATATATATATATATATATATATATATATATATATATATATATATATGAATTCAATAAGAAATTTATTTGAAAACAATCTTCTATAATTTAGAATTATGCATTTGCAAGAGATCTGGAAACTAAATTTCCGAATTGAAAAAAACAAAATAAAATCGAATGAAAAACTTAAAAATCCTTTTGCTAGTAATCCGATAACTAAATTAAAAATCGATTTAAGTAAATCGTACTAAAAGTAGCAGAATTTAGAAATATTTTCTCGTATTCATTAAAAAATAAAGCATATTATTTATTTATATTGCATTAGCTACAATTCGAAAAGCGTGCGATTGCACTAAATCTGTATCTGATTATAGTGCAGGATGTTAATAAAGAATCGACTTAAGAGAATTTTCGCAGCCGATCTTTTCTGAAAGAAATCTCTGCTGCAGACAGAAAATCGAAGAGGAAGAGCAACAGGGATCTAGGTAGAGACAGCGGAATCACGCGTCTGCCTCCAGCTCCAGCGAATGACGGCTCTCCGATCACGTGATCGTGCGCCACCCTTTCTTAAAAAGAGCCGCACATCTCCTGGCTGTCACCCGCAGTCTAACATTCTCGTCTGGTCAGTGCACGACTAATCTATGAATAAAGGCGCTCTCACCTGCATTATTATTTCTTCCACTTTGTTTAAAGATAGGCCGCCTTCCCCATTCATTTATAAACCACCTCTGGATTTAGGAATCAGGTAAGAACTGCTCCTGTCATAAAACGATTTTTCTTTAAAAAGTTCTTATACATATTTTGAATAAGAAAATAAATCAAATACTGAAAAAGCTTAATGTTTTTTAATTTAAATTATTTCGTTAAAGTTTATTTCTATAATTTTTCCTTCGTTTTTATCTAAATGCGTAATACGCAATTGCAAACGATATTATTTTTAAATGGAATAATATAAATAATATTTTGATTTGAAAATAAACTGCATGGCTATTGCTTATTAAAAAAGAAATGATTTTTTTTCGTTATTAAATAAAAGTATTTTAGTAGAAAATTCTTCTCTCCTTTATTTTTAATTTAAGGGACTGATTATTTTTTAAATGTTTTTTTTACTAAATGTTATCACATATTTTATAAATAATTCTTTGAAACGGAGTTCTCGGCATTTGTTTGATTAAAATCATTGGGATTTTATTTTTTCTTTATGAATTCATAAATGTGTTGAATTAAAAAATGCCTATTTGAACATTGAAATGTCTGAAAGCAAATTTTAAAATAAATCGAATGAAACCTTCTAGAACAATACGAAGTTTGAGCTGCCACTAAAAAAAATTTTTTTTTGATGTATGAAATCGTTTAGTTACGTTCATTCTTTTTATAATCTTTATTATTAGAATGCATAGTATTATTGATAATTAATTATGTTGGAATATCGGAGAAATGCAGAATTTGAAGACTTAATATTGAAATTATAAATTCTTAATGAAGTTCGGACATGCGTACTTCTTGTGCGTAACTGCAGAACTGGTATTTTCTTGAAGAATCGGGTCGAATTAAGTTTCGGTATTGCTGTGAAGTCTCTCTTTTTCCCATCATCGCTTTTCCAGTTTTCCCTCAATAAATTCAAACTAATGAAATTTTTGATAAATAAAAATATTTTCAAAATAATCAAGAATTAAACAATTTTCTAATTGCTTGAATAAATTGATCTTTTAAAAATTAATAATTCTTATTGCTTTTAAACGTCGTTTTACCTTCTTTACCGATAAAATGTAAGCAAATAAAATCTTCACCCCTCCCCCCTCAAAAAAAGTAGCCTGCCTTGAAATATTCAAATATTTTTAGATAATCGGCAAAATAAATTTTAAAGCCATTTGTTATGGAATTATTAATTAACTGCAAAATTTGCAAGCGTTGAATTAATATGAGATGAAAAGGAATATTTAATAGAATAAAAATCTTATATCGCATTTTACTAGGGTTAAATTTATTGAAGAAAAATCTTTAAATGAAGTTTCTGTCATTGGTTTTACGATCAATATCGCTATTATTTTTCCAATGAAGTTTCACTGGATATAAATAAATGAAACCTTTCGAAGAAGATCGCGAGTTCAGCTATCCTTAAATTGTATTCTAAAGTTTTAATTTCTAGTATTAGTATTCAAAATCTGCCCACCTTATTTATTTAACTATTGTGCATTTTGAATGTAATTCTTACATGTTACTCATATTTACTGAATTAAATCTAGATTGATAATCGTAGCGTTAAATCTAACTTTTTAAATTTGCGAGATAATTCTGAATCGTCATTAAAGTTAATATCACCACATAATTTCTACGGAAAACTTCATTATAAATATTTATTGATAAAACTTTATATGGTAATAATCAATCTTCAACCAATATCAGTTTTTAAATTCTTTCTTAACTGCTATGAATTCGCAGATATTTATGTAAAAGTCTAAATGTTCTTCGTTATTTGATGTTCAGTATTCGGTTTTCCGTTTTTATGGAACAAGATTTTTTTGAAAATCGATTGATTGTACATGAAATTCTGAATTTCCTACGACGAATTGATTCCACAGAATATTTTGCTTACATTCGCATGGAAACTCAATTTTTCATGACCTTGACGATTATGAGAGGCAAATTAATGCCTAGTATCTTTCAGCACTGTTTTAAATTTATAGTCCGATCATTTCGCTGAAGTCATTAGAAAACAATAGGTAGCTTTTGTGCCACCATTATGATGTAGAAAAAAATACAGGGAAAATGCAATTCATTTCTGAAGAACGGGGAGAAAAGCATTCGCTGGAGAAGATGGAGAAATGCCTTTGGAAACCGGCTTGATCCTGTTATCTGTCGCCCTCTACGCATGCGCAAGATTTTGCTAGGTTTTTCTTTCTCAAGCCTTTCGTCGCCTTTGAACTTTTTAACGCATTCATCATAATTATTTTTAAAATTTGAATAGGGTAAAAGAGAAATAAATGATTATTTTTAAAAAGTAAGATCAGAATTAAATAACAATGAGTTTCAATAGTATTTGAAAATGAATTGAAATCATTCATTACTTTATCAGTAATAAATATTTGCAGCTATTGATTGTTAAGCATGAGTTTCGAAAGATTAACAGATTTTCTAATTGTTAAAGTTAGCATAATTTTTTAAAAGTTATTGCTGTTTCTTACTAGGTTGTAGCTCTTATCCCCCGCATTTTTATTTTTATGGTTCGAAACTTCACAAACAGAAAAAAAAGAAGAAATCTATTATTTTAATCATTATTATTGAAGAATTAAAATATTTTCCAAATTTTTTTTAACCTAAAAAGTTATTAAATTTGGTATTATAGTTTCAACCCTTAGCATTCCAAAAAATAATTAGATGCAAAATTATTCACTTAATACCAAGATTAGTTTATTGCTATGAAATATAAATATACACAATTCTTTTTAGTCGAATTTCTTTGAAAAATTATTCTACATCTTTTAACCATTAAGTAGGCGTTTTTAACAATTAAATTTAAAAAAATAAGTAAATAAAACTTCAAAATTATATACAATCTTGAATGGTGACTCAGAGGCACCATCGGAGTGCAAAGGTTAAAAGTAATTTTTGTAATATATATGTCAAAACAAAATTATTCTTGAATTGCATTTAATATTCAAGAGCAGCATTAATTATTAACCATAATTTATATTTTTTGTTACCATTCTTTCAGAAACAACAGCTGTTTTTGACACGAAAGGTTTAGTGTTTTATTATCACATGATTCATTCAAATCTGATAAACATTTCAGCGTGTTTCCTGTTTCAAGTATAAAATCGGTAATCATGTGCTCCATAGGAAACGGTTCTTCGTGAGTCAACTGCTCTTTCAGTTCCCATGAACAATGAATGCATCCTGTTTACCTACTTTTGTGAAGAAATGTTTTTAAAATCCGGAAAAGTATACCTTTGGTGTTTTCAGAAACTAGGGAAAGTAAATAACTAAAAATACCAACTTTCTCTTTTGGTTTTCAGAGAGATTTGTGTTCTTTTGCGCAGTTTAGTATGAATTGTCTAGCAAAACCACTTTCACCCTGTGGAAATTCTTTTCCATTTTTTTTTGTCACTTGTTGCCTTTTGTTTGTTTTCAAAGACCTGGAGAAAATAAATTCAAGGGTAAAAGAAAAGGGGAAAACGTATTCGTATGACTTGTTTATGAGCCACTTAGCTGGAAGTTGCACGTTTATGGGGTTCTATTTATATTCGTTTCCTTGTATTTGTGGCAATGCATTATAATTGGCTTTAGCAAAAACACTTATTTTAATACAAAAAAAAAGAATTATTTTCTCTAAAGTTGAGTAAAATTACACTTACAATATACACTATATGTTAAAAAAAACAGAATGAATAAAACCTGACTTTTATTTAGCGAGCTCCATTATTATTTTATAACTAGCCGCCTTTGGCGACCAGTCGGTTCGCCAGTATTAATGCTTGCTAAAATTTTCATATAATATTTTCTATAGCTGTGTCTCATAACAGCTTTTTCACCAAATTATTTTGAAACCAAACAAATTTTGATAATCATATAATTCATTTATATTATTATTTTCTTCAGATGTTCTGTTCATTGTACTACTCATCTTCCTCTTTCTATCCCAGCAATGATTGTCCCGGAATTGATATTTTACTTAAATGGTGGAGGGAAAGGTCTAAAATTCTACGTTTTATAAAATAATGAGATTCAAATTATCATAAATGTAAACACACTAAACAAATAAAGACACAATTGGTTTTCAAGAGATGCGAAAGTTTAAAAACATTTTGGAAAAATGCCGCGCACAGAGGAAATAATGGTGACACCCCCCCTTCTTTTAATTCTTTTTTTTCTTCCCTATCCAGACTCTATTTTGATCAGTCATTGATTAAATATTCATACAGACTAATAATAAAAGCAAGTATTTTCTTTCTTTTTTAAACTTCCCGTTATCTATGAATGAAAACCAACTGACTTCGCGTATTTCTTTCTAAACAAATCATAATTTATTACTTCCTGCTATCTTACTCAGTTGGTGTGGGGGAAGGAAATGAAGATTTTTGGCGGGAAAGTAAGAAAAGTGTCGTTTTAACTATTTTCATCGCAGCTTTTTCATTTTTTTCTCTCCATAAGAACCATCCTCGTGTCTTAACGAAAATATTTTTAAAAAATTAGCCGAATCGGTCGAGCCGTTCTCCAGTTTTGCGCTTAGCAACGCATTTCGAGCTGCATTTTTATTATAATAGATATTCCTATCGATTAATTATTCCTTTTAAGATATTGAATAAGAAAGAATTTTTCAATCATAATTTTTTCTTATATTCTGCGAGATCCTATTTTACGTCATATGTAAAACTGCATATTACAAAATGTATTGAATATATTATTAAGTAAGTCATTATGAAGTAAAATATGTTTTATTATATGAAATAATAAAAATACTTTATACTGCTAATGAAAGCAATATTAATAAAGTCAACTTACTGAAAATATATCGCAAATAACCTCGATGTTACTTTTAACAATACGGTCGCTTAAGTGCTCACTGGATATTATTGCATGAATACTAGAAAAAACTGCACAAATGAAAAACTAAATAATAAACTTAATTATTTTAATAAACGACTTAATAAAAGCTTTATTAAGTCGTTTATTAAAATTAACATGCAAGTAAAAATATTGTTGAAACTTCAGACTTAAACATATGTAGATTTTTTTCATACATATATATACATTTCTTTTAGAATTTATGTGTAGTTTTAAGACATGCAGCCCAAATTAAACAGCATAAAAAATATTGAAATTTCTTTTTCTCAACATTCATTTTCATGTTGATTCCAAATAATACATTTTTTGATGCCGAAGCCTTATAAAAAATCCCATTATGAAATCCCAACTTGAAGAGATCAGGACATGAGCTGTAACCGCTAATGGTTAAATTGTGTATTTTAATAAGATTGTTTTTCCACTACTGATTTATTTTCGATTCAGCTCTAAATTTAACCTTTATTCATCTGTTTGTGTTTTGAAGGTTTTCTCTCTGACTTTTATTGAAGAGTGTAGGCGGTCGGTCGCTTTGGTGAATTTTTGGTTCCGAAATTATGGCATCTTCTCGCACTTTCTCGAAAATCGATATTTCGCGTTCTTTGTACCCCGCTCGGTGTTCGGCAAGGTTAACGATCGAGGACGAGGCCTTCTCGCCTGGCAGGATGATGAATGGAAACGGTTTTTGATTCATTTATCACGTGCGCTATTATCGAACGTAGTAAAAGTTTCAAACGTATTTCTGTGTCTTCTGTCTCAGCAGCAAATAATAATAAAAAAAGATTAAAATTAAATCTGCTATGCATAGTTCAATGTATCATGTCTGAACATCATTTTTGAACGGCCAAGCACCTCGTGCAAGTTAAATTATATTTTTAATCATTTTTATCGTTTCGTTGAATGAGTCACTTTAGTGTTGCAAACGATCCGAATAACTTTGTCTCGCATTTATTGTTTTAAAAAGATATCACACTTCCCATTTATTTCATTTCATATAATCACGTGCTCAAAATGACATTTTTTCTAGGTTTTATTTGCTGTAGTCGTTAACTTATTTTTTTAAATCAGAGCTTTTGTAAATGAGATGGCATCATGTTACTAAAAGCTGATTTTTTTCGATGCTCGTGCAGATAATAAAATTTTTATTTTTCGACTACGGAATTTTGTTGACGTCAAAACCTCATCCGTAAAGCAATAACATGTTCTGACATGATAAAAATAATAAATTAATCGCTTAATTGATTGTGCATTTAATAGGTTCTTCATCCACTTTCAATTCAAAATTAAAGCAATTCAAAATTATGAATTGCTTACTAAAAAATGAATTTCTTGTTTTAGATATTCCTGATATCTTTATCACATTATTCTTCATTTATGACATACACTTAAAGCTTCGATACTTTCTTCAGCAAATGCTGGGATATTTTTAAAGTAATTTCATGATCTACGTAGAGAGTAAATTAATATCCTATCACGGGAAACAAACTATTATCAGATAACAACTTATTCTCAATTGTTGAAATATTGCACTTTAATTTTTAATTTTTGTTAGTTAGTTAAAACTTTAATTTCATAATCATCTTTTGAAAACAGATCAAAATCAGAACCTCCCTAACTTTAGTTTAGGAAGATTAATGTCTTTTTTGAAGCGATACAAAGACTATTTTGGACAGAAACCGTTGCTTCGAGCCGTGGTCAAATGAATAAAGTGATAATTATGTCAGAGCCAGGATCTCTTCCCTCCAAGCTTCCACACTGCAACTATCAGGCAACATCGGACACCCGTAAATTTTACGTGAGTAACAGTGGACCTGAAGTGGAATTAAGTATCGAATCCACAACCCTATTGCTTCAGAGTCCAAAGTCTGCCTCAACGGGCACAAGATTCCTTATCGCCTTAGTTTATTTATAAAAAGAAAACTTTAGTCCAATTAGCTATAATAATTTCACTGAAACTATTTTTTACTCGAAGACAGTATGGCACGTTTTACATTTTAAAATTAATAATATAAATTCAATACATAATAAGCTTAATTTTTATTTAAAAAACTTTTTATCATGTGAGAACATGATGTTGCTTTGGTTTGAGGTTTTTGAAACCTCCAAATGCGTAGGAGACAAATTGGTTTATCTCTTTTGAGGCATCCATTTTTCTTTTTTAGATATTAGAAAATAATGTAGAAGGTTGTCACGTTTGGAGATTTATCTCCAAAAAAATCTTTTAAAAATAAGAATTTGATTTGTAATTCAAAAGTTTAAGTAACGGCAACGTTGTTACATTTTTTTTTGCTGTTAAAATGCTTTTATCATGTGAAAACTTTATGTCGCATTGGTTTGAGATTTTTGAAGACGCAAAATGAACGGGCAGAAAATGGACGATTTATCGCTTTTGGGTCATCCATTTTCCGCGTTTAGGGTTATTGGAGAATAGTAAAATGGTTATCACATTTAGCGACTTATTACCAACAAGAAAATGGGAATGAACGCAAAACATCGAGATGGTGTCGAAAACACACACACACACGCACGTACGCACATACAATTTTCTAGCCGGGAGAAGAAATTTTTGAGAGAAAACACAATCTTTTTCTAAGTACTGACGCATGCGTAATGTGATAATCACGCAATTGTTTAGAACAAGTTTAAACTGGTTTTCCACGAAAAAATTCTGGCCTCGAGAAAAAAAAACTTTACAACTCGATTGATTTGAAAAAACGATGCTTTTCTAAATGTTGGCGATTGCGAAATATGAGTCATGTGATAACATGATGTAATTTTTCTGGCAGACTGATACCACGTGACTTTAAAAAAATAATATTCTCACATGATAATATGAAAGAGCATATTTCAATTTTTTTAATCGTTTATTTTGATGTAAGCGAGTTATGCTACATTATTTTATTTGCAGGAACTGTCAATAAATTTTAGTTTTAGAAATATGAAGTTAACAATTTTTTTGAAATCCAATATATTTAAATTGCCCTGGCTGTTGTTTTGGGGGAGTGACAATTGTACAGCCTGCTTCTGACGAGTTGGCGAGTGTCCCTGAAGAAACGGAACAATATCTTACTCGTCTATTTTGCTACCTTAAAGACGAACATAGATCAAAGTTGCTAGATGCGATTGCGTTTCAGCACGGGATTGAAGATTATTAATAATGAGACGAAGAAGAAGAAAAAAGAATACTTGAGCTCAAGATAAGCTTGTTTATAAAAAAAAACTCTGTTATCCTTATGCGATCTATTCAATATTTTTTTCAGTTTCTACTATTAGTTCATACTCTCCCTATATATAGTATACATACATATCTTGTTCAAATTTTCAATCATTAATAAAATACTTTTTTACTCATTCAAAAGTTCAATACATTTTTTAAAGTGGATTACACTCGATGTTAATACAGTTTTTTCAAATATTGATTGATTCAATTAATTTCATTAATTTTTATTACTTTAAATAGAGTTTTAGCAGTTTGAAATGAAAATTGAAATCAACAGGCAGTTTCTCAATCGGTGAAATGCTAGGGTTTTTGTATCTTTTACGTGAAGGTGAAGATTGAGAGATCAATTCTCGTGAAAATCCATTATTTTTTGATGCATTATTTATACTAATTGTAATTATTGCATTAAATGTAACTAAAATAAAAATTTTATTTGCTGACTTAAGTAAGAATCAGCCTACATTTTTTTATTTATGAGCAAATACGCTCGTCTCTCTGAAATTTGCCAGAGCTACGCTATATTTATCTTTTTATAATTTAAGTATGCACCTTCTAGCGATACATTTTCTCTCCTCCCACTGCCACAATTTATGTTTTAACGATCATTTTTCACTACTTTTTTTTTAATTTTCTCTTTATTTTAACCATGTTTCCCATCTCCAAGTCGATGGGACAAACGTGTGGATCCTTTTGGAAACAGAACTGCTCTTCTAAAGCTTTTAAAGTAATGACCCCTTAATCCATTAGCTTTTTTTCTCCCGAGGAAGAATTTCAGGTTCTATCTAGGAAAGTAAAATACAGAGACAGGAGAATCCAAATATCCGAATGACGTCTTTTGAGTATTTTTAGATTCGCAAACAAGATTTGGAATCTTGTTTGCTAAGAGAAGCCAAAATTTTGTGTGTATTTCCGAAAATAACGATTTTCAATGTTTGCCTTTATCATGAAACTTGGAATTAAGTATATCTATTTTGAGCAGAATCCATTTTTTTAGAATAAATAACCCGGATATTGAAATATTGTTGTCAGAAGGATCTTTAACAATGGCCCAGGGCAGTGCATGTTATGAGTCTCTTCATTCCATGTTAGCACAAAATGCTGAAGAATATTGTTGAGATATCTTCACGATATTGACCGTCGTCATGTTCATTCCAAATCTTGAAATCTGAAATGACGAGTTTAGGAATTTACAAGAACAGAGGCTCTTATTTCATATTTCATAATAGAATCAAGGTTAATAAATGCCAAACATTTCAGTCCGCCATATTCATATTTCAAGAATAAAATATAAAATTATCACGATAGGTTCCATAAATCTGTTTTAGCAATTTTAAGTTAGCAAAAGGATTTAATTAAATGAGCTGCTTCGAATTCTACTTCAAATAAAGTGACATAAACTATTATCCAATTATTTCAATCATAACAGGCCAAAAAAAATCTACTCCAAAACAGATCTTTTATCTTAAGAGACAATTCTAACCGAAAATGGTTATTTCTTAAACATCATGCCCATTCGTTCCATTTTCTTACAAAATCTTATTTTATAAATCTTCCGTTTGAATCATATTGCTGTTCTTATCAACGTGGTTTATCTAAATTGATTTTATTTTTTATTAATCAGATTGTGTTCAAATTTCATAATATTTGAACAACATTTGTTTCTTCATCAAAAGGCCTGAATATGAATTTTGATGGCATGATGAAGGCTTATATTTTCAATCTTTCCTCTGAAGGCGATCACTCTGCTCTGATAAGTCACGAGAGCAGGAGTCATTTTCCCTTTGCTGTCTTGTAGATTTGAAAACGAATTATCATATTTAATCAATATGATGCTATTTTTGTCGTACCGTGAATGCCATACTTCTACATTCCGTACTAATTATAATTATTATAATTATTTACTAATTTTGTGTATTAAACGATGTATATAATGTTGCTATAACTGTTTAACGTTGATGAGATATTTTATTTTACTCATATTTATTTCATTATTACCCATATGTTACCTTTACTTGAGGACAGAAGTGTATTTGTTTGGGTGTGTGATAGTTTAAACGTTTCTGAAACTGCAGTCTTATTAACAGAAAAAAGTATGTTTGCAATGGGCACAGAATTTTATATTTTTGCTTAACTCCAAAGAATTTGATCGAAATGCTTCCGTTCCTTTCTAGGTAACGCTAAGAGAGATGTCGAACACAACGTGTATGTCTACGAGCTGCCTTCTGAACAAGCAGACCACCATGAAATACCTGAGTTTGCCCCAACCGGAGGGCAAGGTTCAGTGTATGTACGTCTGGATTGACGGCACGGGAGAACAACTGAGGGCCAAAACAAGAACTCTAGATTTCGTACCCAAGGCTCCAGAAGGTGAGATCTCATTACTATGGGCAACTTTAGTCCCGGGTGCAAACTAGTTAAGGCTTCAGAACATCATGTCATCGCTAAATGCACCAAAGCATTCATAGCTCTGGACTGGTTTTGCTAACATTTTATGTTAAATTCTGCTTTTTTATATATTTTTTTCTTTTTCAATTATTGCTAACTAGCAGTATCCGCATGGCATTGCCTGTGGCATAGCATCCAAGAAATTAGCTTTAAACTTAAGTATAGTCTCCGCCCGATATGACATGGGCATGTTACGCAACATCAAACAAACATAAAAATATGTTTAAAATTTATCAAAAACAGCTGCAAAACTATTTTTATAGCACACAGCCTCAGAAATATTGAGGCTGTTAAAAAAGTAAAAATATATATCCGTAGACAAAACACAGGCGATCATTTCGCTCCTCTGGAGATTCATTCTGTCTCCGCAATTCAGTTGAAGTGCGATTTAAAGAAAGACGGTTGTTTCGCTCATCAAAAGACTCTACTTCCCTAAGTGTAGGTCTTATTTCTAGGCGCTATTCACTAACCGAACGTTTCTTTCATTTTCAATTTCCTTATCGCGCAACAAACGTAGCTTTTGGCATTTAATGTCTTTCCGTTAAGATTTAATTTCCTCCTTTCGGGCATAATGAGATTTGAATCACGTTTTAAAATCAGACATTAACAAAGAAATGTATCGTATATGCTTACCACGGTTCTTGATATTTTCACATACGCCGTATGAGGTTTTCGCGCATGTGCAACCTCCATAATTTCCATGCCGTTTCATTATCCTTATCATCTGTTGTATCCAGTGGTTAAGAATTTCGAGTTCAAGAACTCCTTGACCCATCCCTGAAATAGGCCAACCATTCTATCATTTCTGGTTTGCCAAACGTAGTGAGTTTTCTGTTGATAATTTCTGGATTGGCAGCAAAGTGCTCTGAAGGTCTAACATCAAAGTCGATCATTTCGGAATATACGAATATAATTCTAAATTTCTATGAAAATAAAACTGTGACGTTTTCTTTAGATCTGCCTATTTGGAATTTCGATGGCTCGAGCACCTATCAAGCAGAAGATTCCAATTCCGACACTTACCTGTATCCTGTGGCGATCTACAAGGATCCATTCCGAGGCGGGGACAATAAGCTGGTGCTCTGCGAAACCTACAAGTACAACAAGAAGCCTACAGGTGGGTATTTTTGATTCAAAATTGGATCCTTACTTGATCTTTAAAAATTGAATCTCAATTTAATGACGATTGGTTACAGTTCACTTCTCTTGTTAATTCAAGATATAGCTTTAAAATTGTGTTATCTTCTTTTAGAGTCTAACAAGCGTCACACTTGCGTAGAAGTGATGGATAGAGCCAAAGATCAAAAGCCGTGGTTCGGCATCGAACAAGAATACACTCTATTAGACTGTGATAAGCATCCCTTTGGATGGCCCAAGAACGGATTTCCTGGCCCTCAAGGTACGCTCTTATATTTACTCATAGAAGTTTGTACCAATATCAAAGGAGTCTTTACTACATAAAAAAATTTGTCAGTTTAATGCCATTGATTTTATCAATCATTTTTTCTGATATAATCGATTTTATCCTTCGAAATCGATAATATTAGTTTTTGATTAAAAAAAAGAAAACTAATAGATAAGTTGAGCAAATAAATTTTTTAGAAAACTAAAATATTTCTTCAGAAACAAAATATTTAGAAATAGCCATTTGCTTTCAATTTTTTAAAGCAAAGGAATTTTAACCGTTGTAAAGAATTCGACCAAATAATTACCAGAACGGCCGATAGATGTTAGCACGGTATTTAGAGTAAAATTATGTTTCAAATTCCAATGGCATTGCATCATCAGCTGGAATTGACGTCACGTTGTTTTGTGAGTGTATTAGCAAGGAAGGCATTAAGGCTCAGTGATAATATTATGTTTAAGAATTAGTATGATGGCCATGGAAGTTGCATTACAAAAGTTGTAATTTATTTCTCATGTTTAATATGTTTCCCATTGATTTAATGTTTTGTGAATATTTTATGTTATATTTGTCAGACTGTGATTGTTATAAATAAATAAATTTAAAAAGACAAATTCGGAGCAGTCACTCGGCTAAATTTGAATGGCATCACACCGTCCAACTGGAATATCTATAATTGTCGAATAGATTAAATTTTACCCGCCTTTTTCTTCTCGTAAACAACTGACCACTTGCCACTTTTGGGCCATTTTCCTCCTTGTGCAATTTTATCCTCATACGAAATAGGTGTGTGGGTACTTTGGGTACAAACCTTTTAGACTGGTGTAATATGCTGATAAAGTTTCATTAATAATAGAATGATAATCTTTCTGATTTGATTCGTAGTGTATATTTCCTTTTTAATATTAGTTCTTAAATATACGGCAACTATTCTCTGCTCATTCGATGTCCTGCATATTGACGAACATTGCATTTCCTAGGTCCGTACTACTGCGGCGTGGGTTCGGACAAAGTGTACGGTCGCGATGTGGTGGAGGCCCACTACCGCGCGTGCCTGTACGCTGGCATCCCCATCTGTGGGACGAATGCCGAGGTGATGCCTGCCCAGTGGGAATTCCAGGTGGGACCGAGCGAAGGGGTCCGAATCGGAGACGATTTGTGGATGGCCAGGTTCATCCTGCAAAGAGTGGCCGAGGACTTCGGAGTGGTGGTCACCTTCGACCCCAAGCCCATACCTGGCGACTGGAACGGCGCCGGGGCGCACACCAACTTCAGCACCAAAGCCATGCGGGAGGAGAATGGAATAAAGTGAGTTTTTCTGAAAAATGTTAATCGTAAATGCTAAAATGTCTCGGATTCGTAATACTGTTTTGAGAAAAACAAAATATTTTATGAACCATCACGGTGAGATTCGTTTTCCAAGAGATAGTGATGGATTACAAATTCATTCAGCGTTTCGAAATTTGAAGAACTAATTTTGAATGAGAATTTCATTTGATGTTTTAGATATTTAAAAAAAAAAAGAAAGAAAGAAATCCCATTCGACTGTTAGGCTAAATAATTGAAATGAGGCAAATTGGAAATGCGTGCTATTCCGGTTATTACAGAATGAAGCTCAAATACTCCCATGGCAATCATTAAATGTGCATTACAATTAAATGAAAATTTTAAATTTGAGTGATTAACAAATCTAAAAATATATTATGCTGTTTCTTTTTTAAGTTATTATATCCGTTTATGAATGGCAATGATATTGTTGACATTTTTTTTACAAATATATTCGTTTCTATAAATCATTTTTGTGGGAAATTTTAAATGTAATCACGTTGCTCTCATTTTGAAAGAAAAAAAAAGGATTTTGCGCCTAGAATTGTAGCATAACAGTTAATAAAGAAAACTGTCCTCTACTATTAAAATTCTACTTCTTCTGTCTTTTGGGAGGACTTCAGATCATTTTTTCTAACTTAACTGACTTCAAGTTGTCAAATCCGTTAAAGCATAAGCTTTTAATTAAAAACTGTTGTTGTTGTGTTGTTAGTGGATTTCCGATGAACAAGCTTCGCCGAGGCATCAGTGAGTTTTTAAGTCAAAAGATGAGCGTATCTTGTGTTGGAGTAACGTCAACTAGGTTCAAGGGTGCAACTTAGCTACACACTCATCACATTCACTGGCACAGTCCCTTTTTACAAGTGTAAACATTCATACACCTTACAAATAGAACACAGAATAACGACCATGTCCGAACCGGGACTCCAGCTCGCTACGCCCAGCTTTTGGGGAAGACGCGCCATCTTTATGCTGGGACATGGCACTCAATAATTGATACACGCTTTTAATCGATGATATCTTTCCTATTTATGTCAAAAATCGGTGTTCATTCACGCTTCTCAATCGATCCATCCAGTTTCAGTTTTCTTCTTATGCCATCGGTAAAGATCTAATAGCACAAATCGTCCAAAGTGATTACACCTTAAAATTGCACCTCCGATCAGCCGAAGGACATGGACAAATTTGAATGACTGCACCGCTGCAACCATAACACTGGTTGGAATTGTGGTTGAATCCCAAGGGTCACGACCCATCCATTGGGAAGTACATCCCATCATCGGAGGGAGGCGCCAGACCACCACTTTTTTTGTACCCACCAGAGGGGCGAGAAACAACAACCAAGCCGGAAGCTTAGAATCCTCAAGTACATCCTGCTCCTCCGAGAGAGGCTAAAGGGATTCCATGAGCTCTTTAAGTCCCTGGCAGTCAACAAGAGCCGTGTTTAATTTTCATCAACAAACCACCACGACAGGAAATAGCTTCTGATGGAAGCGGGCTCTCCTTTAACTGCACCAGTCTTAGGCTAAAGGGATTAAAGAAAGAAAAAAAAAAACGCATGATTTCTTTTTATATTGGAGATAGTACTCGTGAAACCCCCAAGAACTTTATTGTTCGTAAGATGCTCGCAAAATGTCTTATTCCGTCAAGAGAATATGACATGAGCGTATTGCACGGCTTATAATAAATAAAAGACGTTGTGTGAGAATTATTTCGCTTGTGTATGCATCAATAGATTTCAGAAATTTATATTTCATCAAATTTTCGCCTTTATTTTGTAACTTATCATTTATTCTTTTTTAATTATAGGGAGATCGAAAAAGCGATTGATCGTCTATCCAAGCATCATTTGCGCCACATTCAAGCTTACGATCCCAAGCAGGGCAAAGACAACGAACGCCGTCTGACGGGGAACCACGAGACTTCGAGCATCCACGATTTCAGTGCTGGAGTGGCCAACAGGGGCGCCAGCATCCGCATCCCGCGGCAGGTGGCAGAGGAAGGCAAGGGATACCTCGAAGACAGGCGACCCTCTTCCAACTGCGATCCTTACAGCGTGGCCGAAGTCATCGTCCGAACAGTCTGCCTCGGTGAATAAGTTATGTCCCCCTTCCAGTACCTGTCCTCTTCCGGTTCCGTTTAGATGTGTGCGGCACTTTTTTCTCCTCGTCTTTCCATGGCACTTTGATTTTATTTCTGAGACTTTCAGTGACCAATGTTTATATTTATAGTTGGAAATGAAATTAGATTCATCTGTATGTAATTGTATAATAAAAGATTTATGTCACGTTCAGTTTGTGTTTTATTGAAAATTGTCCGCTAACAAGTTAGAGCAATATTGTCGCTTAGATAAACCTAATGTCAAACGTAACACATGCTATTCTCAACCAGAGATTTTATTCAAGGAACTACATCTTGCTTTTATCCAATCCACAAGAAGAAATGACTGAAATTTAGAAGGATACAGAAATTATAAGAATATTTTAGAACAAACAAGAAACAATAGAAAATAAATCCATTACAAAACATATTTTGGGCAACTTGCCTTCAATTAGATTCGAACTTGTAAACTATCGCTGTCCGTTCATTGCAGTCTACATCTGAGCCGCCCAGTCCCCGTCAAATTGGATCAAGTTTCGTTACAATATCAATATAGTCGTGGCATCATTTGTCAGCACTGCACACATTTTCTCCTCCTGGAGATGGAACTCAATTTCTGAAATTACCATTTGTGTCTCGATCCTATTATTTTTTTTTTAATTTTTAAATTTCTGTTTCGTCCCTTATCATTAAAAGAAAATACAAAAGAATATTGTCTTAAGTATCCGATGTGCCAGTGATTGCTTGTTCATTATATTTTCTTTTAATTATATCCTTTCCCACACCTGTATACCATAAACAGTGGCAAATTTCTAGATTAATTAGCTTCTTCTTTGCAATTGTAGAAAATGAGTAGTTTTACCCTAGGATTGAACTCGCCATTTAATTGTAATCGAATGTCATAACCTCCATACAAACGTAATTACTTCTGTACGGAGGATGTTATATGGCTTCCACCACATACTCTCCAACCAGTGAGAAGATGGTGAGACGAAGGATGCATCTTACGCCAAGCATATGCCGCGTGTGAGTTGTTGAAGATGTGGAATGTCGTATTTAAGGCGCCTAGCGACTTTTTCTGTTGGTAAAGGACGCCACAACAGCTGTGCGAAGGTGGCTTATTCAAGGTCGCAGGTCACCATTGTGGGGGATACGTATTGCCATAGGACTGAATAAGCAACGTTTTAGTTTGTACCCGAGTATCATGACTTCTACACAAAAATACTACTAGTGTACTGAAGATATTATCTGTTTTTGATGTTTTCACCACACAATCAAGAAATAGGAAAGGACGGTTCAGTTTAAATAAGATGCATCATAATGCTAAATTGACGACGAACTTGAAATACTGTTGATACTTATGGCAATTGCCATGGACAAGCCCTCTGACGATACAGCAGCAGATTTAAGCCGCAAGGAGAGTCTCTTGTTTTTGAACTAGGGCCAAGAGTATGGTTTAGCTACACAGTCGCCACATTTGCTTGCACAGCCCCTTTGTACAGGGGACACAGTTTCACATCTCACAGATAGCACACAGAAGAACAACCATACTCGAACTGGGACTCCCAATAATGCGAGGAAGACGCGCTATCTCTGTACCAGAAAGCTGGCACCTGTAATACTAGGTATTAAAAGAGCCTAGTTGTGGTTTTATGCTTGTGATCTCATATTGTTAAAATCAGTCTCTGGCATGAAGTGGGTATTTTAAGCACACTTATCTATGTATAGCTGACTTGGTTTTTCTGTTAATATATATTCTACTAGGGGTGTCTAAATTAGTATATTCTTATTTAATATTAATGCCGCGGACTTCCTTTTAATAAACTATCGCTTTGCAGAGAATGTAATCTTGGTCTAAGGAAGCACAATTAATTAAATAATTTGTATTTTTGAATACAAACTTACTGCAATTCGAAGACTAGTAAGCAATAAATAACGGTAAACTCGTGTCTAATTATTCAATCAAAAAGTCACGAGGTACCAGGGGGTGGGGGGGTAAAGTCTCGGCTCATGAGCCGTAGGGCTTCAGTTCAAGACCCGATTCTACCGAAGAAACGTCAAGTAAGGTAGGTAACCTATTACACCTTAAATCTGTCGGGGTTAGACATCCCCCCGTTGGTGTGGTGTGAAGAGAGGGAGTGCCACCTCAGGCGTTGTACTCGTCTTTTCATCACGGTTCAAAATTTAGTGGTCGGTCCCAAAATAGCCCATGTGTTGCTTTACAACGGTACGTTAATATAATTACACTAAACTTGTCCATTTGACATTAATCAATTTTTTATTAGCAGAATCATTTGGAGCTCGTTCCTGCTCATTCTCGAAAGGTACCAGGGGGGAGGGTAAAGTTTTGGTCCTTAGTTTTACTTTACTACGGGATGTTAATATAACTTAACTAAACAAACTTTAAAAAATCACTTTACAACAGAACTTCAACCATAATTTTTCTTTAACAAGATATTAATTGAAACAAGAAATCGAAAATTCCAATTTTGCATTAAGATTACTCCGAATAATTGCGCAGTTATTAAATATTAGTTGAATAATCCTCCCCTCCATCGAATAGATGAAATTCCTCACTTGCTCTCTTCAACAAATTGCTCTTATAAAACCGATCCCACGCCCGATTCCTGTATCTGGTGACTAGTTATAAAAATCAATTAAAAATAAAATTTAGGTCCTTCAAAACAAGATCTTAAGAATGAAGATATGGTCCATGGCAAATGAAGTTGCTCACAAAGATTGTAAAGTTTTAACTAAGGAAGAATTTACTATAAATTCGAAAAGTAAAATTTTATACTGGAGATAATAAGCAAATTAGTTGTTGATTAACTGCAGTTCGTCAATTACCATAGGCCAAAATCAAAATCATAGGCCAATCAAGGCTCTTAGCCAAAATCATATGGACTCTTCCACTAAAACCCTCATTGTGTCAACTGCATACATCCGAGTCATTCTTCTGTGTAATTTCACGGGTCACTAATTTACCATTACAGTGTTTTCTTAAGACTTCTTATCTTAACACTTTGCTGATCGGTGACGAGTTAACTCGTCATTGCACTTTTTAGAACGTTTTACTTTCATATTCAATTACAAAAAAGTAGCCGGTGACATGACATAGTTTCTGTGTAAAATTGCCGGTCACCAAAGTGTCAAGATTTGTTAGTGCACTTGATCTGTTAAGTTATTAGACACTTATACTCGATCATTTTTATCTTATCCAAGTAAAATATGATTTCGTTGTTACTATTGCCCATTTTTACCGAGCAATTTTTTTTCTTTCAACGAAAAATTCTTGAATGGTTTTCTTATCCCAGAGTAAATTCATTAATTTTTTCTCCCTCCTAAACGATGGTGTGAATTAGAGCCGAAATTCACCTCATTGGCGATGCAAAATTTGACCAGTTGTTGAACACCGGTCCTCGAAAATCACATATTGTGTTTAAATTAATGCTATTAACTGATTGGCGCGCTTTATACGGGAATCTAAATATTACGTATTCGGTAAATATCATAATCTAAATCTGTTAATATACATTTAGCAGACGATTCCTTTTCAGACATTTTATAATCGCTACTATTTTTATTTCAATTAAGATATTATTAAAAAGGAAAAAGCAAACGAGTTTTTTTCTTTGATAAACATATTTTTTAGCATTATTTCGTGGGGGTTTTTTTTGTATAACTGATAATCAATTGTAAACCTACTGGAATCTGGCAATGGTTTGTAATATATGCTTTTAAGATGAAAGAATAAACAAGCGGATGGCAATATAAAATGTTTGGAATATTGTTTTAGCTTTTAAGAGTTTAAGATGCTCTGCAAGCTATGGTTTGAAGCTTACACGGGTCGTTTTTCTAGAAAGCATGCAAAACTACACATTAAACCGTGCGTGTAGGGTGTTAGACCGCATTTTGTCACCTTCATTTAGATCCGGTGAGTCTGAAATAAAAAGAATCAGCAATGGAATCGATTCCTAAGCGCAATTTTGTATACACAAATTTAATTTTGGTTTGATTCCTGATTAACAGTATTTTGCTACCAGCTGGTTCAAATAGAATAATAATTGCATTTTCTTTCAATTAAATATCTTGATCATAATTTGATATTCTTGATTCCATCAGAAGAGGATTTTCAAATTGATATTTAATTTTAAATAGCGTTACTTAAAGTTTAATCGCGTCTGCTCTGGTTTCTATGTTCACACATCTTAATGGAGTCAAGTTCTCACTACTATTTGTAATATCTATTCTCAGGTTGTTTTACGCGCTGCTGCTGCTCCATTTCTTATTCGCATTTGATTCCAACTTTAAATTGATGTGACCTTACTCCCGTGACCGACAGAATGGTAACTAAATTAAAAGTTTTCTATTGGGTTGGTAACTAAGTGATTGCCGCTTTTGTCGATAGATTCCCTCTACACTTTCTTTTGTTGTGTTAACGTGGCCAGAGCATCAAACCTATACTTTTTTCTTACTGTATGGACTTCTACTTATAATTATTAAAAATTATATCGATTAGTTCTTTAGTTTTGTTTTTATACCAATTTAGAAATGGAAGAACAGGACGTGCACTTCCGACACATTTTATTGTATTACTTCCGAAATGGCAAGAACGCATCGCGAGCACAAAAGAAGTTATGCGCCGTATACGGAGATGAAGCCTTAAAAGAAAAGCAGTGTCGAAATTGATTTGAAAGATTTCGTTCTGGTGATTTTTCACTGAAAAATGCGAAACGATCTGGCCGCTCAATCGAAGTGGATGAAACCCATATCAAGGCCTTTATCGATTTAGATCGTCACAGCACAACACAGGGCATTGCAGAGAAGCTCAATGTATCACACACATGCATTGAAAAAAAAATTAAAAACCCTTGGTTATGGCAAGAAACTTGATTTATGGATCCCTCACCAGCTAAAGGAAATTCATTTGACGCAACGGATTAGCATCTGCTATTCGCTTCTGAAACGCAATGAAAATGATCCATTTCTGAAAAACCTAGTTACTTGCGACGAAAAGTGGATAGTTTATAAAAATGTTACTCGTAAGAGATCGTGGGTGAAGCAAGATCAACCAGCCCAAACTACATCAATAGCAGAGATTCGCCAAAAAAGGATTATGCTCTCAGTCTGGCGAGATTACAAAGGAATTTTGTATTTTGAACTCATGCCATAGAACAAAACAATAAATTCAAATGTGTATGTTGAACAGCTCGACAAACTGAACGATGCAATTGAAGAAAAGCGGCCGGTATTGTCAAATCGGAAGGGTGTTGTTTTCCATCATGATAACGCATGCCCCAGACATCTTTGGTCACTCAGCAAAAATTATTGGAACTGGGTTGGGATGTTTTGTCACACCCACCATATAGCCCTGCTCTTGCACCTTCGTATTATCATTTGTTTCGTCCCATGCAAAACTCTTCAAATGATAAAATTTTTAATAACGCGGAGTATGTCAGATAACACCTTATTCAATTTTTTAATAGCACAGACCAGACATTTTACGAACGGGGAATTTTTACACTGCCAGAACGATGGAAAAGGATCATCTACAAGAAAGGGCAATATCTAATTGAATAAAAAAAATTTTAAACAAAAATTCTGAAAGTTCCTTCTTATTTGAAATTGGCAATGACTTAGTTGCCAATCCTATATTATAAACAACTAAAGACAAGTAAGTACAATAATCTACCATAACAAGTTTATTTTCTAGTATATTCAACATCATGACGAGACTTGTTAATTGATGACATAAAATACTGAATGAAATAAAATCATTGAGCAAAAATTCATTATGACTTGGCAAAAAAATATGAGAATGAAAATAGCCACTTTTTTCAGTTCCCGTCAATAATGAAATAACATGTAATAAAATATGTGAAGATACAATCCAAATAGTTCGTACTTCATTATAACAGTCCATCTTAATTTCTGTGATTCGTGAAAACGTACATTAATCAATACATTATAAAAATTTATTGAACAAATTTTAATTACTATCTAAAATATGTATATCTTATTCTTAATTAATTCATACAAAAACCTCTGATTATTTTGCAGAAAGAACACGCAGTAATTACACAGAACTTCCAGAAAACAAGCAATGTATATATTTAAAAAATTCCTACTTAGGTCAACAAAGAAAAATTTAATTTTATTGACTTTTTTTAAATAATTACAATTAATATAAATTATTTAACAAAAAAAAATGATTGATTTTCTCAAGAACTGAACTCGCATTCTTCACCTTCACGCAAAAAATACTAAAATCCTCGCATTTTACCGATTGAGTTACTGCCTGCTGATTTCCATTTTCTTTACAAACTGCTAAAACTCTATTTAAAATAATAATAATTGATTAAATTTAATGAATGAATTAATATTTGGAAAATTGTATTGATTTTAACAACACAGTTATCCATCCACTACAAGTTTTAAAAAATGTATTTGAAGTTGAGAGAATGAATATTAACCGCATAACAGTTTTGCCCGTATGCCTTACGTGCATCTATTTATCCAATTTTTGTAACTGTAAGCTAAAAATAAACCATTCATAATGATTATATTTCAATATGGGAATTACTTCGAATACATAGATAAGTCATGTATTCAATGGATTTCCGTTTGAATCAAAATAAGAAAATATTCCTAAAATAGAAGGTGTTATCTTATTAGATAGTAAAGAAAACAAAACAGTTAAGTGGTTAAGTATATTTTATTAACGATTGAAAATTTTAACAAGATATAAATATATTTAAGGGGAGTGTAATAATAGGAATTACAAAGGTCTGGATTCTTAAAGGGTACCCAGAATAGGAAATGTTCGAGAAACATTGACTTACTACCAAAAAAATATCAACTTAAAATATAACCTATAAATTTAATGTCTGTATTTAGACGGGAAATATCACTAGAGAGCAGTCTTAACCCTGAACTTGAAAGGGAGCATCTGTTCAGATCCTCCATCAAAAGAAAAAGAAGAAAAAAAGTAACATTTAATTCCGTATCCAGGGTTGTTTGGCCGCTCTCCATCAATCCATTCTCCCTTTCACTGGTTGAGCAATTTTTCTAACGCATTTGGAAAACATAAATTTCTCATTAAAAAAGAAAAATGGCAACATAAATAAGGAATATAAATAGAATATATAACCGCGGCGGATTCTGGAAATTCGAGACTCTAAAAACTGTAAATAGTGAGATCCCGACTTGAATAAGTTAATTACAGAAGCGTACCTAAATAAATTTGCACCCAAATCGCATATTTCGAAACTATCCCCCCCTTCTTTTTAAAAAATTGCGATCATCGTATTTTCACCAATCTTGAAAGATGTTATATCTTGAAAGAGCGAAGTGATATTAAATCTAAGTAATCTATATTAATAAAAATGGACCTCGAAATGCGTTGCTAAGCGCAAAACTAGAGAACGGCTCGAACAATTCGGCTAATTTGCTTTTTAATATTTTCGTTAAGACACGAGGATGGTTCTTATGGAGAGAAAAAATGAAAAAACTGCGAGGAAAATAGTTAAAACGACACTTTTCTTACTTTCCCGCCAAAAATCTTCATTTCCTTCCCCCACACCAACTGAGTAAGATAGCAGGAAGTAATAAATTATGATTTGTTTAGAAAGAAATGCGCGAAGTCAGTTAGTTTTCATTTATAGATAACGGGATGTTTAAAAAAGAAAGAAAATAGTTGCTTTTATTATTAGTCGGTATGAATATTTAATCTATGCCTGCTCAAAATAAAGTCTGGGCAGCGAAGAAAAAAAGTAATAACAAAACTAAAAAAGGGTTTATAGAAAGAAAAGTAGTGAAGAAAAAAAAAAGGATGAAAAAGAAAAGAAGGATGTGTGTGTCACCATTATTTCGTCTGTGCGAGGCATTTTCCAAGCTGTTTTTAAGCTTTTGCATCTCTTGAAAACCTATTGTGTCTTTATTTGTTTAGAGTGTTTACATTTATGAAAATTTAAATCTCATTATTCTAAAAAACGTGGAATTTTAGACCTTTCCCTCCACCATTTAAGTAAAATATCAATTCGGGGACAATTATTGTTCGGATAGAAAGAGAAAGATGAACAAAACATCCTTCAAAATGAACAAAACATCTGAAGAAAATAATACTAAATAGTACTATAAATGACATATATGATTATCAAAATCTGTTTGGTTTACAAATATTTTAGAGAAAAACCTATGAGACATAGCTACATAAAATATTATATGAAAATTTTAGCGAGTATTAATACTGGCGAACCGACTGGTCGCCAAAGGCGGCTAGTTAAATATAAAACATTTCTGAATTAATATAGCCCATCATCCGATCAATATACCGGTAGTTAAATTATTCAAACTCTCCGAGTAAAGTTTTTGTGAAAAATAAATAATATAGCAATTATAAAGTCGATTATTAATAAAAATATAGTTAAGATGTTTGAAAACATTCAAGAAAATATTTCAGCGATAATACCGCCGAAGTCCAGGTGTGGTCATCTGCAGGTTGCACCGGGGTCCTGCGGCTGAGAGGCCCTTACAGAATCGAGAACTAAAATTATACTCTGAACGGTAGTAGCAGAATGGAAAAAGTACAACAGTTAATTAGAAAAATTGGTGGGTTTGAAATATATGAAGTTTACAAATATATAACAGTTTAGTGAAAGTGTGCAACATATTATAAGCATAAAATAGACCATTTACCTCACCTTCTAAATTAAATTACATATATTACTTTGATCATTCATACTTAAAATGTTTAATATTGCTAAATCCAATCATGCCCATGCCAAAGAAGTATCTTTCTTGGTGTTAAGACTCGGTTTCAAAAAAGAAAATTAGCATAAAAGAAAAAAAGAAGAAAAGATATACTTCAGGAAAATATGAATGGATTTTTTCCCTCGTCAACAAAATCATTCTGGCAATGAAATTGCTTCGACTTCATAAGTTACAATTCAAGCTTCAACTAGCTTAGAAAGTTCGCAATAACTACGCGATCTTGCAATAAAAGTAAACAAACCGTGAACATCTTTGAAAAACCTTATTTTAATACAAATATGATTGAAGCAGAAAGTAATGTCAATACCAGATGTGTTCATTTACATATAGATGATTCAGATTTATGACCAAGCTTATGCATGATAAGTTGTTAAAAAAAATCCTGTCAACACAAAGAATGCTTCGCTAAAAATACTAAAGGTAAATCATTTTCTATCACTTACTACTTAAAAAGAAGTGCCAATTGGTGAAAAGCAATTTCGCAGATAACTGATTTATTCAAAAAAGCAAGATTCTGTATTTTTTTTAGTTGTTTATTATTTTCCAGAGGAAATGAAAAATCTACATGATTTGTAGATGTTTATAATAACGAACTGAAAAAAGTTATAAACTATAGTTCAAGATCATGAGCGTTCTAACTGTCACTTAATTCATTCATTGTTTGGAAGGAGTTTCTGAAACGAGTAGATTAATCTTCGATTATTGATAAAATAAACCAAGTTAATATAAATAAGGAAATGGAATGACTTAAATTACTATTTCAAAGAATTGTAGATGCGATTCTAATTTTAGCATGTAATAATATTCCACTTTGAGAAAACATGGAATTATAAAAATGCCTAATAACGGATTTATTAAGTTTATCGAATTATTAAGTAAACACGACTATGTTCTTATGGATCATATGAATGAAAAAAAATCCCAAAATAGGGTTGTATGTGATTTAGCATTAACAGCCGAAAAAACAAATTATTCCTGCATTAGGAAATGACGTTTTTAAAGAAATTAAAGACGGTGGAAAAGCAGCCGCGTATCACAGTATCAAAATAGATTCAAATTCTGATATTTCTCATAAAAAACAAATTCCAGTCCTTATAAGGCACGCAAATTTTGAAGAGAAAACTGCACCACTCCAGACCAAACAAAGTCGATTGAGGATGGCACCCCAAATCTTTTTTCTTGAGATGATAAAAATTTAGTATAGATGAATGAATAATAGGATTTGATGAAATAGCTGTGACCGGAGAAGAACTGGCAAAAGCTTTTTTGGAAATATTAAGTGAGCTTGATTTATGTAGATATTGTGGATTGTAGCGGATGGGCATACGCCGCAGCGATAGCAACATGAAAAGGAAATAAAAATCGGTACTATCTTAAATAATTGCTCTAAACCCTCGTGCAATTTATGCACCTAACCTATAACATTCATTTAAATTATTAATGTATAGTGCCGCTTCCAGCAGTTTATATTATATATATATATATATATATATTAAAATTCCGGTTTAAGATCCGTTTCCACCGAAGAACTGTCCTGTAACTAGTCAATGCATTGAATGGGGCAAGGCTAAACGTTTTCACGTTAGTGTGATGCTTGAAGTTTTACTTGTTAGTGACATTTTAAGTATCGCCCTATGAGCCCTGCAATTGTTATGCGCGGAATAAATTTCAAAATGAACTTTAAAAAAATTGAAATACATTTTTAAAATTCAAATTTCTATAAAAAATATGCACTAACCTATATATAAATGTAACCACCCTAAGTTTAATTATTATTTTTAAAACTCAATTAGGATAGCTGTTAAAGGAATTTAAAAAATGCCATCCGCCATTTTCGGGTGAATTTTTAACACTTTAATTTTAAAAAACGTGGAAAAATATGCGTATGAAATTTGGCCTTTTTTTTAACCTTTATATAAAAGTTTGTTCCTAATTTTATGAAAATATGAGGTGATCAGCAAATTTTGTTGATTTTATCTGGAACAGCTCATTTAAAAATTCTGAAATTAATTTTATGGGCCGATTAGAAGAAACTTTAATTTTGTCTTCATTTCGTTTGCGAATTAAAGCATGTTCCCATTGTCTAGGAATATCAATAGGCAGAATCAAATTAATTGTGGCGAAATTTTAAAATAACTTTAAATTCAGCAATGTTTTTATCATGTCAGAACATGATGATGTTTTGGGGAGAGGTGTTTGGCCTCAACAAAAATCCGTTTACGAAAAATAAAAATTTTATTATCTGCATGAGCATCTAAAAAAATAATAATAATCGGCTTTTAATAACGCGTTGCCATTGCATTTACAAAAGCTCTGATTTAAAAAAATAAGTTAATGACTACAGCAATGAGACTTAGAAAAATGTCATTTTGAGCACGTGATTATATGAAATAAATAATAAATGTGATATTTTTTAAAACAATAAATGCGAGACAAAGTTTTTTTGGATCGTTTGCAATACTAAAGTGACTAATGCAATGAAACAATTCAAATGAATAAAAATCGTAATTTAACTTGCACGTGGTGCTTGGCCGTTCAACAAATTATGTTCTGACACGATACATTCAAACATTCGTAGCAGATTTTATTTTAATCTTTTATTTTTTTTCTTCTAATCTTTTTCAGTATTAATAGACATTTCCTCTGGAGGGTTCATTATTGTTTGCAAGGGTCCGGTGTCATCAAGTGTAGTTTGTTCCTTCATGCTAGAGGAGAGGGGCTGCTCTTCGCGCCCCATCAAATTTCCAACATGATCCCTGGCTAGATCAGGGTGAAAGAAAGAGTCAATGAATTCCTTAGAAAATACGAAGATTTTACAAAATGAATAATTTAGCAAATTCATCAATTGAAGTCTCAGAAGTCAACTATCTATTGAGAGTAATGGGTTTTAATTCTTTAAATTTTTGAGCGTAATCGTTTTTTTTCTAACTTTTGATAAATAAATAAACAACTGTACGAACGTGAGAAAACATAGTTCTGGTTTAGAAATTTGTTTTGTTTTTGTTTTATTTAAATATATTAACGTGCAGTTTTAAAGCAACGCTAGGATTATTTTAGGCCGGACCTCGTAATTTTGGAGCACGGTCAAATGACAAGGATACAACTAAGCTGGCTCTCCAAACTTTCACACCACACCAGTGTTAGAACATTTGGTCGCGATGGATTTAATGTGCTCCAGCCCGCTTACACGACAATTTTCCGGTGAAATCGGGTCTCTCCTCTAGTTCCGAAGCCTAGACTTAACCATCAGGCCACCGTGACCCCCAAAAGAAAATTTTTTGAAACACTCATTTTTATTTCAAAGTGGAAATATCCATCAAATTTCTAGGCTTTTCTCAGCACAATTTTATGCCAACGTAATTTTAACATAACATTTTTCATACCGGTTTACTACTTTTACATTTTAAAAATCAAAAATTGCTTATACTGATGCCAGTTTTATTGTAGTGAACATACTTCTTTTAATTTTAAAGTTTTTTTTTCTTTCAAAAATTAGATTTTCAACATAATTTAGCAACAAAAAAATTGAGGTTTTTAAGAACTCTTCAACAATTAAACAAAAATTAATATGTGATTTTTTTAGTTGGTTACAAGCAAATGCTTCAGTACATTTCAAAACATTGGATATTTTTTTAATATGAACACATTTTTACGGTTGACATCATTTCTATAAATTGAATGATGCAAAAATCGCCTCATGCAGAAGGCTAAGACTGATGCCAGAAGAATTAAACATAAAGTATTCAAATGCTATAATGCTTCCGATGACAATTTTAAATCACTTTTTAATGAGAATAATGGGCAAATAAATCAATAAAAAGTTAGAAAATGCAGAAAATAAATATATTAGAAATAACAACAAATATCAAATGAAACAAAAAAAACTTTAATGTTTCTTCAATAGTATACAATAAATATTGCTAAAGCTTAAAATATTTCATATCACACTCAATTAACAGAATTCTTACAAACAGAATGCATATTTTGAATTTTATTAATTTCACCTACATAAAATAATTTCTAAAGAATTCTTGAATAAATATTTAAACCTCTATTTAGAATTTTTAAAAATAAATTTAACAATTTCCACTAAACTAGTTGCCTTCAACATCATTTGACTAATAACAACATAATCTGAATATACTTAATCATGTTAAAATTACGAAACAAAATAATTTTAAAAAGTACATAAAATTGTGGTATAATAATTTAGATCTTTGTATAAAAATTAAATAATTAATTAAAAATAAAAGCAAGGTTAAAATGCAATCAGTGGCATAGTGGCAGAGTAAAGTATATTTTCTGGTTGTCATGGGAAAAATGTCATTTTTTTTCAAAGCCTAATATCATAAGAGAGCAAAAATTACATTATCAGCCCTTTCTATGCCACTAAATGCAATTCAAGCCTTTCAAGGATGGCATTAAACCCACCTCTTTAAAAATTTATTTTTAACAAGAAGTAGTTCTTTGATTATTTATTAGATAATAGTATTTAATAAATTGTTGGCAGAATTATTATTTTTTAAAAAATCTTTCTTATAAAGTAGTTAACACATTAAAATTGCTTTAAAAAAACCTTATAGTAAAATAATTGTTTTCTTGTCCTTGAAAGGTCTTTAAGAAGAAAAAACATGCTTCTGTTGCTTAAAAAAATCACATATCTCAAAAGTTCCCAAAACGATTTAAATACAGATATAAGTAGATAGAAACATCACAGCAAAAATAAAAAACAATATTGCACATTGCAAGCAAGGAATAAGCCAAACAACAACTTAGATATAACAAACAATAATAAACACATAGAGAGATGAATAAACAAAATAATCACAAGAGAGTAAGTATTTAAAAATTGGAATGTTTTGCATTTATTTAAGATGTAAACATCAGAGTACTAATTTACAACTACAAGACAGTTCATTGTGAAGAACACTATAAAAAACTAGGCAATTTTATAAAAATTATGACAATTAAGAAATTTCAACAATTATATATATATATTGCTACAACTAGTACTTTGAGATAAAATTTGAGCTTTTTTATTTTAAACCCTTTTAGCATCACAAAGGATACAGTGGTGCTTTTCTACTTTTACATATTTTAAAAGCAATGTTTAAGAATATTTGAAAGTAAATACTCAGTTTTTCATACAGAACAATGAGCTATTTAGCTTAAAATCAAGGTTCTGAGTAAAGGCTAAATTCACCTCTTCTTAAATTTTATTACTACAATAGAGGCTAAATGGTCACTATAATTAATTATATTTTGGAAAAAGTTTATTCCACTTATAAATTTTAATTCAAATTGAATGTCAGAAGTAATAATTTTAGAATACATATAAACCAAAATATGCCAATTATCATATGATTTCATATTATTATAGATGTGCAGTCTATTATAAATATAAAATAATCCAATTTTAAATGCATTAATCATTTTCAAAATTATATTTAAAAATAATATTTCTAAAAGCTCGAATAAGAGTAAGCAATTTTATAACTTCATTTCTTGAAATAAGAATAAATGTTTTACAGAAGATATATAAATGAACTTTAAATGTGACTATCCAAGCAAATTATTTTTTAAAGACTAGATTTTTAGATAAAAAGTAAATTATTTTACACAAAAATGTTGAAAATAATCACAAGATTGAAACAACAAACTATAATATTCACTAACAATTTTTTCTCAACTTGAATTTCAAATTCAGTAATTTAAAAAATCTCTAATCTTACATTTCTTAAAGTTCAAATTATTTCTTCATTAATATTTTATATTAATAAATAGTAAAAGGAAAAATGACTATATTTATTAATTTGAACAAATTAAATAATAAATACATATTTGATTTAAAAACAAATAATAAATGACACACATTTCTTTCTCAAAAACAGAACTTTTATGATCGTATCACAGATATATATCAGCATTGCATTTAAAAACAATATTTCAATTACCCTGATTTGAAGAACTAATTTATGTTTTTTCATATAAAACAGTAACTAAAGATTTTTTTTTCTATTTTGCAATTACTAATGTAAATTGCACTTAATCTATTTGGATTTTGAATTACTTCTAAACCCATAGCAAGAATTGAAAGTCAATAATAGAGCTAAAAAATTTTTTGAAAGTCAGCAAGATTAGCTAAATTTTCCCTAACTTAAAATTATAACTCACACATTCAATATTTCAAAATTCTTCATCAGTTTTACATACTTATTTATTTATTAACTCATTCAGACAACTTTTTTTCTATTTAATTTTCATTATATACTAAACCTTTTTTTAAAAAAATTAAATCACATATCCATTCTGAATGTAAAAAAAAGCAAATGGTTAATGCGATAGAGAATCTTCAATAATCTAAAAAATAAAATATTGAGATACAAATTTAAAGCTCAAACCGGTTTCTTTTAATACTGTTTCTCATAATTACCTTAATAATTATTGAATTATAGGGAAAGTACATCAGAATTATTAATAAGGGGCTTTATAAATTTTCAAAAAGATTAATCAAATGACTAGTTTATTATATATCAAAAACAGAATGACACATTAGTAGCATACAATTGATCATTGCAATTTGTACAAAGAATGTAACAAAAGAAAAAAAAGCTTTTTATAAATATTCATAGATAATTATCTTCAATGACACATACAAGAAGTCTCACACACACAAAAATAATGTCAAAATGTCCTAGTACAAGTAGTGAATATTCAGTTATCTCAAAATTTAGCAATTTAATACTGATTTTTGAAAAGTATATTGCACTTGATTTAAGCTTAAAGTTTTTAAGCTGATAAAACATAATGAATAAAACCAATTTTTCATTTAAAGTTAAAAAAAAAACTGCATTCATAATAAGAAATGAAAACACCATTATTATTTCAATAGTATTGAACCAGCCCATTATTAGAATGATTATTCTCACACTGCATTTTTGTAATGCTATTTTTTCATGACATAGAATTTGCTTCTACAAAACGTGGCAATGTCATGAATTAACATAAAAGTAATTAAAAAAATATTTAAAAAATCTCATGAGTAAACATTTTTTTAAAAAATTTAATGGATGTAATGTTAAAAAGATAAAAATATAAATTTTTCAATTAATTTTTTTAACAGAGTAAGAATTTTATAAGTAATGAAATACAGAAACTGAGTAGAAAAATCACCATAAAATACTTGTTAAAGCAATGGAAAATACAATATTTAGCACAACTTATACCAATCATTAAACTCAGAAAATAAAATTTAAAATTATCATTTATGGAAGTTTTTTAGATTTTGAGGTAAAAGAATATAATTAAATTAAGAACAGCACAGAGGAAATTTTTAGAATCTTTTACTACAAAAGTCATGCTGAGTAAAAAAAAAAAAAAAAGGGTAGTTATTTCATTTAAAAAAAATATTATTAAGGATATCAAATTGAGACTTCGATTACCCACATATGAATTAATGCTTGATTTTCAAAAAAATTTGAAAAATATACGAATTGGGAGTAAAAAATTGGGATTGGAAAGAGAAGGAAAGGAAATAAGTATTGTTTGAATAAAAAAATACCTACAATGGTTTCAAAAATGGAACATTTTATATGAACTATCATTTTAATTTTTTAATGTATGAAATACATTGAAGTGCATTTTAATACTATAAGGTCAAAAGGAAGAAATACTAATCTCATAAAAAATATTTTGCTACACATCTATTCCCCAAACTTACATATTTAAAGCTAATTTGAAAAAATTTCTTTTACAATCAAACATGATTTCATGAACCTAAGTGAATAGATGCTTTAGAAAATTAAATCTATTTTCAAATGTTTGCTAGAAAATAAGAGATCATTTCTAACGAACAAGTTATTACAGAATATATTTTAAATCTTAGAAAATTTCATGCTCAATCAAGTATTAATTTTTAAAAAATTGTAAAGGATTGTTTTAAATTACATTAAAAAATTATTTTTAGTTTTAAGCATTTTTTTTTACCATTTATATCTTGAGTCAATTGTAACATATATGACAGCTTTTCTTTTAGAGTAATTTTAATTTTAATTTAAGGTCACACCAAAAAATAGTTACAGAATAAAATAAACAAAATAATAAATAAAAATGTAGGAAATTTTAAAGGACAAAAATATGCAATAAAACTTAAATACTGGCAAAATTTTAAGAATTAAACTGAAAAATATATGTTTCTATTTTAACAATAAATATATCATTTAAAGAACATAAAATTAAAAATATAATTAACAGATTATTTTACCTCATTCTAATTATAGATATCATGATAACAATTTAAAATCATATTTAAAAAAATGAAATAAAGTAAGAAAGTGTAGCGATGTATTATTAATAGTAAACAATACATAAAAAAGTTCAGAAATCAAAACAAATAACTACCATGTACTTCTTTTAAACAATCTGTAGATTTATACTAGCATGCATTTTATGTTACACAAAGTATTCTTCACATTGTACTATTGTTAAAATCATGGGTTGTACAATTAACATAAAGATCGATATGCTAGAGGTGTAGGCAGTTAAAAAAATATAAAATTAAAATATTCATTTGAATACCTCCGAGGCCAGACTGTTGAACTAGATATATATTTCATATTTACATATGCATACACTATTAGATAAAATTTTTAGTCATGTACACTGGAACATTTTCTGTACAGAAAAAATACGTACATACATCAAATGCAAAGCATTACATTTAAAAACCTAAAACTGATCTACACATAAAAATTAAGGCAGAAAATATTTCTCAGTTGTACTAAGTAAATCCAAGGTCCAGGTTTACATTGTGCCCTTTAAAAGATTGAGAGATGACCAAGAAATATAAAATGTGCTTTATATACACAATTCCTACCTGAAATACTAACAAACTAAAATTATAATCCTTCCACATTCTTAAGCATATTTCTTAGGGCGTTTCTAAACTTAATAACAAAAAGTGGAGAAAAAATTGTTTAATATTGAAACATATAAATAATAAGATAAATTCCAAATAAAAATCTTCTGTATTTCTGCACAAGAAATTTTAAAAATTAATCAGTTAATATTTTCACTAAACACTTCAAAGGTAGCTACAACATGTTTTTTTAAATAATTTAAATTATTAACTAATAACTTGATTATTAGTTACTTATTTGGATACAAATCAGAAATAACAGCATATAAATTGTCCATGTGATGTGAACTCTGAAAAATATATAAAACAAGAAATTCTTGACTGAGAAAATATCAAATTCTCTGTATATATATGCATTGGACGTATGAGATAAAAAATCACAAATAACTTTCAACAAGAATAACCAGAAGCAATAAAGCAAAGAAATACAGAAACAACAATGAAAGACTTTGCACTTCAGTAGCACAAGAACAATTAAGGAACTGCAATATTCTCTCTTTGAAGAGGAAGAAACAAACAAACAAACAAAATCCCTTCTGTACCACAGTGTAAATGCAGAACAAATATATAGGAATAAAATAAGTAAAATTCCTGAACAACATCTTTGTAGAATATTTTTATCCATACGGCAAAAGTATGAACTCATTTCATTCCCTGCTATGGCAATAAACAAACAGATTGCTGAGTAACTGGTTGCAGCATATCAACAATCCTGATCAGTAATGAAAGCAAGGCGACTCTGAAAAAAAATTGTCATATAATGTATTACACATTTGGGAAAGCTATTAATTAATAATTTTAATGTAGCAAATTCTCATTTCATGGACAAATTAAATACAAATATGCAATAATATAGGAGTATTTGAAGGAAGAAAATTTCACAAAAGGCAATATATGCTTTTAAATATATCTTTAATAAGCCTTTTGTTTCCAATAACCCTTGTTTTATTAGATAAAATTACAAATAATTTCCATAAAAATAGCTTTTGTTAGAATCACAAACACAAAAAAATATTTTTAATTTTAAGTATATATTTTTAATCTTTAATTTATAATTATAAATATTATGAAATACAGGAAGAGTTTTCTCAAATATAAAAGGTGGTGCTATTTGAATAGGATAAATAATTAACAGAATTATTATGTCCAGAAAATAAAATTCTGAAAACAGTACATTAATTACATGCAAAAACAGAATGCATAGTATTTATAATTTAGTAAACTGTTGATATTCTTCAAATTTTGGGAGAAAAACTAGATTTAGCAAATTTATACACAGTATTAGCTTTTTACTTACAAGTTGTAAATAAGCAAAAAAAAAAAAAAAAAAAATTAGGAATAGAGACAATTTATGCTTAATTGAATTTTAATATAAAATTTTGCATTTAAGAACTACAAAGAAAAAAAATTAAACTTTTTTCCGATGCCTTAAATAACTTTACATTAAAAAAGATCAATTTTATAAAAAAGTCATATTTTATAATATGAGAAATGTGAAAAATAAATTATCTTTTAAATATAAAGCATAATTTTGACAAAAGATAATTATAGCTATAGCTCTCTACGACTTCATTAAAATCTGCAGATCAATTCAGATATACTTATGAATTAAGATATGAAATCCTGGTTCTATAATTAATATCTTAATTTATAATTTAGAAGCCTGTCATTTCACAATGAATATATTGCTTCTGTTGCTTGCATTCCAATAGCTTCGTATGTACAATATTATTTTGTATTATACATATCAATACAATATAAATCGGAAATAAATATTTAATAATGCTTTAAGAATAAAAACAAAGGTTCTATGACTTTATTTTAACAATTTATGATGAATGCTCACTTTTAATAGCACTTTCTGAATTGATATAAATAAGTTACAATTAAACTATTTTTGGAAGTAAAAATGCTTTCTAAAACCTTTAAATGTTTTAAATCAAAAGTAATACATGATAAGAGATACACGATTATTTATATTTAGGAAATCAGCAACAATAAAAGAATCTACACACTTATATTAACCATAATCTTAAAAATAGGTTTTAAACTGTTTGATAAAAATGCAAAACAGATAATTAAGCCAAGACATTCAAAGATCAATAAATGTTATTATTTTCATGGTACAAACGGTTGATGGAATGTGTTAGGATGAAACTATCTACTGAACAATTTCACATTCATAATATTTGTTATTAATATAATTATCAGGTTAGAATTATAAAAAAAAAAAGTTAGAAATTTTATCCCAAATCTTTATTTAAATATTATAAACATTCCAAACATTGGAAAAAAATTTTAATTTGAAAAATCCAGAAGAAATATTTTAATTTGATCAAAAAATATATAAAAAATATTTTCAAGCTTAAATAAAATGCATTCAGATCTAAAAGCATTACACAATGTAAATGCTACAACTACTTCACTCTCGCAGATCTACAATGCATTTCCATTTATCTAAGATATTCTACAAAGCCACCTAGCATCAGAACTAATTTCATGCAATGTGAGTAGAGGAAACAGCATCACATAAGCTTTCATTTTACTTGCCTACAAAAATAACAATGGAAAAAATGACATGATTGTCTGAATTAAATTGAAGTCCCTTGTCCCCAACAATAAACGATTGGCTCAACCCCAGAACAGGTAATACCACATGCCTAAAAAGAAATGATAGGTGATTGATTGAAATGATTTTAAAAAAATCAAAGTAGTGGCATTCCTTATCACAGACTTTAAATCAGTTATAAAAGGAAGGAAAATAAATCTGGAGTCCAAATTCTTAAAATGGCAATGGTATCGCTAGAGATACTTGTAACAATAAATAATAATACGTAAAATAATAATAATATATTAAAGACTATTGCAGCCTTTAATACATGGGAGAATGCATTTTTAATTTTTTTTGGAATAACCCCTAAAACAACAAAAAAAATTGTTAAATAATTATTTAAAAAAATAATGTTTCAATCAATATGAATTAATGCAAGTATTTGAGGCGTGTGAAGATCGCGGTATGAATCTGTGACGCCAGACCCAGTAGCTGAGTAACATGACCACCAAACCAAAAGTATACTTCAGCATCGTAGGTGTTATCTGGCTTATGAAGCTAGCACCCCAGGACTCCCCACCACTGAGTGGGTGGAAAGATGAACGATTTTAAAGCGCTAAGAGGTATGGCGAGCGTGTGAGACTGCACTGATGCCACAAGTGAGGCTGACGGCTTTTGCGGTTATACTAAAAAACAATTTAAAGAAGAAGGGGAAAATGTATTTTTCATTAGTAATAAAAAATAAACCAGTTATTATTATTTAAAAAAAATTCATTGTACTTTAAATAAAATGCATTTAAAGACTTTGGATACCAGTGTCAAAATAAAGATAAAAAGGAAATGGGAAAAATAGTTCTGATCTACAACAGAAACTGAAGAATTATCTCAATTCATGGGAACACTAAAAAATACAGGCAATGAGAAATTGTCATTAAAAAAATTAAAATATTTAAAATGATACAGACAACAAAATCTACTCCCTTTGTTTTTTATTTCAGTAAGCAACAATAAATTGTTAATAAAAACTGGGTATTGAAAACTATACACAACAATAAAAGATACATACAAGACAAAGAATTTCAAGCAAAATAATAATTTAAATTGCTAGTTTTACGATTACCATAAATTTTCCAACTGTAAACATCAAATTAAAAAAAAAAAGAAAGAAAGAAAACATAGGATGCAGAATGGAGGAAAGTATAATAAAAATGCAAACAAGTCTTCAACAGAAATTGTAAAATTGTTTGCTTGATTTCATAAGCATAAATATTTGAAAAAACATATATAAAATTCGTAATTAAGGCATATTTTAGGCCATATGTTTAAGTTTTTTTCCCAATTTCCAAGTTAATAAAACTGATATACCACTTTGAATCAAACAGCTGTGACATTTTTATTTGAATTCAAAATTATTTTTATTCAAACTTTATTTTTATTTTCAGAAATGATTTGTTTCACAACAAAACACACAATGCAAATTTAAATTTATTTTATAGAATTAAAAAATTCCAAGATTAAATAAAATATATTGATCTATAAATTGTATATTTCTTGTTTCTTTTTGTTTTATTCATGCAGAAAGTAAAATCCAATACAATGAGTATTTTTACTTTCCTGTAAATTTCTCCCGGGATTAAAAAATAACATTTTTCTTTTCATTAATGGGTTTATAAAATAAAAGGATTTGCCATTAAGGATGATTTAGAACCAGATATCTTCTAAACAAAATTGCAAAATAAAATTACAACAAACATCTTGCTTTACTATCCCAATGATAACTTACTTGTGATCTAGAGAGAGAAGAAGCCATTTCATGTGAATCATCCAGTACTTCTTCTAAATCAGATAGTATGGGAAAAAAGGCAGGATTCAATGAAGGGTCTCGGATTCCATCTGACTGTTGCTTCACAAAGTTTATAAAAACCTACATATCATAAATAAAAACACAGTGAAGAAAATAGTTGTTTGGTTAAAACTTATATTGTTATTAAGAAAATACTATTTCTAATTTTATTATCAAATTGCCATCTTTTCTTAAGAAGTATAATTCTCAAATAATTAAGGCATTCCTCATATATTTACTTCAAAATATATGCAAACATTCAGCATTAAATTAATTTGCCTTATCTTGTACACTATACCAAGTAAATAATATATTAATTAGCATTTTGCTTTTGAAGTACCATTAAAATCATTAAAAAAAATAAATATTTTTCCTTTAAAAAAAAGTAGGAAGAAGAAAACAGTATAGCGCTATACAAGGTAAGTAGAGATGAATAATTAAATAATTTTTCATTGTTTCTTTCCTTCCAAAGTTTTATATTGTTATTTTTAATTTTTAAACAAGTCATATAATTTTTTGTAAAAGTCAATTTTTTTCTAGGTCAACTAAGGAAAATTCTATTTGTTACTTTTTATTAAATAATTACAATTAATATAAAGAATTTATCAAAAAAATTATTGATTTTTTGCAAGAATTGCATTTTTCATGTACATTTGAAAAATATTGAAATTCTTGCATTTTACCAATTGAGCTACTACGTGCTGATTTCAATCTCGATTAGAAACTCCTAAAAC
Organism: Argiope argentata; assembly: GCA_026289955.1. Lineage (NCBI taxonomy): Eukaryota > Metazoa > Arthropoda > Arachnida > Araneae > Araneidae > Argiope > Argiope argentata. Next base: position 661,949 of record JAOUZG010016315.1, on the reverse strand, counting down.
TCTATTTAAAATATTAAAAATTAATTAAATTTAATGAATGAATTAATATTTGACAAAATTATATTAATATCGTCATCCACTACAAGTTTTAAAAATTGTATTTGAACAGGTTTTCAAAAATGTATATAAGACTCAATTGCATTCTTCCTTGCTTTTATGCACACATATAAATAGATTACAAAAATTAAAATTAAGGAGAAAAATTATTATTATTATTATTATTTATTAATTAAGGAGAAAAATTATTTTCAAGAAAATGCTCTCACATTATCTAATGTATTCTGACAGACAGAATACTCTTCAATTGGGAGGTCTTGAAGGGCAGACTCCATCTTGGAAAATACATATGCTAGTGATATGCATCCTGATTTAAGCTCAAATTGCAGTAAGTTGTAATGCTGCTCCTATTAAAAATAAATCAGAAAGTTACTTCACAAAAGGGAAAACAAGTACAAGTAGTGATAAATTGCAATAATGTATGATTAACAGTTCATAAATACCAAAAGAGTGTAAGCAGATATATATTCACTGGTACTGAATACTATACTTGTTAATGACTATCAACAAATAATCAACCATTTTCTTTAGAGATAAGTAACAAATTATTCTTCACTTCATATAAAATATTAAAATACAAAATGACACAATAGAATCGTAAATGTAAAATCATAATTTCGATTTCTCTCATTCAATTAATTTCTTCACCATTTACAATATCAGAAAAAATTCATCATATAAGCATTGAGATATAAATTCCATTAGAAATAGAAATTTTTAAGTTTATAATTAGACAAATATTTACAGTGATGCACATATGCATATGTATTTCCAACTTCTTTTCTATATTGGGGGGAGGAAAAAAAAAACGTTTAGTAAAAACTGAAGCATGTGAATTGAATACAATGCATTTTAATGAAAATTTGAAGCAATGCTACATATTTAATATTGAATTATTATTTTTTTTTCATTCTGCTGATTAACTATTTTCAAGTAAGGTTTAGAACTTATATATTTTTTTGCAAATAAGGTATATCAAATAAATAAATAAATGAATAAAATTAGAAAGAATCCATTTTAGAAATAAAATAAAAAACAAACTTTCTAGACCATTTCAAATGAAATATTTTAAAAGTTGCATATTCAAACTTGTATTTTGGAGTCAGATATTTTCTTTGGATAAAATGAATAAATAAAAAAAGTATATAAAAAATTACCTTCAATTTAGCATCTGTAAAGGTTTTACGAAACCATCTTTTAATAGTTTCATGTTCACCCATAACAGTTCGCACTGCAATGTAATAACCTTCTCCAAATCTATTTTTTAAATGCTGAATACTTCCCAGACATTTGAAGTGGCCATTGACCATTATTGCAAGTCTTGTGCACAATGCTTCACACTCCTCCATACTATAAAATCAAATATATATATACATATTAAGTAGATTTATATGAACGATTTAACAATTTTAAAAAATAAAAGGTATAACTAAAGATTTAGTCCAAATTTAGTCAATTGAATAAACTCCCCTTCAAAAAGAATTTAAGAAAAATGATTATTTTTTATTAGTATATTTGAAATTTCTGAACCCCAATTTCAGTAATAGAAATCTATAATATCATGTATGATTATGAATTAAAAACAATGAACTTTATGAAAAACTATGCAATTTAATTGATTATTTATGAAAACGGCGGTTATAATAAAGAATTCAATAATTATAATAAAAAAGACTTACATATAAAATCTGTTAAGCAAACAGTTAAAATTATATATACACAATGCAATTAATCCTTAACAGATCTTGAAATGAATTACTCGCATATTTATTTTGGATTATTGGGTTTCTCTATCATGGTTATCACCAAATCAAATATGGCAAGCCAATAATGTCTTAGATTCAGATCAGACTGAGACGAAAATCAAAATTAAGAAATTGAAAAAAATATACACACACAAAATAGAAAAGTTAATACTTAGTTCAGGCAAAAAACAATTTATATAAAATTATATAAATATATATATATATATATATATAAATTTACAAGTTTATACCTATGTGATGTTAATACAACAGAGCGGCCACTTTGTACTAGTTCAATAATCAAGTTCCATAGAAATCGTCTTGTATAAGGGTCCATGCCAGTTGTAGGTTCATCCTGCAAAAAGAATAAATGAAGTTATACTCCAGATTCAATGTATACTTATATAAAAAAAATTTTTTAAAGAAATGAATTGTTATTGTTTCAAAACACAGAATATATCAAAGTTAACAGGAGAAAACATTACCATAATTGATAATGAATTTAATGATTAGTATTAAATATTATTTATGACAAATGAAAACTCCACTAAATTATCAATAAAATTTTCTTGAAATAAATTTTTATTATTTTATGATGATCGATAAATAGCCCAGCTGAATCATAACAACACTTCTAAAACAGAAAGCATAGAAATACAGTGAAGAAAACTAGATACTTAAGGGGATGATTAAAATTATTCAGCAAATATGAAGAACAAAAGATTTTTTTTTTCAAATGACATTTAATTTTTTTTTAAATTTTTAATCTAAATTAAGAGTTAATGCTTATATTATCATTTCATTTAGCATTCAAATATCCAGCAAAGTACAAGAAACATTTTTAATTTTAAACGAAAGGACTTTAAATAATTAAAGGTGCTTTAAAATTTAGAAGCACAATCTAACTTACATCTGCAACATTTATATTTTTTCAATAAATTTTGAATAATATACTAATTTATTATTAAAATAAATTTAGAATAATTTATTGATAAATTAATGAACATATTTAAATACTATATTTTTAATTAGAAAATGAAAAATTGAGTAAACAATAAGACATTAATAAATTCTCAATAAAAAGAGATTAATTTAAAATTAATTTACTGCTTTGCTTTCTATAATCATTATACATCTTTATATCAATTTATATAGAAATAGGTTAACTTCTGTAACAATAACAGGGGTGTTTGTGGAACCCCAAAAAATCCCCTGAAACTTTTACGGACTTACTACCGACATTTTGGAGTTTCGAGAAGGGGAGGAGAGAAATGAAAAATTACAATTATGAAGTATTGAATGACCTAATTATAAAAGTTCAATGAATTATTGAACAAAATTACCCAGATCAAAATAAATAATTCATTATTATTCCTACTTCCTTTTGAACGACGATCCCCGGAATTTCCGGGGATCGAAGTTCAAAATCCCCGGAGCACAAACACCCCTGTAATAAAGTATAAACTTTTGAGAACCAGTTCCAAATGGGGCCAGTACAGTTCTCCCCCCAAGGTTAATGGTGTCTTCTATGAGGTCCAGAGGTAACAATATTTAAATATTTGGCATGATTAATTACTGCAGAAGAAGGAACTAAATAGATTTTTTTTTCTTTTAACAGAGAGATCAAACCTCAAAATCAAATCCTCACTATAGAAGATATACAGTTTAAATAACATCAATCATAACATACACAGATATATATAATGGAATAATGCAAATATGATTATAACACTCTTATCATTCAATATAAAAATTTATAAATGCTAAATAGCATTTATATTTTGTACCTTTCAAGATATGTTATTAATCTATAAATAACGTTCCAAACTATATTTAACATAAGTGTATGAAATTTTATTAACATCCTAAAAGATTTACCAAGAAAATGACCCGAGGTGCACCCAGAAGAGCAATAGCTGTAGACAGTTTTCTTTTGTTTCCACCACTATAAGTTCCTGTAACTCGATCAGCATATTGGACCAAATCCAATTTTTTCAAAGCCCACTCAATCACCTTAGAAAGTAAATACAAATAAAAGTCTTTAAAAAAAACCATGCAAGATTATACTTTTTAATATTTTTCTGTCATTCATAAAACTTTCTATTGGTCTCCTAAAAAAATGTTTTATATTCGCCTTATAATAATATTTTCTAGTTTATGCTTATGAACTTTTATGTATTCTGCCATTTACACATGCCAAGTAGAAGAAAAAAGTAAAGTAAAATAGTGGTGCAAAAAGTCAGAAACTTTTCAGGTAAAGATGATACTGTTTATGAGAAAGAGTGCAAAAATTTCGATATTCTTTATGAATATGAAAGATGAATAAAGGAAATGGAAAGAAAAAAAATGAAATAGAAATCTTTTTTTGATTATATATTTCTTTAGAAAGCAATAATCTATTCTTCATCTAAAAAAAGTATATGCTAATATAGTAAATCTAATATTAATTCAAATTGTAATGTTTTAACAAGAGCCAGAACATGTCCATGCATTTAAAAGAAGACATCACATTATATTTTAACTTTTTATGATGTTTTTCAATTGCCTGCTATGCCAGCTCAGCCACCTTTCACAATCCTTATGCCAACTGGCTGGTCATAATTTAATATTTTTCCCAATCAAAAGAGCTACCAGTATTAGTTCTTTTTTAACTTTTCTTATTATGTATGCAAAATAAAATCATTGTCTTATTAGTTCCATAGTAGTTTTTAGAATTCTTAATATTTTAATGGTAAACCTCTCTACATGCCTAGTTATTTTTCATCACAATAAATAATTGTTAATATTGTTTGTGTGACATTAATTAATAATTTTATATTTTATGCAAGAGAAAGGAAAATTTATTGCATATTAGGTAATTTCCTGCCACCATAAAGAAAATCCAATTAAAAGAATATTTTACCAATATTTTAAATACTATTCTCTTAGAAAATGTAGAAGCAGAAGAATAAAGACAGAGTCATACCATTAATTTATATTGGATATTAGTTTAAGTTAAATATTAAAAAATAAGAATAAAATACTCTATAATCTTAGTTATGTGCATTTGTAAAATGTGAATCTTTTTTTTTTCTTTTCTCAGCACATTTATATATTCATGCAGTTTCCTGTGTGCAGTGTTATACTACATGTCATTTAGTCTATTGGAAAAGTATTTTAAAAAATTGGGTTATATGCTTATAAACTAGTTTTCATTTCAATGAAGTATTTGAAATCTTGCATTTGATAATTAAAGTGACATAAATATGCAAAATCCAAACTTTGAACAAAAATAGTAAAGATAATTTGAATTTGCTTATTTATGAAATATCTGGCTTAATACAAAAAAGGATAAGGATTATTTATAAAATACTTGATGCATATTATTTAAAACAAACCTTCTCTTCTTCTTTTAGTGGTATTCCACGAAATCTGGAATATAAAATCAAATGCTCTCTGGCAGTCAATTCATCATAAAGAGCATCAAATTGTGGACAATATCCAATGAATTGTTGTACTTTATGGAGATCTTTTCGGATGCTAAATAAATGACAGAAAAGAGATATGTGATAACAAAAAAGACCATATACTAAATAAGAAATTAAAATGAAATAAATGTTAAAGTTTGAAAATGGATACAGAAGCATTTTAATAATTAAATTTTAAGAAAATAGCTATAGTTTTACATTTAAAATTAAAAAAATTAAAAAACAAAATATTTAATAAATTGTTCTCTAATTGAAAATTCAGTATTATAAAGGTAGTCATTATACTTTTTACACTCCAAAATTAGCAAATTAAAAAAAAAAAGATACAATTAATAAATCGGTCTCTATTTGAGAATTCAGTATTATAAAGGTACTCATTATACTACTTATTAAATTTTTAAAAATGTCTCAAAAATTTGTAAAATGGTAGCAAAATTAATGTCTCAAATAATATAATATATAGCGTAAAATAAACAAGCAATGATTTATTTTTCTAATTGATAACAATTTTCATTTGGGTAGGGATAAAATAATTAATTTTTAGTTATCTGTTTACATTTTCTTAATTGTAAAATCAATTAATTTCAAAATGGACAACATTGTGTGAATAGTAAAATAAACTCCATAAGAGACAATTTCCTTTTATAAATAATACAAACAGTTTTTGTAATTAAAATTAACTAACCTGAACCCATTAAGGAAAGCATCACCAGCTGTAACATTGGTATCACCAGTTAACATCTTGAAAGTTGTGGATTTTCCAGCTCCATTAACTCCCAATAAACCCAAACACTATAATAAAAATAAGTTATTTCACTCATTTTTTAAAAAGAGAATCAGTATTTGATTTAATTGATAGTAAACTAATAAAAAAGAGACATCAACACCATGAAAGAATAACATCAAAGAGTAAGAAAATAATATATTTAATGGAAAATAATTTAAAAATAGTAACGTTATAATGCATAAGTGAAAATGTATATGGGTAGTAAATTCTAAAATGAGACAATTCTCAAAAAACTGTGTTGTTTAATGCATATATTTGTTGATTATTAAATGATGATTTGATTATACTAAATTATGATAACATCCATAGCTATTATAATCATAAAGTAAGACAATAAAAAATCATTTTTAGATGCAAAGAAAAAATAAATTTCATTCAAATTATGTTCCAATTCATGATTAATAAAGAGTTGTATTTAGCTATATAAGGTGACATGGTATAGAATGTTGACTTTTTAAAAGGCATGTTGGGTCGTAACTTTAGGAAGGGTTTAACATTCTTATATTATAACAAGCCTTCAATTAATCATTAATAATAAAAAAGTAAAAATACTGATTACAAAATCTTTCATTGCCATCTTTTTTGTATAATATCTCAAGAAATCATTTTCAAATCTTATTTAAAATATTTCAAATTTATGAGATATTTTGCTAAAATCTGGTATTCATAAGAGCTATTAAAAAATTTTGTTCTTACAACATTTTGAAATGAGTTTCGATTTAAAAAAAATCAATCCATAAATGAGGGAAAATATAAAAAATAATGATTCAAATTTTAAATTTTTACAAATACCTCTCCTTCAGGAACACCCAAACATAGTTTGTTTACTGCAATAAGTTTTTTCCGCTTATTTTTGGAGTTATAAACCTGAAAAATAAAATAATACTCATACAAAATATCCAAAAATAATATTAATAAACTTTTTTTAAATAGCAATAAAAATTGAATTAAAATAACAGCTTTTATTCAACTTAAATATTATAAAAGATTACATTTACTAGAAATAAACACCCCTAAACAACATAATATTAACTTTTATTTTTATTATAAACATAATGATTATAAATCCTGCTATGATTTTAATCAGTAAAAAATAAGGGGGGTTTTAAAGAATGAAATGCATAGTAAAATACTTCCCACTCTTAGTACAGGAAAAAAAATCACGAACATTCAAGGACCTTTTAAAAAAATTCAAAGATCATTAAAAAAAAAACTATAAAATTTAGGTGTAAAAATGTAAATAGCAAATTTAAATCAAATTATTTAACCATCAATATTTAAATGCAGCATCTCACTTAATATTTATATATAAGTAAGGAACATTCAAGGAAGGAACATTTTTAAAACCATTTATTTCATCAACAATATATATATTTTTTCTTTATTTTTCCATCATTTTGATTCTACAAGCTTTGTTTGTCCATCAAACAAAAAAGTTCAAAAAAATTTGTTTGTTAACATATTTGTTACAAATATTTTCTGCCTTTAACCTATATTTTTCTTTATATCTGGGAATTATTTATACTACCTAGTTTTTCTAATTCATTAAAAAGCTTTCTTTTTTAATTTCAAAGAAGGAGAATATGTTCTCTACTAACATTTTACCCCATATGCTTTTTAATGTTTTAAATTTCAATATTTTTATTTAATGAAATTTCCTTTTAAGGTATACCTTGATAAAATTTTCAAAATCATGCATGGAATTTCAAACTACTCAAATTCTACTGAACTGCAAGCCATATATGTTACTAGTTACTTACAAACTCGCATTTAAAAAAATAAAGATTTTTTAACTAGCTATAATAGGAATGGATTTATTTTGAGATTCTATCTGAACAATTCATAGTAAATAAAAATTGGGTGATTATATTCTCCAAATAAAAAAATTAACAAAATTTCACAAATGAAGTCTTATATAATATTCTAATATTCATGTTTTACATCTTAAAGTTGTTCAAGCTTTTATAAAATGAATAAACAATTTTAACAATTTGTCCCAGACAAATCCTGTACTATGTTCGTTAATATAAATACAAGAATCTTTGAAAAGTAAAATCAATTATATAAAATAAAATTAATGCTATTTATAATTGTTAGGCCTTTAATAACACACATTTTTCATGACTACAAAACTTTTCATACAACCAATGACCATCATCTGTGCCAAAAATAGCATCCCCTTTCTATGACAGAATAAAAAAAATTAGTTGGATAATTTTAATTAATTATAAGAAAAACTTCAGTCTGAGAAGTTCAAATCTTGATTATATTTTATCATATACTTATATGGAAATATGTTGGTTTAGGAGAATTGTCTTTTCAATATTTTAAACACATGTTTTACATCATAATTATTAGAATAAACAAATAGTCTTGTCCAACAGCAGGTACATTTTTTGCGGTAATTTCTGCAAAAAATCTGGATAAGTTTCCCAATTAGCTGAAAATTTTAATTAACTAAATTTTTATTTCTAGCTGGTAAATATTTGAATAAATAATATGTTTCATATGTATCGTTGCGGGAAGTATTTTGCTATGTTTAAATGAATTGTTGATAACATGTAGGCTACAAGTATCTACATTTATTTACAGAGTGAAATTTTTTTTTTAAATTTAATAAATTTAAAAAAAAACAACCTTCTACTTTGTTGACGATAAGTTGTTAATATCAAGATAAATAAAAATATTCTAAAATCTAATTTTCAATAGATATTATTATGAAATATCTCCAGTTATGGTATGGCCCATAAAGGCTGAAGTTAGAGTTTTTCTGACACTTGTGGTGGCATTTCTGCCTATTCAATAGGTAATACATATAGATAAAATTGGTAACTGACAGCATTTCCATATCTTTACCCATTTTCTGTTGATGGAATTATCTAGGCAAAATCATATCATTAAACAGATTTCTCTTATCTCTTACCTAGTTGATTACTATTTTAAGGACTTTTCAGATACTTCATGGAAAACTACATGGTTTTTCAGGGCTCTCAATACAATAAATTTTAATCGTTTAATGGTAATTTTTCTAATGGTTTTCATGAACCATGTGAATTCAAATACTATATTTCCCAAAAAATTGTAAGATATATCACAACAGAAGCACAAAGTCATCTCACAAATAGAATAAATTAAAGAAAAGTATGTATCTAAGATTATACATATTATGATCATAGCAATTAATAAATAATTAAATCATCAATTCATTGATAAATACGTAAATTTAATTTTCAAGTATTACTACAAAATACCTTAGTTAAATCAATCAGATGAAGAACATCTGAATTTGCTTGTCCTGTTAAAACTCTCTTCCTCTCTAATGAAACATCTTCATCTTCAGCCTCCAACGAGTAGCCAGGCACTTTAATATTTCTAAAACAAACAAACAAAAATATTAATAAAAATAATAATTTCCATTTAATACAAATAATATAAAGCAATCAATGTTAAACATCAGTGTTCCAGTTTAAGTTAATCTTAACATTTCAAAAGACATTTTTACAGGATACAGATTAAGAATTATGAAATGATGGACACTAAATGTAATATACTATATAATGTTTCTCTGTCTTAGTTAAACAATTCAGTGGGATGGAGTATCCAGTTTAAAGCTTACAGCTGAAGTCAAATTTTTAGCTCACATAAACACATAGATATTTTTAAATCCATTCACATCTTTTAAATATGGATTCTTTCTTTCATCACATCTATAATCAGCTAAAAAGGCATGTATACTAATGGATATGAGTTATACTCAATTCAATAAAAATATTTCCAGCAATATTCTTTTTATCCTGCCTTCTTGCTGTAGGCACATAGCAACAAAGAAATTGGAACAGACAAATATACAACAAATTGTTTACTGAAAACACTGCTTCACTTAAGCATATGCTATTGCAACAATCTAATAAAATACAGTTAAATATATGAAAAAATACACATTAATCAATATATTGGGTTGGCAAGAAAATAATTCAGAGTTTTTAATGCGAAATAAAACAAATTTTCTTCACAAAAAATGAGCTTTAATCAATTAAATATCTTCTAATCTGTTCGATGACCTTTTGCTATCTTTCTGGTAACTTTTTGATCTCACACTCATAGAATTTCTGGTTCTTAATAGCATAAAACTCCACTAAGTGCGATTTGAGGTCATCGTTATGACTGAAAATTTTACCCTTTAAAAAGTTTTGTAAACTTTCGAATAAGTGATAATCCGATTATGCAAAACCGGGCTGTATGGGGGATGCGACATCACAACCCAACCAAGCTACAATAGTTTCGTACAAATTGCTAAAGATGTGCGCGGCCTCGCATTGTCGTGGTGAAACCCAATAATTTCGTGATTTGCGAATTCTGGCCTTTTCTCTTTGATTTCTTCCTTCAATTTCAAAAGTTGTTGGCAGTAAATATCTGAATTGATCGTTCGGTTGTTTGGAAACAGCTCAAAATACACAACACCTTTGTAATCCCACCGGATTGATAGCATGATCTTTTTTTTTGATGCAACTCAGATTTTGATATGGTTTGTGCTTATTCATCATGCTTGGACCATGATCTTTTTCGATTTACGTTATTGTAGACGATCCATTTTTGATCGCCATTGATAATTCATTTAAAAAAAAAAAGGTCGATTGCGTTACGTTTGAAATGCGTTTCAGAAACATTGATTCGTTGTGCTAGGTGAATTTCTTTCAATTTGTGCATAACTCAAATATCGATCTTCTTAACAAGTCTAAGACGTCTTATATGATTTTCAATTGTTGTGTGTGATACATTTAACTGTTTTACGATCTCTCGCAAAGTTATGTGACGATTCGATTCAATTATCACTTTCAATTAGTCATCATCAACTTCAGAAGGTCAATCAAAACAATGACCATCTTTCAGAGAGAAATCTCTAGAACGAAATTTTTTAAACCAATCCTGACAAGTGCGTTCTGTTAAGCAATCAACACCATAAACTTCACATAACTATTTGTCTCAGCCTCAGCAGCTTTCTTGCCTTTATGAAAATAAAAAAAGCAAAATGTGTGGAAAATGTTTATTTTTGCACTCCATGTTTGACCGTAAACTGACAATTGTAAACAAAATTACAAGAAATTAGTTTCTATAGCAACCTCAAGTTATTGACTGCTAAATCTTAAAAGAAAAAAAATTAACATTGGCAAAAGAATAGCAAAACAAGCCTAACACTAACTACTGGTGCAAAACGAAATTACTTTCTTGCCACTCCAATATAAATTTTCAGTCTTATTAAGTGCATATCTGAAATAAAAAGAACTTTTTTTAAAAAAAATACAATAAAAATACATTAAAAAGATTTTGGGAGTATATAGTATAATATATTTAACACTTTCTTTTATAAAAGTTTTCATATGAAGCTAATTGCAATATTTTTGTACAAAGTTAATCTATGAATTTAAAGTAAATAAAAATACAATTTAAACTAACTTTGGTTTTCTGAAGAAATTAAATTCACATAACAGAGTAAGGAAGAAAAATGCCAGTCCTGAAAATGCCATGGCTACCAAATTTCTTGTCACTAGATCCCAAGCAAATGGAGATTTCATCTTATCATACTGACCTAAAATGAATAACATATTTTTAGAAACATTATTATTATTGAAAAAATAAAAAAAAAGAAAAGAAATTTGAAAATTATTTCAACAACAAACCAAAATAAACAAAATACAGCATGGTGCATAACAAAAGAATACTGAGGTCATGCTTAATTTATTCAATTAAAAAGGATGGAATTATTTTTTTAAACAAAAAAAAAATATTTTCAAAGAATATAAAACATTAAAAGTTCTTCAGTAAATATGAATTATATTATGCTCTCTATTAATTTTTAAATGAATATGAAATAATATAATTGAGAAAATAAGAATGTTATCCAAAGCATATTTTACATTTGATTATCAGCATCAGTGGTTTTGTCTGTATGCATTTGTTCTATTTATATAAAAGAAAAAATAAGTGCATGTTTTTAAAGTTTTATATTACACTTAATTAATTTTTATCTTAAGATGTTTTAGAACCCTCAACCTCAGCAAACACTCTTCAACTCATTACTTGTCATAGATGTAAAAAGTTTACTTTCTAGAACTCAACAACATATATAGAATTGTATGAGAAATATAAAATTTCTAAATTGATAATAAAAACTTAAGAATATCATAACACCTTAAATAAATTTCACAGTGCAAATTGCAATGTGCATTCAAAGTAATGTCAATGTAAATAAATATAACCAAATTTTAAAAAAAACATTTTGTTAAATTTATTTATTATAGATATATTTTTGGTTTGATGCAAATTTTGTCATCTACATTTCCATCTATTGAGATTTAGAAACTGTGATATCCAAAGTTTCATTAATATTGAATAAAATATTCACAATCCATTATTTGAACTTTTAATCCTGATGATATTACAATAATGATTAACAGGAAAAATATGAATTCTACATACTAGAAAGTTAAAAGAGGCCAAATAACTGTAATTTGCTAATGCCAGAAGAAAGTATCCATTGACATCTTTAAAAATATGAAACTTAAGCTGGTGCAATAAAATTTACAATAACAGAAACTTGATCATAGATACAGTTATGAAAAAGTATATAAACAAATGAGACACAAAAAATTTGAAAGTGCTAAAATATTAGCCATAAATTCAGAAAAAGAAAGAAATAAATTGCAACAATTTTAAGTAGCTTGTAAAGGTAAATTACTGCATTTATACATTAAGAGGTAATAAGAAATAAAGGCAAAATAGGAAATGTCTACAGAAAAAGTTAATTTAAACTTTCATAAAAGTACATCGGTGATATATGTAATTAATTAACAAAATAAACATTAATTCGAAAGGAAAAAAAAGCATTGTTAGATAGATATAATAGGTAAATCAATATTTAAAAATTGATTACAATTAGAGAAGAAGTTTGTATAAAAATAAAATTTATGTTATTGGAAAGCTAATTTTAATTTTAAAAAGGTTATAAAAATAATTTTTGTGTAACAATATGTCCCAAAGTTATGGCAGAAAAATGTAAAATTATTATTCTCCCGTTTTTCTAATAAGAATAATTTTTCTAATAGGATAAAAAAAATAAAATGCTTAAAGTATTCAAAAATATGTTTTCATTTATTGGAGCTTACAAATACAAAAAAAAGTCCATGATTTTTTTATTTATAATTTTAGCTTATTAATCCAACATTTTGAACAGTGAAAGCATTGTGATAAATTGAATAAAATAAAATAAAAGCAATAAAAGCATTGCAATATTTAAATGAAACAAAACAACATTTAGTAAGAAATATTAATAAATCTACTTGTTGATTTCACCATATACAAAGCATTCAATAGTATTCTCATAGGAAGTCTAATGAATGTTTCGTTTGTAATAAAAACTACCTTAGAAGATAAAAAATATTCATAGATTTCACAAGTTTACAAAGACTACAGTAATGAAGAGTTTTTACAGTAAATTTCAACATGAACGGAATTTGATTGCCATTCATATATTTCTTTGGATCAAAGGTAGTACTACAATGAAAAATCTCTTTAATTCTTAAAAGACTTCTTAAAATGCATAAAGCGCTAATGCATGTAGCACAAATATTTATTATTTATTATCGAATGGCATCAGTCACATATAAGAGAACCATCATACTGACTCTCATTGAACATTTTAATGTGAGTTGAGCTCTTCACTAAACTTTCTTACAGATGCATTTAATTCAAACTTCGCTTAGCTAACTAATGGAACTACAAAATATTGTTAAAAAATCTTGAGTGAGGACTCTTATCATTAAAAACAAAGAATGGAAAGAATATGTAAAAAAAATCAAGAATATAATAAAAGTAAGCATCAAACAAAGGTTAATTGAGTGAGAAAATAAGCTTAATCATCACTACATAAATAAATATTGTGTTTTGCCAATGGAAATTGATGTTAATATCTTCCAAAATTATTAATCCTTATAAATGTTATTATGTTATCTTAAAAATTACTTTTTCAATGATATATATTTTTTATTTTAATATTTTTTTAATAATTAGATACATAGTTTACTTTTAATGAAATGGTGAAATTCAAACCTATGAATCAAATTGCTCAATTATGTGCTTCTGCCAATAATAAAATTATTTTTTAATTGTTTTTTTGGTAGAACTTTCATTTCTGATTCTATTTTAAAGCACATATAGTTTTTAATTTATTAAAACAATGTATTTTTTTATAATTAAATTAAATTTGTCGTTCCATTGTGACAAATAAAATGAAATTTAAAAAGTATCATACTATATTAATCATTTAACAACCTGAAAAAAATTTAATTTGGACAAACAAGCTAGTCATCAAAGGAGTCTAATTTCTTTGAGACACTTGATCACAGTTTCTATATATATTTTTTTCTGAAGGGACAAGATTTCCAATAGTAGTGATCTTTTAGTTCTTACATATTAATTTTATAGCAGAGAAGTTGCAATTCAATGCTTCTTTATATTATTAAAAGTATATAACCGGGCTTAAATGTATGAACTTCAATACTTCACCAAAAAGAGTACATATATATATATTTTTATTATATGATTTTTTTCCCAAACAAACAATATGTTATTTTATGTAACACAATTTTTATTTTGAACTATATATGCACAAATTTTTTAAAAAAACCCCAACTTATACTTGGATGCAAAATATTGCTTACTGTTAGATGTTTTAAAAAGCCACCTTTACAGATGTATAATTGCTAGAATTATATATCAGTAAACTTATCTAAAACACAGGTGCAATGTTTTCCAAGAAGTCACATATAGTTTTAAAAATGCAATTACTTTCACCATTTTATTTTAATTGGAATAAAAACAAGGTAACTGCTCTAAAGAATTAGAAAGATAAGAACATACCAGTTTTAAAAAGGAAAAAGTTCTGGTACTCATTGAAAGCGATATCCATCAATCCTCTACCCAAACAATAATTCGGAAACAGAAGAAATGTGGTCTTCAACATTTTATGCACTTCTCCCAGATACTGTTAATTTCAAATGAAACAGATAATAAATTCTTCAATCATCCTTTTTATTACAAACATTACAAGATAAATTTAAAAAGAAAATTTGATTTTTAAGAAGTAAATGCAGAGAATTTATAGCCGTGGAAAAAATATACATTCATGAAAAAAACTATAAATATGGTTGGTTTTTAAGTCTCAGAATGTTATAAGTTAAAGCAGAAGCTTGGTACAATTAAAACAAAATAGAAAATAATAAACTCTAATATATAATTTAAATATTCATTATTTAACTTAGCATGTATAACCATGCCATAACAAAAGATTAAATATTAATAAAAGAACATTATATTCAAATAAAAATATAACTATGAAATTTCAAAAAGGAAAAACTTACTGCATCATATGAAAAAACTTCCAACAAAAATGATGTAACCACACAGGTGATTCCAACAAATAGATTTATGACAATGAGAAAAATGTATGCAGTACTAGGTTCTTTGAACAAAAATGAAACTGGGTACATCACTGGAGTTATAGACCACCTAACCAAATGTATATATTAGTTAATATTTTACTTGTATATCATAAATATAGATTATGTAAATCCAAACTACTAAACAACTTTTCAAATTTTGCCCAATAACATTATGAAGAATAAGGAAAATTTTAGTAACAAAAGAAAACTAAAATAGCTAAATTTTCTAATGTAACCCTGAAAACCAAACTGTTGGGAAACAGAAAAAACTGTACAACCATCCAATAAAGACGAATGAAATCTGAATCAAATTAAGTTTGTTTGGAACTTGCATTGCTTATCATTTTCAGTTTTCAATTAATTAAAAAGTTAATTTTGAATTAATTAAAGATATTTTCATAAATAAAAAAGATAGTCCTTCCTTTCCTTTAGAATAAAAATATTATGGATATGGATATAAAAATATTATGGATATTATAGATATTTCAGTCATTTGACCCTGTATTGCACTTTATAATGCTTTATTAAAGTTTGATAAAATTTAATCAATCTTTAAAAATTACTCATAATTTTTTGTAAAATCTATTTTAATATTTTAAATATAAAAGTGCAGGCAATAGAAGAATTTTCAACATTATTATACTTTTACATCATATATATACACATACACACATTGAGTGGCATTTGGGCCACTTTCAATACTTTGTTACAATTCATTGCAGTTCAAATCATTCAGTTAAAAAGTGTGGTTTGTGTTATATGGTCACAAATTCTTTATAGCATCTATCAATTTCACATAGCATCCATTCCAAAAAGAAATTATGCAGTATTAAGAGTAAAATTAAATTCTTTAGACAATAAAAATTTAATTTTTAAACTTTTTTTATTTTTAATCTTTACAGAAGCCAAGAGGTTTTCATAAATTATCTACTTAATTTATAACAATTCATATTTTAAGTTATATACTGGTGTAATATTTAGAAAATACTTTAAAATAAAGCAACTAAAATAATTAATTTTAGAATTTATTGCCTCTTTTAGAATTAGTAACAATTTATCTATCAAAAATCAGAAAAAAAATGTGAAAATCTTACCCATATATTAAAAATAATGACACAACAGCTGGAAAATTTTTATGGGATGTATAAGCAGGAATGTCAAAAATCAAAAGTATTAGAACACAACAGGTGGCTGGAACAACATAACTGCACTAAAATAGAAATAAATGTTTCTTTAAATAACATTTTCATTGACATATTTTAAAAAGATTTTCAGATTTAAAAGGACAAGCATTTAATTTTATTTTATATTTTAAATTCTCCATATTAAATACAAAAAAAGTAAAAAATATTTGTCATAAAAACACACAAATATAAGTTTACAACAAAATTTTTTAATTAATAACACAACTATCTTTTTTTAATGAAAAACTAAACGTTTACACAGGAAAATATGTGCAAATTTTCATTATTTCTATCAATGTTAAATTTATATAAGATGAAATCAAATTTTAAAAAATGCATACCATATCCCAGAAATAATTAGCAACCCAATATACAATAGCATCAACACCTGACACAAACTGTAAATGCTTTGCTTTTGTGTAGCGTTCATATACAAGAAACAAGACAAAACTGGCAGGCACAAAAGACATTGCAACAATAATAAAAATGGCAATAAGGACATCAGTGCCTTGTAATCTGAAATATAAACGAAAATTAATTTCCTTCAGTTTTCTTTCTTACTTAACATTATTAAAAAAATTAAATGCATTAAAAAAGAGAGACTTCAATATTACCAGAGTAATAGCAACTGCTTTATTTACATAAATAAATAAACCCAGATATCATTAAAATTAATTTAATGATATCTTACAAAGTTAAATGTAAAGATATCATTAAATGAATTTCAAAGGTGTATTGAATTCACTTGATTAATTAACAGAGCAAGAAAGATTTATCAAATATGTTTTCGAGATGTTTGAAATGTCTCATAAAGAAACACTCTCAAAAGGGGGAAAAAAGATATAAAAGAAATCAAGTAGTATTCAAACAGAAAATTTAATTGAGTGCAAAAATAGAATTAAACATCACCAGATAAATAGTTTTTATGCCTTGCCTTTGGTATTTGATTTTCATATATTCCAAAATAATTACATTACAAGAGGTTTTGTATAAGATTAAAAGAAAAAAATTACCTTTAATGATACCAATTTTATTTCTGGGCACCCCCACCCCAATTTTACTTCTAATATTTTCAATAAACTCTCTACAGCACTTTTCTAAAAGCAGTGATTCAAAATTCTAACTCATCAACAAAGGAATTCAACAGCATTTTTTTTTTTTTTTTTTTGCTAAAATTTTAAAGTATGATTTTCATTTCCACAATTATTTTGTACAGTTTTTAATTTTCTGTTATCTCATTCAATTGAATACACGATTTTCATTTGTTATAACAAAGTAATAAATGCTTTTTTTTAAAAAAAAATTCATTCTATTATTCCATTTAAATTTCCATTTCACAATATTAGTCATTTAACAGCATAATAAATTACTAATCTGGTTGAACAAACTAGTTGAAAGGTGGTTAGCTTAGATATATTTAAACAAAGATAAAAACTGAAAATTATTTGAAAAGGTAAAAAGTTAAAACAATACAACGATTTGAGAAGCAATAGGGCACTGAATTCAATAGTTAATCACAATCTAGAAATTATTAAAGAGCAAATTCAAGTAAAAAAAAGTATTTACATTTGATCTTTTGATAGCAAGTATGAAGTATCAGTCATAGGATGATTTATTACTGTTATGCCTGCAAAAGCAAAGAAACAAATTTACATATGTCATAAAAGTATTATATATATGCTGTCCTACAAAGAATTTTTTTTCGTAAAGTAGAAATTTATATATGATTTAAATCATAGAGAAAATAAACAATCAGGTTATTAATAAATTAGGAAGGACTTAATTTGAATAGAATCAAAAACTTAACTCAAAAAGTTTTACTTTAATAAAAAAACAGTAACTAAAATTGGAATAATAAAACAAAACTATATAAATAATTTGAAACATATAACAATTTTAAATAAAAAAAATTCAAAATATTTGAATTTCTTTAATAAATACTTGCAAACTAAGGTATGCAGAGAAAAATATATTTTACCATAAGCTGAAGGATATCCCTTGGACTTAGGGAGATTTGCTCTTAAAATGGCATTGTTCAAACTATTAACATAAGTAGGCATAGCATGATACCCTTTATTATTATACCAAACCTAATGTTGAAAAAAGAAATTAAAGTCATTTTTTTTGTTCAAACAAAAAAGTGATAGCACTTTAAAATAGATGAGTTTCCTCATTAATACATACTTTAGCAATATTTCGCACGGCTATCTTCCGAAATAAGGGTGGGGCATTCTTTCCAAAATTCTGTGGAACGTAATCTCTCACCAAGCCAAAGGAAAATGCTCCATATCTGAAGGAAAATCAAATTGTAGGTAGACAATAAAAATTCACATTTTCTATTTTTTTCATGCAGAATGAAATAAAACACTTAAAAATAAAATAAAATAAATCAAACACAATTTTGAAACATTAAATAAAAACAAAGAAGCATTATTTGATTAAAACTTTTAGAGTGAAACATTGGACAACTAATATTATTAGAGAACATTTCAGGAAAACAGGCACAAATTCTTTTTATTTTAATAGATAAATCCTAAATTCTAGATTTTTCTTCCTTTACACACACATATAATATTTCTCCTTGCTATTACTTAAAAAAAATTAAAAAAAGAACACAGGATATTTAATTTAAAATGCGTCATGTTTAATCAACATTATTTATTATTAACTATGCTATGCTTTGAAATTTCTTTAAAATGTTATGAAACATGCATTAAAATATGCTGGAAACCTCTGCACCCTACTCTATTAAATATTGTTAATAATTAAAACGATCTCTACACTATTAAAATATTGCTAATTTTTATAAAATAAACTGTAATAATAATATTTTTAAGAAGTGGGTTTGAAGAAATTTGCAAATGAAAGTGATAAAAATTATAATAATAACAAAAAAATGGGATTTATGAAATCCATTTCATTTTAAAATATTTGACAAAATCTTCACGAAAAAGACATTTAAACAAACTAACCAAAATATTACTTTTTTAAATATGAAAGATAAACAAAAATTCTTCCTTAAAAATATGTCAGCGAAGATCACTTCAAAAAGATAGACAAAAACAATATTAATTGTAAGCAGAACAAAATAATAATAATAATAAACAAAAATATATATGTTCTTAAAAACAATGACAAAAAAAAAAATTCAACATAAAAACTCCCCATAAACTTAAAACCAAACACTTTACTTGAAAAATTATTGTAAATTTCATTTTGAACTTACTTTTTCACATCCAATCTTTTCAATAAATAAATGATTCAGCATATAATTTTTTTTAAAGAATTATCCTAAGAGAAGAGCAAATCAAAACATTTTTTTCATGCATTATTATTAGCATTCTAATTTAATAGAATATAACATACCTCCTTAATCTATATAATCCAGTAGTATATAAGTAATATTCATGCTCATTTTGACCACTAATATCAAGTAAAATGTCACTTGTTACAACTTTAAAAGATGGTGGATCGGTGTAGTGATCATTGCATACATGACCAGTCTTATCATCAGAACAATGGCAACTAGGGTAATATTTTGATGGAGATTCTTCAGAAAAAATTCACATTATTAGAATCAAACAGATAATCTCTTAAATTTACATGAAGCATATAAATATTATTAGTCAAAACATTTCCGTATAAGTACAGAAAATCAGGCTCATTGTTTAAAATAACCTAATCAACAATTCATTCAATCAATTCTATAAAGCATATTTTGTAATGAAATATTTAATTGAAAAAATCATTTAAAAACATAAGCACAATTAAACTATGTAGCTCACAGAGAGCTGCACTTTATGTTTTTGGTCCAATTGACATGATTTTGAAATTCTTATAACAAACAATGAACATCCTTCTTTGACAAAGAAACTTTAGTCTACGAATTCAAAAACTTTTTGTGACTAAAGAACTTGAAATGTTATATAAACACCAGAATTAACAATATTAATATAAATTATCACAATATAATAAATAAGTTTAATTAAAAATTACAAAAAACATTCGCATTTTTTAAAAGAATGAATTACGTAAAATTTAAAAAATATCATGCCAACATTTTTTTAAGAACAAAATTATTCCATGGCAAACATTAAATTTTTTATTTTAAGACTTTTACATGATTTAGTTTGTGAAGCATATAAATTTATCCATTTTTTTAGCATTGTATGAATAAAATTTCAAAATTAATTGTCCAATATTTCAAAGAATAAACAAGAATTTTTGGAACTTTTTCTGTTAAGCATATATTTTTTGAATTGGAAAAAAAATTAATTTTTATGGAATCAAGTCATTTTATTTTTAAAGTAATTTATCACTGTTGGTTTTGTTTCATTAACATCAAACCAGTTTTTGAGCTTGCTTTTATTTATGAAAAATTCTGCAGAGCTGTTTTGTTTTTTATTTCTTCACAAACACAATTGCCCGCAATTTGATATTTGCAATAAAAAAATTTCTCTTCTACCTGATTTTTCAAACAAAAAAATAAAATGACACAGAAAATAAAATTAGCACAGATAAAACAATCCCATACCAGGAAAAAAATTAATGAAAAAAAAAAACCTGTGCTAGATATGTATATACTCGAGTTAAAATTATCAATGATGGTGTCATTGACTCTATAGTAAATTATTAAGGAAATTTTATACCATTTTACTTCTTTGTGATATTTCTGCCTTTATGGCAGCATGTTTTCAAGCTGTAATATTTTTAGATAAAATTTTGAACAAAAAAATAGACTTTTTTCATATACAGGGATCAGATCTCATCTGGAAAAATATGACTATCAGATATTATCTAGTGAAATGGTGTATTCATGTTGAAAGCAGCTAATAATTTTTATCCAACTTTAAGATCTTAAAAATGAAATATAAATAGTAAATTAATCACACTTTTTGAGACATAAAATAGAGTTTGAAATTTTGGGATATTTTACACATGAAAACTTGAGAAAATAATTAAACCAATAAAATACTTCGTTCTTGAATAATTTTAAGTAATATTTACAAACAAATGCAAAATCCTTATCAATATTATATATATATATATATATATATATATATATATATTTTTAATTAGTTTTTTATATATATTTATATATATATATATAAATATTTATATATAATATTGATATTCAATTGAATGATTAACATATTTGAAAAATAAACATTTCCATAACATTCAGTAAATTTGGAAAATCACCAATTTTTTACTGATGCTGTTTTCTTTCAGCGAAATAAAACAGAGAAGTATTATTTATCTATTACAAACTGCAAATAAATGAAAAATAAAATACTTAAAATTAAATATTTTATTATTAATTTATTATTAATAATAAAATACAAATTAATGCTTAAATTAAGTATTAAGTAATTTATTAAATGAACAAATACCTGTTGTTCTGATCACAGTAAAATTATTTGGATTGCTTAACATTTGAGGACTATTTGTGGGTGGAGGAGGCACAAAATTATCCAGAGGAAGTCCAGGCATAAAAACACTTTCACAGGAAGGTTCAAAGAATGCAGACAGCAAGTCGTAATTACGAGCAGAAAAATTCATCTTCTCATCAAAGCTGTTGTTAAATGGAGATTTAAAAACACAAGTAGCACCAACACCAGATGGCATGTAGAGAGTAGCAAATACTTGCTCAGAATTTGCATCTTTAGACCACCTAAATCAATAAATTATAAATGTTAAATAAAAATTCATTTCAAAATTAAACATTCATTTCATCAAAACTAAAAAGAATTAATAATCCGAATTAGGCTATGTGAGGAAAAAAATTATTTGACATAAGGATCTATAACCCAATTTCAATGGGAAAAAAAGGAAGAAAAGAAAATGAAAATTTTCTGAGAATTTCTTTCTAATAATGAAATAAATTAATTCAGAATTCTTATAAACTCACCAATTTATGTATTAAGATTCATATTAACCTTGTTATATGACAAGTAATAATCTCCTTCCTTATTAATTGAAATATTTTTCACTGAATTTAATTTGAATCAGATATGATAAGAATTTTAATTTATTTCCCAACCACACACACACACGACACAAAAATACCAATTATATGTTAAAATTGAAGCTCTAATGATTCAACAAATAAAAAAAAAAACACAAACTTAAATTTTACATTTCTACTGCAACATATAAAAGTGCCAGTACAAGCAACAGTTAAACTGTTATTACATTCATTTTAAAGAACTAAATATTGTAAAAATATAACTAAAACAAAAAGATACATACAATTTTGAAATAACAAACCTGTCTTCCACATGATCTATATCTAATCTGTTTCTTGAATACGGTATTATATTTCCTTCAGGTTGAGTATAGTTATAATACTGAGAAGGACTTAACACAAGTGGAGGGAGATCTTCGACTTTTGGTGCTGTCAAAGCAACAGACATTGCTATGCTGACGAAGAAGGCTGGAAGCAGAATTTGAGAAAAGATGCCTTTCCAATTACGCTTTGTACAATAAAATCTCTTCAAAAGAATAGTTGTGAATTGTTGAAAAAGAAGCATTTTGCCTTCAACTTTATAGCTGCCACATCCTTCAAGACCCAGATTTGAGGAAGTAACATCATCTAAAAATATTTTACACAAAAAAAAAATTTAAAATTTTTTTTATATTAAAATATGTTTTAAATCAAATGTGGAAGGATTGAAGGTGAACTAATCATTTGAAAAAAATTATGAACAGTTAATAATTGATACATTTCTGACTGAGTGACTTAAACTACTAAAATTACAACAAAAGCATTTACAATAGATATAACAATAAACATTTAAAAAAAAGCTTCTACACTTCCAAATTGGTTAGTCTAAACTGTTAATTTCTCACTATTTTTCCCATTGATTCAATGCGATAAATTATTCAATACTGGAAAATATAAGCAGCAATTTCAAATTAAGCAAACATTCTTTCTATAGCAAACTAATTCAATTTTTTATATATACATTTAAAACACATTAAAGCTGTCTTAATTTCTAAACAAACTTTTAAAAACTTTACGAATCAATACTATTTTAACATTTATTTTAACTGGAGAATTCATTAGAAATGAAGCAACATTAAATAAAGATATTATTGGACAAAAAAGAATGTAACTCACATAAATATATGCAATATGAATAAAGTTCCCAAAATACTTAAAAAATTACTAAAATCATCATGCAAATTAATAGAAAAGCATAACAATTTTTTAAATAGAAAATGTATCAAGAGTAAAATATTTATTTTAAAAATAATAAAATCATGCAACTGTTTTTAATAAAGATGAAAAATGGATTCTGACCCATTCACCATATAAAAGGACACAAAATTTTGTATCTAAAAGTACTAATTCTGGTAGCATTTGCAATCATATTAAAGCGACATGCATGCTAAGGACTACCTCATACCCTGTTGCTCTTTTGAAACACGATTAGGTGGAAGTTGGTAGTAGTCTGCTTTTCTGTCGTCAGACCGTTTACGACTACTAATGGAAGAATTAACAACTGAGCCATTGATGGGATCAGAGCTGGACACTTCAGCCACACTTATGTCCTGCAATTTATGTGAAGGAGATACTTCTTCAGGGTCAGGAGAAACTGAATCATAAAATCCACTAGAATTCGTTCGCTTCAGGCTGCTATCACTAACTGTAGACATATCTAAAGTAGCACATTTTTTGGGGGAAGAAATGCATACATTTTACATTCAATTTTATTTAAAACCAGATTTGTGTTTTTATGTACTATTTTTCATTTTCATAAATAAAAAAAGACACCAAGAGCTTGGAAGAGTCAGTTGGTACTTTAAATAGAAAACACACAATTTAAAATCTCAGATAAATACTTAATTAAAATATTTTATTTTATACAAATTTGCATAATTATTTAAAATTTAAAAATATTTCAAATTATAAAATGAAACAATTTATAAAAATTGGCTTGGATATATCGTTGTCAAAGTCAACTGAGTTTTATGTGGCAATTACCAAGTTTCTAACTTAAATTTTTATGGAAACATGAGAAGCAAATAACAATATTGTATAATAAGAATGATAAAAATAATCAAAAGAAAATTTACACACAATTTAGGAACTGTCCTATAAAATATTACATAATATTCTAAGGCATATATTGAATGGATTTATAACAGCTGTCAAATGTTTAAGAGTATTTCTACAAAATTTTAATTTTTTATAAATAATTAAATTTAAAAAAATGATTCAAATTTATATATACTACTTAAGTAACAAAAAGGATTTTTTTTAATAGCGAAAAACTACCAACTGAAAATAATTAAAAATACATATTTTATACATCTTTAAAAAAACATTCTAAAACAACCAACTTTGATCGGCGACTATTTTAATTTTGTAGTACCAATATTTTAACATTTTTAAAAATTCAATGACAGTGAAATCAAAATTTATTGATAAAAAAATAATAAAAATTATATACAGACAATTTTTTGAAATATATATAAGTAATCTCCATAGTAATAATACATTTATGGATATTTCCCATTTCTGCATAAAACAATCGATGAATAACTTTCATATATATATAAATAAAAAAAAATATACTAAAATAATTAGAACTATTCAAATTTTAATTGAAGCTTCAACAAATATTTTAAATACCAATGATAACTATGACACAATTTAAATAAATACATTTCATTTTTTAAACAAAAAAGTAAAAACAAGATGTTAAATATTTACCTTCTTTCAGACCCTTTTCAGCAACTTTCAAGAAAACTTCTTCCAAAGTTGTATTTTTTATGCCATAGCTTGCAATACCCAAGTCTGCCATATTAGATTCAAGGGCACTAAATAATTTCTCAAAATTTCCTTTTCGCAACTCACTGATTGGTAATACATAATGTAATTCCCTTTTATTCTCTGATGCAAAGTACGCTAAACTGATATACTTTGTAATGAATGATGATACAGTGTTTTGTATATTCCCTTAAGAATAAAAAGAGTATGAGTTATTATGCAATAGAAATATTTAAACAAAATTTTAATGAACATGCAAGGAATACAAGATTATTTTTTGATTAGTAATAATTAAAGAATTTTGAAACAGTTGTTTGGTATTAATAAAAGGACTGCATCAAAAATGAGAGTAAACATTTATTTAAAAGCTAATATGAATAATCTCTTTATAATAATATATCTTGCATGGTTTTTTTAAAAAATTTCAAAATGATAATGCTCATATAATACACAAATTTATAAATTTAATCTCACATAACACTCACACTATAAATTAATAATTGTAATTTGTCAAAAAATCAAAGTCCAAAGGGGAAAAATCTTTATATTTACAGCTAGTTTTAATATTTTGGAAAAATATGCTAATTTCTCTTTTGAAAATCTGTTTTAGCTATTCTAGAAAATATATTATTTTGAAATTACTGTTGAAATCAATTGATAAACAATGATTTTAAAGATTTCTAGTTCAGAACTCAGTTTCTGTTTTAAAAATTAGTTATTAATCTACAAAAGAAAAACACAGCACAATTATACTTTCAATTGAAATAATTACTCAACAGATTTAATAACATTTTAAAAAATTCAAAATGTATTTCTAAGAAGTATTTCATATAAATACTGATAAATCTGAAGAACAAAGGAATTGGGATCCTTTAAAGCTGTAAACCCACTTTATTGAAATGTTTTGAAAGCTTATATCAATGCAATAATTTGTAGGTTTCAACGATAAAAATGGATACCATAATTATAAGTTAAATTATTAAACTCAACATAAAGTATCTTATGTCTTGTATATATATTAATATCATTTCCTTAAATGAATAATAATAATTTCAGATGATCATATGACTAGCCAAGAAAATTGAGTGATGTCGGAATTAAAATAAAACTGTTATGATAAAGGAATTGGAGCAGAAGGGGGAAAAATCTTTATATGGAGAATGAGTATTAAAGCTTTATTTCCCAAATTGTTTCATCATTAATTTTTAAATTTTATTTTTGCATCATTAGATTAATTTTGATTCAGAATAACATCAAGTAAGGGAATTCATGAATTAAAATAATAATCAATTTAATTAATATTTTAAATTTTTGCCTTATGATGATATCTACAAATTGTTTATATATCTATAATGTTTGTCTTCTTTTGAATACTGTAAAAAATGAGGTCATATAATGCAGATATCAGCATGATTTAAATGGTAATTTAAAATAACATTGGTAAGTAAAAGATTAAGTTGAAAGTTTGTATAATTATTCAGATAATTCTGAGTTTTAACAGATAACATCTAAAAAAATGACAAGAAAATACCTTTTTCTAAATCAGTTTCCCCTTCCTTTTTCACTATGTACAAATGATAACCATCCCCCAAATTGTTTTTCAAAAATAGGGGTGTACCACAGCATCTTAATTGTCCATTGCAAATGATAGCAATGCGATCACCCAGGACATCAGCTTCATCCATGTGATGAGTTGATAGTAAAATTGTCCTTCCTACAAAACATTACCATATCAATTAGATATTTATCTAAAGTTGTCATAAATATCTGAGCACCATTTCAATGAAATGGGGGCATTTCACTTTAATTTCTTTCTTTTCCTCTCCCCCTTTTTGTATATTTTTTAAAGCTGGCCTTTAAAGGCACAGAGATAGCTCAGAAAATATAAAAAGCTCAGAGCAAAATATTATCTTCTTGCCTCTTCAATATATTTGGTTTTAAAGAATGATATATGATTCCTAGGATATTTACAGTTCTAAAGCAGTAGCACAACACTTAAATTTTGATAGTTATGTAATCCATGCTATTTTAGATGCTTTATAAAATTATGTTAATTGTACTATAGATTTTTTTAGTTTTTTTATCATTTCCCTAAAAATTTAAAGCCATATTTTAAATGTGATTTATTTAAGCCAGCAATATGCTTGCTGAGTGCACAACCATAAAAAAAGATATATGACAAAAAGATATATCAATGTCAAAATTTTGTATATATTACAAAATACATCTGACAGATTTTATAATAGTTATCAGATTATTCAATAAAAATTACTTTAGTAAAGAAAGATTAGGATACTAAAATCAGAAAGCAACATATTGACTAAGACAGTAATACTATGAAAGCATTTAAAAAGCACACAGCTGTAATTCAAAAATGCTTCACCTCTGCTTTAAAAATAAACTATTCATTACAAAAAATGAATTGAATCTATATCTTGCTCAATAACAATGGGAGAAAAAAACAAGAATGAAATACAAATAACAATGAAAATGATTTAAGTTTTATTTTTATTAAAGAAAATATTATTGAAAAATATAGTTAAAAACATCTTTAGTAGTTAATTTAAAATTTAAAAAAAGATGGCAGTTAAATTGATATAATTGACAAGAATTTTTTTTAACCTTTTAAATGGTGTAAAATTCATTTCCATGCAATAACATTTCAAAGAGTAATAAAAAAAAATCTTAAAATCTTTTTAAATTTTAATTAAAATACTAATTTAATTAAAAAGGAAATTACTCTGAAATGCAAATAATTGCTATTCATGATATATCTGTGTCAAATTTGGTTTTGATCAATCTGTCCACACAACACTAAAAGAATGCACATTATACTTTATTATTTATAATATGTTGTCTTTGACAATTAGTTGTTACATCAGAACCAATGTTTGCTAAAACTTTCAATTAAATATTTTGTGTAACTTGGTCTTAATGGCTTAATATGCAAAAGACATTAAAATTTAGTTAGATTAAGCTATAATTTAAGCTATTTTATGAGCCTGAAGTGTTTTTTGTTGTTTCTTGTATTGTGCATATTCTTAACTTTCTAAAAAATATTTTTATGATCCAATTATATAGAAAGGAACAGAAATATTTGAAAATGTATACATTTTAAAATGTTCAATGTTCTGATTCTGAAGTTAAATTTTAATAGTAAGTAAAAAAAATCAAACATTTTATTAAAAGCATGCTTAAGTCTAAAAACAAACTGAATATCAAAAAATGAGCTGAATCTTCATGTCTTGGTCATCAACAATGGAAAAAAAGAATTACGTAGAAATATTAATAGCAATAATGGAAACAATTTACACCAATAATAAAATGTAGCTTTTTAAAATATGCTTAAAATATATTTTTGAAAGTAGAAAAAAATATATTGCAAAAAATTAAAGTTGTTGAAACGATACATTTTGTGAATTTTAAAATAATAAAAGTTATTTTTATACTGTGACATTTTTGGAAATTATCAAGGAAGAACACTAAAATTTTCTTTAATTTTTAATTAAAATTTCAAAAAAAGAACACATTTTCACCCTTTAAAGCATATGTGTGCTAAATTTGATATTCTGATCAAATAGCCTGATCTGTAGTACATCAATAAACATATACACACATTCATCTTTATTATTAGCAGAAAATTTGTGATAATGGTCAAGATATATTTACTATAACTCTAAAAAAACTTATATTTTTAAATAAATTCAATAGCTATCATGATCTTCTGATTTTTCACCTGAAAGACAGACACTCTTACTCAACAAATACTCTAAAAAGATTACTAAAATTAATATTACAATACAAATGTTACTGTTATTCGGAAAATCAACTACTAATGTTTTAATAACTGTCATAATTTAGAGTTAAAATTGATTATTAGATATTACTGAATTTGTAAAATATTTGTGTGATTCAAAATCCGCTACATTTCATAATGTTAGAAACTTAAATTATGCACTATAATTATAGAAAGACAGACACAGGAACCAGAAACTAAAAAAAGTACCAATAACTCACCACTTTTATACTTAAGTATTAGATCCCAAATAGCTCTTCTAGAGTAAGGATCAACACCAGCTGTAGGCTCATCAAGAATGACAACTCGAGAGCCCCCTACAAATGCTATAGCAACTGACAGCTTCCTTTTCATCCCACCCGACAAAACACTGACTTTACTGTGACGTTTTAACGGGAGATTCAAATCTTGTATCATTCTGTAAAAATAATATATATTAACATAAGGGGAAAATGATAAATAATTATATTCCCTTTTGAAACTAACTCTATTTTGTCACATAATGATTACCAAATTGTAGTTTTGTGCCAAATATTTTTACTCTGACACAAGATAGCAAAAAGCTTTCTAATTTTCATTCTGAAAAGAGCTTAGAATAATAAGAAATAAAGTAGAATATTTTTTCAAACAAATCATTATAATATACTAAGGCGGATAACAGAGATTGGTTAGAAAAAAAGGTTTTAATAAAAAACAAGAAAGAATAAATATTTTTATCATTACATATTGCATGCAGTCATTTGTGTCTGAGGCTCTTAGGAAATACTTAAGAAAAAAAAACATTTACAAGTTTAGAAAATTGATGACCTTATTGCTAGCCTTTTCAAAAATGCACAGTTTACTCTCATAAAAAATATTTTGTAAAGAAAGGTAGAAATCAATGAGAATAAGGATTATAGAAAGTGGAACAGAATAAGTTAAGATAATAATATAATAAAGAAGAATGCAGAAAGTAGTAAAGAAATTTTAAAGTGAATTTCTGCATCTCTGTCTTCATAACTTTCATTTAAAAAAATGTCATTTGAGTTCATAAGCAATGTCTTTTTCTAAATCAAAATTTCATGAATATTTTCCAATAAAATCAAATATATTTCAGATATTTGTTAACTGGAACGAAAATTATAGATGATTAATTTATGATGATCTCAGCAGGGAATAAAATCTTCTTGTAGGTCATTTTGGATTTATGAAAATCTTTGCCATTTTACCAACAAATGACGATAGAATTGTTGAGGCAAATACCTACAGTAAATATACTTCTCATAGAGGGTATTTACATAACTCTTATTTTTAGCAAAAATTGATAAATATGAACTCATTTCCCACCAATGAGTCTGTCAATTGATGTAGAAATCATTTATCAAGATGCTTTTAAAAATAAGATATTCTCACATTTCTCTAAGAGTTATCCAATGATGATGGAGAGATTTTCAATCAAAATCCATGCCTGATTTTTCTATTAATCAAATAATTTATTGCATTACTTTGAAATTCCAGCATTTTGTATTATTCATTTGGCTTTCCGACTCTTGCTTAGTATTAGTATAATTCCTTTTATTGTTGAAACTTTTGATCTAACTATTCTGCTAATTATGATGGACTTTCTTAACATGAAACTTATTACAACTGTGTTATTAGATGCACCAATTAAGAATAGGTTAATTAAACTAACAACATTTAATTTTTAAAAATATTTCTTTAGTACAACTAAAAGCTGTAAATATCCAATAAAGTTTTGCATGTTTTTTTGACAGAAGACATTTTTAAGCTTTACAAACAATCATGATCATGCATATTAAACTGTAAACACAACTATTATAGTGTGAATTAAGCATCTACCCTTTTCTGTAAAGAATTTCTTTCCTTATCTTAAAGTCAATTGGATCTTTTCAAGCAGAGAAGGAAAATATATTTGAAGTTTTCTCATTACAAAAATTTAAAAAAGAATAAAAATTAATTCATTACTTATCCATTTCTTCAGCTAAGTCACTTCCTTTCAGACTCGCATAAAACCATAAATGTTCTTCTACAGTCAATCTTTAAAAAAAAGCATCAGTTTAGAAATCATAGTTTTGTGAACATAACTGATCATTATTAAAGATAACTTTGTATCAACACTGTAGACCTCTTTATTATTAATATTATTATTACAATAATTTCATTATGCAACACATTTGTCTGCTTTGAAAATTTAATTCAACTAAACCTAACTGTAAATATTTTCTTTCATAATAAAACGAAAAATTAGCAATAATTTCAAAACTTCTATTATGATATTTTAGTCTAATTGTTAAAATAAAGCATACAAACTATAATTTATTTCAAATGTTATGACTTTTTAAAATTTAATTAATAATTAAAACTTTTCTTCATTTGTTTTAAAGAAATTTTTAAATATACTCAATAATTTGCCATTTAGCCCTATTCCATACAATTAGTGAATGAGGAAAATATTTCCTTCAATATTACAGACAAAGTACTTGCAATATTTTAAACTGTATTATATATAATTTTTAATAATCGATCTTTTAATGTGGTTTCAAGCATTACACACTGCAAAGAGATACTGTATATATTTCTTTGCAATAAATATTATTTTCACAATCATATGAAATTATTTGCAACAATAAATCATAATAAAAAATTATCCAGTATTAATTTTTCTACAAATAATAGTAATAAGTGAGCTATTTAAAATTTTGTCATTATTATATATAAAAAATTTATCACCCTGCTAATTTGAAAATATATACAATTGAACATTCCAAATTTCTACTGAAAAAGCCTAAAAGATTTTACTGCTTATGCAGTATTACAACAACAATAACGAAACGCTTTTGTAACACTATTTGTTTGTTTTTTATTCCTAAATAATTTGCAATCAGATAAATCGTGCATACTGGAGTATTATGCACTACATTTGACTTTAATTTGGTAATGAAATATATTAAACAACATAAAAATAGAAGTCAGTCATTTTCAAAATACAAACTTTAGAAGAAGAAAAAAATTATCAGACTAGTTTCAGTGTAATCTCCATTATTCATAAATACTTACTCTTCAAATAAAACATTATGTTGAGGACACATCCCCATGCTCTGACGAATGAAATCCATTTCTGTGCGAATATCATGGCCATAAATAGTAGCATAACCAGAAGAAGGGGGAAATAATCCAGTTAAAATAGACCTGGTAATTTTAAAAAACACATTTTTTAATTCACTGAATGTTCAAGTAAAATTGTTCATTTTGATACCATAAGAGTAGAATTTCTTAGTTTAATAATCTATTTTTCGATTCAAATACAGTAGATTATTAAACTGAAGGACAATGAAAAAATATTACAATAATTCTTTTTTAAGACAAAGGAATTTATTTTGCAAACATTTGATTTTATATACAAAAAATTTAAATGAAAACATAGTAGTATATAAAAAAAGATATTCATACACTACACTTTAATATTCGAATCAGAATTTGTTCCCTATCAATTTTGCTTTCATAATTCAGTTATATGTAACAATGGATTATGGCTGAGCAACAAATTTTAAAAAAAGGTTTAGCAGTCTGATGTTCATATAAAAGAATTGCACAAGAAAAAATGTGAAGCATATTCTATGGGTGATATGACATCCAGATTTTTCATACAAATGAAGCAAGAAATTCCATGCATGCCAGTCATTAATGCTCTAGATAAATCAGTCTGTTCTCCTCATCAAAACTAATACCTTTCAGTAATATATTGAATCCCATTAAATTATTATTTTTGCATACATTTGAATATTTCAAATTGGGAATCAGGAATTTTGATAATATAAAGTAAATGATAGCAGGAACCATGATATCATTTGTCGCCATTGCAATACAATAAATGGATAACACCTTTTCTTTCACTTATAAAAATTAAATAAAAAAAATAATTGTGTCAGTAGGCATAAAAAATTTTTCAGAGCTGACAGATTTATGATTCTATTAGAAAAGTAGAATATATTATACGAAATGTTTATTTTGAGAATACTGTAAATTTACAGGGACAAAAAGAATCAAAACATCTTTTATGACTGTCTAAGGAATACACACAATTAGAAATTACTACACAATTTAAAAATATATTTTACATATCTGACTCGGGAAAATAAGATAAAATTATTTTGACAGAATAGAGCAAAATACTAGTTTATACTTAAAACAATGGTACAAATTCTATTACTGAAATACATTATTTTTAAATTTAATTCCAAAAATGAGAAGAATATCTGTTGAAAGAAAAAAAACATTTGTTTAATAAGGCAATTGATTTAGAATCAATTAATTTGACTAAATTATTTAATTTCAGGTTGCATTTTTATTTACAATAGGCATAACAAAATAGATACTATGTATTTATAATATTATAAATGTAATAACTCGGCAGATATAGAATTTGTACAATATTTATTAATCATGTGGACGGACGAAAAGTTGTGAAATATAAATTAGACTTATGACTTGTCTAATCAATCAGAACAGAGCCCACGGTTAAGTTCAGAAAGACTGAAAAGAATAGGAATTTTAGAATAGTGCATAGTCAAGAGATTTTACTATTCATATACATATATACTTACATTGTAGTTGTTTTGCCAGCTCCATTATGCCCAAGGAAGGAAGTTATCTGATTTTCATACAAATTTAAACTAAGCCTATTAACTGCAATCTTATTTCCAGATTTATATTCCTAAAAAATAATGTGAATAGAATTTGAATCGTTAAGCAAGAAAAAAATTATGTTTATTTGCAATAGAAAAATTTCAAAGACCAGTTAATTACATCCCATCCATGAGCAAGTTAATTAAAATATCAGCATATAAAAAAGTAAAAAAACTAAGCAAAAAAAGACAATTTTATAAAGTATTATTAAATACATTCATTACATAATTAATAACATAATTTTCATTACATAAATTTGATAACCGGGGAGCTTTTCCATGAAAATTCCCTTTATTGAAAAGAGGCACAGATAAAGCTGAATTGAGTAGGAATGCATTTAATAAAACAATACTAAGAAAATTAAATAAAAGTTTTAAAAAATGACAAATGAAATACAAATCTATGAAACCATAAAAAATTATTTAAAATCATAAAAGATCTTTTCATTGGGATTCTTTATTTGCTTTAATGTATTTCAAGTTCTGATTAACTAAGAACCTTTAAAAAATAATTTTATATAAAAAAAGTAACTCATGTTTTTATTTGTTTATTTGATTATTTGAAATCAGAAACTGTAAAAATACTTATAATTTCCCTAAATATATATATATATATATATATATATATATATATATTTACTATCAAATGAAAAAGGTTTAAACAAAATAGTTTCATACACACAACAAAAAGGAATCTTTACCTTTACTAAATTTTCAATGCAAACCCCTAATGGAAGATCGGATGGATCTGGTTCAAAATACCTTGTGTCAGCTGAATTTGGAAATAAAAAAAGATTGAAAAATAAAAACGATGAAAATATTGTACACATGGTAAACTATAGAAAACTTACACTTTTATGAACTACTATTCTCCCAAAATCTACATATTTTAAGTACCTAGGAAAACAGAAAAAGGAGGTGGGAAAACCTTCTTCTACTCATAGCCTTGCACATGTTCAAAAATTTTATGTCATAACCCTTGTATAAGTTCTAATTTTATATTTCATATGAAAGTTAATGACATCTAGATGTATGATTTATGGCCCCTGATCTCTATCATTTTTCTAGTATAATTGAAAAAAAAAGAGATTTTAGTCACAGGATTGTGTGCTTTACTTTGAAATAAAATCTCGACACAATCTGATATCTCAACAATAGGGTCAATGGCAGTAAAATTTTGATGTCAATTAAACTTGCAATCTTACAAGCTTAGAAATAAATTGATTACACAATAGTTTCATAATTATAATGCAATCAATTATTTAAATTGCACTTTATTTAGTTAAGATGTATTTCATTAAAATTAGTCAACAACAACTGATTCTGGTTTGGTCTGCTGGTCTAATTTTATAGCTTTGGAGTAGAGCACAGAAATTTCTCAAAGAATCAGGATAATTCACTTCCTACTACTGATCCTATTGCTAAAATTCTAGAAGATTCCAGTAGAAGTCATCTTGTTGCCAAGCCTAGGAATCATTGATCCAGCTTCTGATCAGCTTTCAATAGAAATGTCTGTAAAATCATCTTTCCTACAATGGAACCAACTATGCTTATATATATTTGTAACAGTATTCTGATCACCAGGAAATTAAAATGAAGCACTAAGATGATTATAAA
The DNA here is from genome assembly GCA_026289955.1 of Argiope argentata. Lineage (NCBI taxonomy): Eukaryota > Metazoa > Arthropoda > Arachnida > Araneae > Araneidae > Argiope > Argiope argentata. The sequence continues at coordinate 626,335 of JAOUZG010016315.1, read as the reverse complement.
AACAAAAAAGTAGCATATATAATTTTAGAATAAAGGAAAATATTTATGATTTTTGTCACTTTCTCTTCCACTCCCCCAAACTTAAAGTCTTTTGAACAAACTGAAAATTCAAAATATGATTTTCTCCTATATTATTATGTTGAAGAGCATGCAAGTTTAGAGTCCTTTATTCTAAAATAAAATACTTAAAAAAAAGCCTTTACGTAACGAACGTGAAATAATATTATTTTCAATTTTCAATACAGAAATAATAATGATCAACATTCAATGAAAGTAATTCCATTAATAATAAAAAAAAATCAAAGGATTTCTTTAGAACCATTTTGATAACTGTATAAAAAAATTTTTAAAAATTTTTTTAGCAAACTAAAAAAAAAAGAAAAAAAAAGTGAGAAATTGAAAATAAGAAAAATTACTTGTTCTGTTCGTCATTGCATGAGCTTGATCATCTTCAATAACAGATAAACCCCATTTTTTATGTTTTTTGATAAAACGCCAACAATCATTAAAACAATTACAATCAGCATCTCCTCGTAGACTACCGAACCAGTATGTCTTGGTAAAGGGAAAATACCAAGGTTTGGGCAAACCATATGAGCCTGTATAATAGAAAAGAGAAAATAAGTTATTTTTGCTTTGAATTTTACACTTTTATTGGTTAATGCTAGGCAGATGAAATGGATAACAAACAAGAAGAAAATTTATTAAAAAGTATCATCAATTATGATATTGGAAAAAAATGTTAGCAAATATCTTCAGCAAGCATGCTAACTGATTAGTAGTTAAACATTAATTATTCATATGTTATTGTATTTTCATTACCTCATAAAAAGTTCAAATTTTAAGAATGAGGCAGATATATAGAAAAATGCCATTTTTTGCATAAAATTTCACGTTGGAAATATAGGCAGAAAAGGAACAAGGGGTCCTTTGTCAGCTAATTTAATGGAAGAAAAAGATGCACCATACAAAATGTAATATAAATTAAAATAAATTTATAACAGCTCAACAACACATTCACAAGAATGATACTATTTAAAGTATGTAATACTTTAGATGCCAAATTCTTTGAATATTTAATCCTAAAAGTAAAGGTTTCTACTTTTACTGGAGAGGGTGAAAGGGTTTCACAGATACTCACAGATACTTTTCTTTAAAAATTCAAGTACCATGCAATTACAAATATGTAAATATATGTAAATGATAAATTTACAACAAATTCTTTAGTTACTAATGTTCTAATGCTCTATTACTTTTTTGCTTACAACAACAGATATCAATAGTAAAGAGCACTATGTATTTATCCTTAACCACTCACAGATAATAATTTCATAGTAACTTCCAGTGAGTGCTAACTTCAAAATGCTTCACTCTTTAACTGAAAGAAATTAGATTAAAACAATGTTAATTCCCAAAGTATAACTATCTTATTTTTAGCCTGTGCTCATCAAAATGAAAGAAAAAAAAAATGAAAAAAGCATATGCAAACACAAATCTCTTTATTTAAAATTTAAACAAGCAAATAAAAAACAGAATGCTGTTGAGAAAATTTTCTGATTAGTAAGTCTGTTAGCATTCTAGCCTCAACCAATCCTGTACTAACTTTACTGATAATGGCATACAAATCTTTGTTTGAAAAATCAAACTTAAAAATGATATAAAATATAGTTAAATTTTCAAGAGCATTATTTTTTATAACACTAGAACTTTTCAAACAGCAAGTAAATACTTTTTCATATTCTGTGCTCAAAGTGCACTTTTTCTCTCAAGTAGAATGTATTTATTAATTGTATAATTTTATTCAATGCTAAGAAAAAACAATCTCAGCTCGAAAAATAGAGTTGGATCTTTGTAACAAATTTAAATGAACTAAATATAAACATAGAAAACTTGCCCCTTCAAACAAATAACATCAAGTCATTCTGCATTTTGATTGCTTGTTCAGAAGCTGTTGTAATTACGAAAAATATAATTTAGCAATTTATTATTATTATTATTACTTTGGAAGCTTTCTATTTATATAAAATTCAGAACAATCTTCCTTTTTTATTGAAAATATTTAAATAAGCAATAAGTATTCGATAAAAGAAGGCTCAATAACCCATGTGAATATTATTTCTCCATGTCTAAATGAATTGTAAACAACAGGAAGACTGCAACTATGAAAACTTATTGAAAAAAAATGTATTTCATCATTAAATAAAAAAAATCAATTTACAAATAGATTATCTATTAAGACATAAGAAACCTTTTGGAAAGGCTATTCCTTTAAAGAATTATGAAAGTCACAAAAAATATCTATCGTTATGGAATTAATCATAATATTGAAATCATATATTTGGTTATTTTTTCATTTCAAAATTGATACAAACCTATTTTATTTGTTTACAAAGATTTGTTAAATGCCTTATTAAAATTGAACTATATACACTACATTAGCTGGATTTTTTATAAATAAAACATTCTTGAAGCGTGAAATACTCTGAAATTAAATACGAGCATTTTTAACCCAGTAGAAGAACTTATGGCAGTTCTTGAATTTTCACCTTGCTGAGCTTCAACAAGAGTTATATATTGTGAAGATGAAAGAGGAACTACAGTTTCTCAACTTTTTTTATTAGCAGCAAATTTTAGTAGTTATAAATTTTTGATTTAAATTCACTGTTATTTGTAAATATATGATTTTTTTTAAAAGCATGTTTTCTAATCTTGACTCAGATTACGCAAATATTTAGCTACAAACTTTCTGGTAATTTGGCTTTCTAGAAATGTTTCTTGGAACAAATTCAATATTTTTTTTTACATAATTAATAACTCTCCATACATTCAAAGATAATTTCAGTCTAGGACCTAAGACTTGTAATAAAACTATGAGTGATGTAAAATGTTGTCTCCAAATATGCAGTGAAAAAAGATTTACAATTACTATAAAAAAGATTTACTATTTAAAAGTTTTCTTGCATTAACATTATTTTTTTCATTTGGTATAAGTCGCATTCTTATACCCAAATACATGAATAAATTAACAAACAAATACATACACACAGAGAGATTAGATTTTAAAAAATAATACTAAAATTACAATAATTTTGTAACAAATGTGATACTAACCTGGATGTACATTTTCAATGTACCAAACTAATATTGAATATAATATGGCATCTATCATCATCATTATGGCAACACTTAGAAGACTATAATCATCATCTTCAACCGGTGATATGGCAATATTAGACCACTGTACACCTACTCCAACTTCTTCATAAAATGCAAAATATTTAGCACCAAGACCAAATGCTGTAGTAGATAATAATGACTGTACAAAAAATAAAAATCAATTAATATTTCTACTGCATTACAGTGAAAAATCCTGTTGAAGTCAAAATTAACAAAAATATATAAAAAATAAAAAATTTTAATTGTTGAACAGTATAATGAAAATTCATATATAATGAATGAGAGAGTAACCTCTCAAATAATGAAGAAAATTATTTCATCAATTAAGCAAATAAAAAAAATTATTCATCTTTTTTTTTTTAAATTAGAAGAAACTTTTTTTTTATTATGGAAGAATACATATCAAAAAATATTCCAAAGTCTACTCTACTTTTACTTACATAATTCCAGATATTAGAGCTATAAATACATATTATCCCTTATTTTATTTTAAAATTATCTCCTTATCTCATAAAACAGAAATTAATCTTATTTCCAATGATAATTGTATCATTTTTGTTTAAAAGTAATTGATTAGAATTGATGAGAACAACCTTAAAGAAATTCTATGATATCTCACTCCCCCCCCCCCAAATCCTGGGTAAGTATAGAAAAGCAATTCCTTCAATTTAATTTTTTTGACCCCTATAGAGGTATTTGGTTTACAAATAAAATTAATTTTCATTTAAATTAAATAAGAAAATCAGTTTAATTAAGTTTAAATTTCAGAGTAAAATAAAGTTAGAAAGAATAATATATATATAATATTTTTGAAAGAATTATTTATCCAAAATATTACTTACAGCCAGACTTTTCAACCATACAGGAATATGGTCATGAGCAGCTTCTTCACGAACCGCTATGTACATATATGGTACATAGGTCAGAAAATATATTATACCGGCACAAGCAGCAGCTAATTTAGCTTTTGAATAAACAACACTAACCAAAAATCTGTAAAAGAAAAACACATGCCTTCTAAGAGAAGTAAGAAGCTGCTTCAGTAAAATAAAATACTTTTCATCTATAATTAAGCCAATCATAATTAAGTGAGGAATCAATATATAGTATTTCAAATTAAATATAAATTTTAATTTGCAATGCATTTAAATTTTAAAAAAATGTATAAATATTGTTACTTACGAAAATGCAATATTTGCAACAACAAAAATTTCCAACATGAGAAATATAAGAACAGGATTACTGTAAGTTAGCACCAGACCATATTTTAAAATAACAGTCAAGCAAGCAGCAGTTATAGACATTTGAAGGAAACTCGTAATGAACCAAGCCAGCCAGTGAACTGCACTATTTAGACCCATAGTTTTCATTACCTAAAAAAAATTGCAATGATCCATCTCAGAATTCCATACAAATATAAAATAACTGATTAAATTGCCATTTAAAAATTTGACAAATTACTAACCTCTTTTAGCCTTTGTTCTTTTTCATAAACAATATTTTGCACCAACATTGCAACAGAATAAACCCAAGATATTGCTAAGCATAACGGCATAACATGTTCAATCATAAACAAAAACCTGAAATTATCAATAGAACGATAATGAATTATTTCATTAAAAAAATTCAATTCAAATGAAATATTCTGTTAACTTTTATAATTTTTCTTTTTTATTCCTATATATATTACAAATAGATATTATTTCAGTCAGAAATTCATTACCTAAATAATTTCTATCAAATATTAGGATAACTAATTTAAAAATCAGTTTTTTTTCACTGTTTAAAAGATTTTATAATTTAAACTTCCCATCCCTTCACCTGGATATGAAACAGAGCAATTGATTTTAAAAGCTGTCTTCCTTAATTGGGTAATATGGATCGGTAATTGGTAATTAATGTTGGATAACTACATGGTCCAACACAGATGTCCTCATATTCATCAAACTATGTTTGAACAAATCTCGCTGCATGGATAAGTGCATTATCATTCTTGTAAATTACATCTCTTGCAGGAAACAATGTTTTCAGCAAAGGATGGACTTGGTCAGCTAATATAGCTCTATACTTCTCCCAAGTGAACCTTCCTTTCATTGTTATGATTAGTCCAACAGAAACCCATGACATGGCTGCCTATATCACAGCAGGTCCAACTCCATGCTTGACAGTTGGAAGGAGACAATCACAATCATTCACTTGTGCAGGTGAACTTGTGAAAGTGAAACATGATTCACTAAACCATATTACTTTCTTCCACTTATTAATCAACCAGGTTTTGTGACTGATCTATGGCAAGTGGCTTGCAAATAGCTTCTCTTCCATAAATGTTCGGTTTATGAACAGGCCTTCTAATTGTAATCACTGATATTAGTGAATCCAGATGAATATTGAGCAGCTGCTTCCTTTTAAATATTACAATCTGCTTCAATACTTGTCAGTCTCTCTCATTGAGCTTCTCTTTCCACTCACTGTTTTGCTTTTTTGCACTTGTATGCTGTGAGTATGCTATTATGACTTTACACATTGTACTTCTGGAAATGCCTACAAGTTGGGAGGTTTTGGTCACACTTGCTCCTGCTAGATGGGCTTCTACAATTTTGGCTTTTTAAAAATCTGAGAGGTCTGATATTTTATGCTTTTGAAAAAAAATCCAAGAATTACAGAGCTTCAATAAAGCTAGCATATACTACCAGAATATATAAATTGCTATTTATTTTAAAAAAACCTGCTGGCTATTATTATATTTTAATGCTTACAAAGAGACTTAAAAAATGCCAGTTTTAATCACAGGTGTTTGATAACCACCTGTATATAATTATAATCAGATGACTACATTTCATAAAATTAATTTTCTATAATTATAATTATGACAGATTAATTTTATGAAATTCGATATGTTGTAAAAAATATGGAGAATGAATTCAACATATTTTAATAAAGTTTTTTTACTGTCACAAAATATGAAGCTTATTAGATAGTAATTATGCAGAAAAAATAAATTGATCAGATGATTCAATAGCTAAACTCAACATACTATCTATTAAGAAAAGAAATTCCATTTTCCCTCACTTTTTAAATTCTATCAAAGACATTATGCTAGTCCATTATTAAAATTCTTAGTTTGTACAACAGAGATTCTTTACCTAATTTAAATTCAGTGATTATTAATAAAATAACAATGGAAAGCATTTTTTATCTTATAACTGATTTTATATTTTTTGCCACAAAATATTTTTTTTAAATATATTCTTATATTACAAAATTGCAATAAAAAATTTATTTAAGATAAACATAATCAGTAGCATCTGAGTATCAAATAAAAAGCTGTCTACATTTTGAAATTTATTATTTTTCCTTAAATGTATCAATTTACAGGCAATATAAAAATTTAATACAGCAGAATAATTACTTACAGCAATGAGCTGAAATTTAGCATATTTTCAGTAAGTGGCCTTATCCAATAATTTATGCCCAAACATACTGTGGGTAAAAAAAGTCTCTGTACATGGATACTAACGCAAATCAAAGTTTAATTTGTCACACAAAATTCATAATGATAAAAATGAAAACTTAAAAATTAGTTAAAACTAATATTATTTAATATTTATTCATATTAAAAGGATGATAATACTGACACAATTAAAAAATAAATCTTAAAAACTCAAAAAATGCCATAAACATGGAACAAAAATGTCTCCATACAGTGCTCAGAATATCCTATAATATATATAAGAATATCCAGATATCCATATTTCCCTCGATGAATTGCAAATTTCCAACTCCAGAAGCACTCATACACCCCCACACCATAACAACGCCACCACTGTGCTTCATAGTTCTGCATAAATTCTTAGTTAGCATTTGTTCATTTGGTTTTCTCCACACCATAACTTGGCCATCTGATCCATGAATGTTAAATTTTGATTCATCACTAAAAAGAATAGATTCTAAAAAAGATAATGGCTTGCTTACATGCTTCTTTGCAAACTTGAAATGCTTTTTCCTGTTGCATAAACTTATATAGGGTTTCTTCTGGGCAGCACGTCTACGATAACCACTTTTTTTTATGACATTTCTCACAGTTTGAGTAAAGACTTTAATGTTGTAACTATCCATTAAATCAGCTGCCAACTGCTGTGTACTAATTCGTGGACTTTCTTGAAGTAGGTGTATGATGTTTCTTTTATTACGTGATTTAATTTGGACAGCCTCTCGGATCAATCTCTATCATCAAGTGAATGAAGTTTACAATAGCCTTCAATGATATATTGCACAGTAGATTTTGATTTTTTTTTGTCATTTTGCTAATCCTTTTCATGGATAATCCATCTTTTCGCACTTTGATCACTAATTCCTGAATAGCTCTGGGAACTTCCATTTTGTGATGATCAAGAACAAGCTTGAACCCAACAACTGACAATATGTTGTTTTCTTATCAGTAATTAACTTTCTAACGTCAAAGATTTACTGCGGGCCTGTTTTAAAAACATCAAAAAGAATTACAAGTACAGAAACTTTTTTTGCACAGCAATTTTCAATTTACCTTAGATATTGCAAATAGTATGCTTTTCTCATTTTGTAAAAATGAAAATTTATAAAAATCTCTTTCAATGGACTTAACTAAACACATATAGACAGTATTTAAAGAAAAAATGTAATACTTTAAATACTATTCTTACTTATTTATTAAGCTTATTAAATTTAGTGACCGTACAGAAACTTTTTTTACCCACTGTAAGTGTGTTACCATGTAAAAGCATTCAATAAAAGTTTAACTATGATAAGACATATCAGTCTGTCACTTCAAAGATGCCATATAAAATCGGCCATTTCACAGTTTAAAATTCCCATAAACATTTTTACTGAATTCATATACAAGGAAAACATAATTTAAATATACTCACTGGTCTTGAATGTAACATGGATAAGGAAATTGATGTATAAAGCTTCCTGGTTCAGTTACATCTCTGCCAGCATAGATACTAATCATAGCTCTTTCCAAAACATCCTGTTAGAAAAAATTGTGGAAAAACAACATAACATAAAAATACTTTCAAAATCAAATATTTGGAATTATTAGTAATAAAATATTACTGTAAACAGCAACTAGGTGTTAATTGAAATCAAAAATCATTCTTACTTGAATCCAGACAAAGCCAAATTGATAATATCCGTAACCCCAATTTCGAGGACCAGGAAACCAGAATCGACTGCGAACCAGATTAGTTGTTGTTGTAAATGAAGCATTCTGCCTAATTTTGTAAGTCATATGATTTGGCATGGAACCATCTTCAGTCATGTTAAAAATAACACCTGTGGGAGAAAAATTAGAATTAAAAAAAAAGATTAAACATCTTTATGTTTTTTTTTTAATTTTCATGAGTAATATAACATATTTTTTGCAGCAAATTCAGATGCAATATATCTAAAATATATATAGAAAATATGGGAATTCCTCAAAGATATAATAATAATAGAATAAATTAGCAATTATGTCACAATATGTGATGATAATTTAGAAACTAATCAAGTTTCTAATCTCTCCTTCCTTTTGTTTCAATCACAAAAGTTGAAAAAAAAACATTTAATTTAATTAGACAACTGTAAGAATGACACTCCTTGACCATGGAATTTTATTTCAAAAGTGTTTTGGAATTTTTATTCAAAAAGTTATTTTATACTGAGCAAAATTTGTATTATTAGTGATCTTCAGTTCTATTTTGAGTATTATTCAGCTTAAAACGTTCCGTTCTGAGATCTTGCATACTTTTCCTTTGGAACTTTTTCCCACTGCCACAAGATCACTTAAAATTGAAAGATATTCTTTGTTGCTGCTATTATTTTCACAGTAATTGTAGGGAGATCCTTTTATCAGTTTTTAATCATCATTTGTGTTTAATAATAAGCTTTAAACACTAGTAAAGAAATAAATGACATAAAACTCAGTATAACAGCTGTTCAATTAATATTTAACAAAAATTAATGCTGATGCTTCAGTCAATTTGCTCCAGTGAATCCTTGATAGTGTTAATCTAGTAGGACCTTTATATGTTCTGCTTTTAATAGTTATAATTTTAATTTCCATTAGCACTACTTCTATATAGATTGTTTACTTTGTGATCTTAACAGTGAATATGCTTCTTTCATCAATAAGCAAATATCAGCATTTCCACACCAGCAGCAACTGTTCCCAAAACCAGAGATGCATTGCAGTGTCTTACTCTCATCTTTCTGAAGTTTATGATAGGGGTAAAATCATTGATAGAAATGAGATTTACATATTGATAGCTGCTGCAGAAGATTTTGTGTTGGTACTAAGAAACTAAACTAACACTAAACTAGACTATATTAACTAAAATTTAACTTCTTTTCAATGACTTTGAAATAATTCAAACACAAATACTGCTCTAATTTAATCTAAATTACTAATGAAAATGAATGCTGTATTGGGATGAAAAAGTGCTCCTAGGAATCAAAAATGTTGAAAAGATTGATAAACTGATAATAATAGTAACTTTTCAAGGCTAGGAATAATTACTTGATATTTCTGAAATAGCAACATTTTTAAAAGAAGGTCTGCCTTAGATTGATTACCAAACACTGGATAAATAGCATACACTCAATAAATTTCAGATACTTTACAATTCCAGACACTTTAAAAGCAACATAAGTCAAATAAATTCAAAAATGTCTAATCACAATCTTTAATACCTCACTCATTCTCCACACTCGAGAACTGTTCGTAGCTCTCAACACAGGATCTTCTAAGGAGCGAATCTGCCTTTGCAGAAAGGGTTCCTATGCATCGACGTAACTTCTTCGGATACACAAGAGATTCAAGGGTTCCTATTTGCATCACACTCCTGTGAAAATCCACGGCAGAGCCAAATTCTTGAAATAAATCGAGACCGAGACTACAGGAATCAGCGAACCCAGCCCCGTAGTCTTCATTCGTAGCGCTCCACAAGGCGATACCAAGAGGATTGCCTAAAGGTTGTCCCTTCAACCTCTAAGGGAAATCCGTTTTCAAAAAGGGTCGCATTAACTTCTGTATCTACGGGCATCAACCACGGTTTGCCACTAACAATTCCGTTAAGCAGAATTTATCCACTCCAATCCCAAGCATCTGTTCTTTCGATTCCACTCCTGGAGACTCATTAGGAGAATACTGTTTTAGCTCTACAAGATGACCACAAGCTAAGCCACCTTTCTTGCATTATTTGACAATCTCCATGTTCCTGCCTCTCTTTATTAAACTTCGGTTCATCGATTAGATCGCTACATTTCCTTGTCTGTAGCACCGGACTCCATTCGATATTCGACCTCCCCCCCTTCTACTTGGCTTTCGTCGTTTCTTTCGATTTTTTTTCCGTGACAACTTAGACTTCTCTTTTCCCACTTGATTAATTCTATCCCCCATATTAGAGAGTTTTCTTCTAAAACTTTTTTTTACCGACGAAAGATCTTTCTTTAATTCACTCCGCCCGGCTTTTCTTTTTCATTTTGTCGAACTGGCCAGTTAAGCTTTCCAGAAGCTTACTTGCTTCTCTTTCCATTTCTATGACAATGACATCAACCAATCGAATCCCACATTTGACACTAGTTTTTACGGAATTTTCGGAGTTCTGTTCGATTCGTTAATCGATGAAGAAACACAATCAAAAGGCCTCAGTAAAGAAAGACGACGACTTTTATTAAACACGAAGACAAGAAAATGCAGACGACAAATAAACAGCCGAAACGAACACAGGCAACACACAGCAGCAACACTTCAAAAAACAGTAGCCCACAAATAATAAAAAACACAGCACACAAATGCGACAAGACAGAATTCAGCAGGAGGAAGAAATTTTCGTAGCTTTTCTATACGGTCTCACCAAACGCCTGCAATTCTTCACGGTCTCCTCCCTATAGCTGTATCCAAATGCCGATAGGATGCTTCTTCGACAATAAACATCAGGACTTGACATGCAGCTCAATTCAGCACTCACTCGAGCTCCACACAAGGCTTGCTCTTCGCTGGACTGATGTAATTCGCAATTAACTCTCTATGATTCAATTCACGACTGACTTCGACTTGAGACTAACAGCCTTTTATAGTTCCTGGAGGCGGACAGAGAAAGTTCTTGAACAATCACGATATCGGTTCTTACTATCTCAATAAGTAAAATTCTCGAGATTCCAGTATTATATCTTTTGTTTCCAACGTGGAATCACTGATTCGACAACGATCAGCATCCAGCAAAGCACATTGTAAAATAGTCTTTCCAGCTACTGAATTAGCCATGCTCGGAAGCATCATACAGTTCTGTAACAATACTATACTCGATACTTTTCCGTTAGCCGGGCGCAAGCGAAAAATTACCAAATAATGTAGAATTCCGCCAAATTTCTTTGGCGCTTTTTCCTTTGCGCCCGGTTAACGGACAAGTACTTGTACTCAATGAAAGGGTCATTTTATGTGAAAAGATTAAATTCTATCACAAACTTCATTAGGTGTAAAAATTTAAGTATTTAGTACATTTATTCTAAATAAAAATTACTGTTATAAAATTTGGTGAGGAAGATGAATTTTAACTATTTGTAATCAATGAACAGTTAAGAATAATAAATATAAGAAAACTGTAAATGAATCAAACTTTCAATTGCAAGTCTATAGATGATATTCATTTATATATTATATATAATACAATAATATTCTCATAACTTACTGGCTAGAACTGTCACATTATCAAAATATGCTTGATGCTTGAAATAATCAAGTAAATCTTCTTCAGTTCTAAAACCTTGGAACATATTGAGACTGAGTCCAGACATAAGAGATATCCAACTGCAAGCAGCATTATCAATGGAATCCAGTTGCTCAAGGAAAACATCTTTATGGATGATGACTGTATTGGCAGCAAATTCTTCTAATTCTAAACTGTGGAATAACTGAAGAAATAATGGATACTTCTGAAAATTTTCATGAATCTAAAATAAAAAGACAAAATTATCATTAATGTAAAATAACTAATTATAATTTTAAAACACATTTGAATACATTAAAATTAAAATATAAATTAAAGAAAATTGAACCTGAAATTTTTTTTATTAAGTGATATACTTTAAAGAATTCACAAAAAGAAAATTCCAGATATTTAAAAAAAATTTGTTACTTTCTTATATATTAGAATTAATTTTACATTTACTGCTTTAAATTAAAAACTGATATTAACCATGGTAATTTCAATGGATTAGTTTAAAATTGATAGAAAATAAATTTATGCAATAATAAGTAAATAAACCAATTTCAATTTAATCTTGCATAACTTCCTAAATAAAAGCCATTGTGACTTTTCAACAAAAGCATTACAAAATAATTTCAAAGGTACAAATGCAAGACTTGTTGCGCAATGACATAATTATAAAAGCATAGTATTCATTAAATTACAATAGACAACAATAAACCAATTAAATTAATGAGAAACAGAAATTGCAATAGATCAAATAATTAGCCAATACATAATCTTCTTGCAAGGACATATAATGCAATTACTTTATGATTATTCATAATGGGTATTTATGTTTGACTTTGATAGGAAGCAAACAAAAAAATGACATAAGAAAAATATTTTTATATGAATAGAAATTATCATTTCTGAAACATCAAATTATGCATATATTTAAATATATGTATAGTCTTAAAAGGATTATAAAAATATTCTTTTAACATACATCTTGGAGTGATATTTATTTTAAAACTTATAATTCTTAAATAATAATAATAATATTAATGTGAATTATATGCAAATTAATGAAATATTAATATAAATAAATTGCTTAAGTTTCAGTTATCATAATATTACATTTATATTTAATCTAATCTTATACTAAGTATAGGAAAATATGCAAGTTTTTTTCCCAAGATAAAAGGAATCTACATTACTTGTTTTAAAACTGATAATGAGTGATCTGTGCTATTTTCAGCTAGAAAGATCCTGATTTCTTCTGATATGTTTAGCATTTTTTGAGCATATTCTGATACAGTAGCCAGCAATTCAAATGTTTCATTAGCCTATATAAAACAAAAATAGAATATTCTGTAAATAATATACATATCAAGACTGTTATTAAAAGATGTGTAAAATGCACTAAAAAACTTTCTAAATCATATAAATAATGAAAGTTAGAAAAAAAACAATGTAAAAAATAAAAATATTTTTTTTTAATGAAGAAGAGATATGAGATTTTATTTTTATTTCTTATAATTTTGATATTTTCAGTAACAAATATTATTGTTTATCGAATATTTTTTCATTAAAAAATGCAAATTTGTATAAATATTACTAATATGAGTATATTATTTATATATTTTTATTCTTAGTTAATTTAATTAAATTATATTAATTATGTAACATTTTTCAATTGAAAAAAAAACAATTTTACTTTTTCATAAAATTATTGATAATTTCTATTCTCATAATGATAAATAAATTTATTTTTCGAACCATCAGTAAGATATACAAAAGTCTACCTAAGTAATAAAATGTATCTCAGATAAAAAAATTAATTAAAAAAAATAACAAAAAAATATAAATGATTTTTTAAAAAATATATACCTTTATAATGATTTCATCAGCATCTGTGTTGTTAGGAGCATAAAGAACCTTTGGGTTGCTGTATAAAACATGGACTAAGATACCAATTTGCTCTTGCTGATATTTTGACATACCAAGTTTATCTGAAAAAGTCAAAAATAATTCTTAGCTTTTCATTGATGAATATTTTATATCATAGTTTCAAATAACTGAGAATTTATTACCAACATAACTGAATTAATGTGTTAAAATACCCAATAAGATGAAATACTAAAAAATATATTTTTTATATTTCAAATGATTTTTAACAACTTTACATCATTATTTTTAGCTATTAAAATAAGAATATTAATTTATTTCTGTTATAATAAAATATAGATACAATATGAAAAATTTAAGAAGAAATTTGTTCATAATTCATTCTGATCAAAACATTCAAAAACTGATAAAGAAGTTTTAACTATAGTCTTAAAAAATAAATATATTGGAAATTAACATTCTAAAATTAATATAAATGATTATAAGAGAACATAAGTCAAATTTGTTAATAAAATCCCCATTAGAAAGATAAGTTATTCTACCAATATTAATTAAATTAATGCATTTTTAAATAAACCTTATTGATTGTTATTATATAAACTAAGCAGGTATACAAATCTAATTTTTCCCCTTTACCTAAATCGATTTCCTCTCCATCATCTGGTAGGCTTGTTGGAAAGTTTCCCTGTTTTCCACAAATAGTGTTTTGCATTCCCAGCCAAATTCGTAATAAACCATATTGTGGGTTAGAAGGAGCAGCCTAACATCACACAACAATGTAAATTATCAAACAAAGACTGTAGTTTTTAGAATTAATTTGTATTTTAAAATAATTAGATATTTTAGATAATAAATGAAAAAACATGTGATTACTTTTTAAGAATGAATTATGCTTAAAAAATTCCAACAATAATCTCATACACAGAAAAATCAACAGTACATTCCTTATCACTTTGCTTTTTTAAATTTATAAAACTTGTTACTTAATTACAAATTAAAGGAAAATATGAAGACTTTTATTGATTCCCACATAAACTAATTAATGCTAATAGTTTTGGTTTTTATAGAAAAAATATCTTCAAGATTACTATAATTTTTACTTCAGCACGAAAAGAAATGCAGATAGTTGATCACATATTGCCAAATATTTAAGCTTCTGCCTTGAAAACAAAGGCCATATTTAACTGTGGATTATAAATTAATGAGATTCTGTAGAATCAACAAGGTATTTAATGCAATTTTGAAAACAAACAATACAAAATAAATTTAAAAGAATATTGTGTCCACAATATTTTTTCCCATAGTGGCAATAAAAGTTACATAATGATTAAAGTAATATATATATATATTTAAATTTTCTATAAATTATGCCTCAAACAGGTAATAAGAATAAAAAGCTACATTTCTAAAAACGATTGATAAAATATAAAAGATAATAAAATTTTTTGGATATTACTGAATAATGTGATCAAATAATGAGAATTTTATTTTAATTGATTTTATAAATATATTTTTAAGGTGATTGAGAGAGTGAATTTCACATAAATTGCAGTTATAAATTTAAAAGCTATAAATACAACACATATTTTAAAAAAACAAAGCACATTTGAATAAAACGAAATTACTTTAAAATGAATAAATAAATTTATACAACAATTTTTTTAAATAAGTCTTTGTAAAATATTTATGCCGATTCATTTTTTAAGAACTCGCTTTAATTTTATGAAAAAAAGTATTTTTCCTTCATTGAATTAATATTTGACTCTAAAAAAGGATTTTTCAAATGCCTAACATACAAAGCATGAGAATATAAAATCATCCCCTGTTCACTGATTGTCTTTGAAAACATTTTTTTACCTTTTTTGGCTGATCACTTATACTTTCAGAGCTGTCAAAAGAAGTTTCATTGTTTGTAGAAGTATCATTTACAGAAAGACAGGCATCTTGAGGCAGAGATGAAGCTATTTCACTTAACTGTTTTAAAGCAACCTCAAATTCATTGAACTTTATTAACTAAAAATGAAGTAAATATACATCAGTAAGATAGAAGAAAAGAGAGTCAACATGAAAATGACAAAATCATCAATTATGTTATAATAACATAATTATCATAATAATTATTTTATTACTATGAATAAAAATATATGTTTATTTAAACTCCTCCGATTCTTATCAAATTTTTAAATCAGTACACATTAGAATTTTTCAAAAGTAACCTTGAAAGTTTAAATAACATTTATTTAAAAAAAAACTCAATGCAAATAATTTCATTTAAAACAATCAAGAATAGTAAAATTTCAAGCATTTTGAGTAAAAGGTATTTTATGGAAGCTTTTATGATTGAAAAGATTAAAATATATATATATAGATTAGTAATAATAACACATGATTTTATTATCATGGAATAAAAATTCAGCTAATAATATAATAATTCTAAATATATATTTTAATAGATGTTATTTAATATTAATAGTAGTTAAGTGAGTAAAATATGATTCCATATGTTTTTGTAAGAATATCAGATAAACTTTCCACAATGCAAATTTATTACTATTACAAAAAAAAATCATTTATTGAAACATTGTTGAATATCTTTGTTAACTCAAATTTTCATGCTGATGATATTTTCTTTTTCAATACATTATTTGTTCTTTTTATCATGAAAATACAAGCAAAATAATGAAGTACTTCGATTATAGGATCATTAATTATTTTACCTTTTAATAACAAGAATAATTATACTACAGAAGCCTTTTAATATGAGTAAATAAATAGTTATAGAGCTGAAATAAGAAACAAAAGGGTAAAATGTAATGCTTACATCATCTGATAACTTCTTAAGTCTTTGCTGTGCAAGAGTAATATTCCAATCATCTAAATGCAGCTAAAAATTACAAAATTGAAATATTTAATTCAAAAGCTTGATTTAAACTTAGAGACAAAATTTATCTGTCAAATTATTTCTCCAGAAATCTTAATGAAAATTTGACTGTCAAATTATTTTTTCCACACCATTTTATATTTTAAAAAGTACTAAACAAGTATTGCTTTTATACTTACTGTTTCTCTAAGCTTTTCCACATCTAAAAATTTGTTTAATTTCTTAGATAAATCAGCCATAATAGTTTCATTCATACTGCATAATGCAACCTGAAGTTCCAACTACAAAAAAAAATCCCTTGTAAGATATACATTCCTTAATAATAAAAAATATACAAAAAAACTTTTTAAAGTTACTCACCGTTTTATTAGTTATTATTTCATTCTCATACTTGAATACAGAGGGTAAACCACTTTCTTGACACATTAATTCCCTTAACCCAGCAGGGGAGAGAATGATATTCTTCGAGAAAGGAAGAAATAACATTATATAAAAAAGTTTTAATCAAAATTCACAAAAACATCATAGAATTAGTCTCCGAGGAATGTAGATTACAAATTACAACATGAAGTGAAAAAAAACTACAAAACTACATGCAAATATTAGCTAGGATGAAATAAGTTTTTAAAATATCTTTTAGATAATTAACGATTTAAAATTTGCTTTAAAAATGAATACTTAGTATCACCCCAAAAATTACAGTTAGCTCTAAATTTTATACAAAAAGAGAATCATTCAATGGAATTCCATTTATAATTTATTAATAAACATAGTATAAAAATTGACCAATATTTTAGAATACTAGTTTTGACACTAAGCAATAAAAAGTATTAAAATTTCAAATATATTAACATATACTGCTTGTGAAAAATTACTAAAGCAGTGAAAAGTTATCATTCGTTTTGATATAAGAAGCTAATGATATAAGTAGAGAATGTTTCTGAAGAAGCAAGTTTTCATCCAAATGGAATGCATGCCAAATCACCGAAAATAGCTAACTATAAAACTGAAAAAAAAATATTGGAAGGGGGAACTCTATTAATTTATAAGGCTCATCATTATTTCATCAATTAACAACAATAAACATCTACTTAACTACAACATAACATCTATAGGAAATTAATGCCTTTATAATGCTAAAAGAAATCAATGCCTAAATGAATTTAACAAAATCATTTAAAAATGATATTTTGAAATAAAGACATTAACTTCTTTTTGTATCAACTTTATCTTTTTAATACCTTATTTTTTCTCTTCCCCTCTCTCACACACACACTTTTTTATTTTCTTACCTTTCGGGACAGCTTACAGATGCAGATTGTATTAAAATATGAATTTCTTTGTATAAATCTAATTTCCAAAATCAGAACTTTAATTATAAGAAGAAAAAAAATAATTATCTACACGTAAATTGATTTTTTTAAATTTTAAATTACAGTTTTACTTGTAAACAAAGTTCAATTTAATAAAAATCTCTATATGCATACAAAATCTATAAGTATTTCATCTGCTGAATTTTTAGATATATTTCAATAGCATTTGTTATAAAGAGAAAGAAGAGTTACACCTTATAACAATATTCGCTAATATTTAATCAATATTCTTTATAAGAAGAAATGTATATTTCTATAATAAACTTTTCAAATAATAACAACTAACCAATAATTCAGATATATCATGTTTATTTTAAATTTGGAGATAAAATAAAAATTATATAGAGAAAATAAAAACTAGTAAAACTTACTTTGAGTTCTTCAGCAATAGCACCAATGTCATCATTTGTAACAGTGACATTCAATCGAGAATCAAACATCCTTTCAATGACACTCCACACAACAGTAAACTTATCTTTATGCTTTTCGAGATATGCCAATAAATCATATAAATGCTGTAATGATGGATGTTCAATATTATTAAAAGTAAAAGCATCTGCAACAATAGTAAGATCTGGCTTCACTGATAAAGTAATATCAGGATTGTCTTCAGGTAAAATGTTAGAAGATGGCATTAAAGGCATTCTGTAATGGATATCAGTCTCTTCTTTAGGAAGCTTTCCAAATAGTAAAACATAAAGCTGTAAGAAATTTTAAAAAATTGACATTTTCTTAAAAATTGCAAATGAATCATGAAATTTAACTAACAAAATTTAGAAAACAATGTGATTCTAAAATTCTTATATAATCATTACACACACACATATATAATCACCTTTTCAGGAACGAGAGAAGAATTCAGAAAAGTTTCTATGTCAGTACTGGGCAGGGCAAACATTGAAGTCAGCACGTCAATAAATTCACTTCTATTGTTAATCAAATCTCCAATTTGCATTTCTAAAAAAATGAGAGAGTAAGAAATCTTTTAACTCAAAAACTAACTCTTAACATTATCACTTAATCATATAATAATTTTTTTAAATAAAATTTATTAAAACTTATAAATAAATCTATATGAACAGCAATGAATTTTTTTGTTAAAAAGATCAATACAAAAAATAATTTTTATTATTTTTTCTTTAATAAAAATTAAATCCAAGGTTATCACTACAATCTAATATAAAAAGTTAAATCGATGAAGAAATATGACATTTTAAACAAATGTTATGACAGTTCTATTACTTTTTTAAAAATTCCTTTTATAGAAAGAATACTTCCCATTTTTTTATTAAAATAATTAAATATCTTTAGCTAAATATAATGAATATGTACACATAAAATGAAATATTCTAATTATATTGAATCAGACAAGGTTATGACAGTTTTGTTTCTTTTCTAAATTCACTGTGTATCAATGCCACCCATTTTTAAAAAATAAAATTAAATAAGTTACATCCCAAATTTGTATAATTACAGTGAAAATGCATATATATAATGAAGTATTATAATTACAGACAATCAGATGAATAAAGGATAATATATGAAAGCTAAGATTTTAAATAATAAAAAAATTCAGTTTAAAAAATCCTTTTAGTTCTTCAATAAATATTACCTCATTCCAATTAATTCTTTTTAAATATTTATGTTGTAAATTTAAAAAACAATTATTGCGTTTCAACAAAGAAATTAAAAAGTTAACATTTTATATATTTTAAAAATTGTAAGAATATATAAACTTTGTTAATTTCTAGGAGATTGCCTGCCATATACTGTTAACAAAGTAGTTTGATTATTATTTCAATATTATTCCTTTTCACCATAAACTTTATCTTAACTTTACATCCTTTACCAATAATAAAAGTTTTAAATTAAAAAAAGACCTAAAAACCATATATATTTGGAATTAATATGAATTCAATTTAAAGTAAAGAATTAACTTTACAAAGAATAAATAATAATTAATATTTTTATGTACACATCACTTTCCATACTAACTCATATTTTATATTATTATAATTTTGAATGTTTTGTTTTGTATTAAAATTTATAAAACTAACTTAAAATATGAATGAAGAGAAAAAATAAAGCAACAAAAGTGATAGGAGTATTCTACACAATAAGCAAGTATGTACAGCAAAATACTACAGATAAGAAAGAATTGAAATGTCAGAGATTAATAAAAAATGATCAACTTAAGTTGTCTGTTAATATTTAATATCTTAAAACAGAAAAAATAGCTTAATTTCTAAATATTTATAAAATATATGAAGATTCACAAAAAGAATATTCCAAATGCAGTGCCTTTAATTAAAAAAGTATTTTTTTTTAATCATCCCAAAATTAGAAAAAAAATGCATAGTAAAAACTTGTATTAGAAAACCACAAATAAAGTTTGTCGATAGACCAGTTAAATAAAAGAGAAGTTTGCAAATACATTAATTGCTTATCAAAACAAATTGAAAAAAATTCCATAACAATTTATATAGACAACACTATATACCTGCTGCTTTCACAAAACTATCATGGACTGCTACAGGATCTTCAATGATGGATTTATATATAAGAGGGATCTCATCCATTTCATTAGGAGTGAAATCAGGTTGGAAAAAATTATTCTTCTGAGAAATATTATTCAGTTTTGAAAGAAATTCAGTAATACTGAAAAAATAATGCACAAATAAAATAGATTATAGTATTTAATTACAGACAAAATTATTAAGAAAATTTCACTGAGAGCTATTAAATTCACTGTTAATTATAAATTAAATAAGATCAACAGTAGATGATGGGTATGGATAAACCACAATGACTCTCAGAAACAAACCAAAAATATTTTAATTTAAAATAAACACTAAAACATAATATAGGTTAAAATTAGGCAACATTCCTGGTCTAGTAATCAACAACTAGAGGCTTTTTTAACAAGTAATAATAGATCTTTTTAAGATTATATATATATATATATATATATATATATATATATATAGAAGTAGTTGAGACTGTTTGCAAACATATCATGAGATGGTGCAGATAGCACCCATTAGAACACTAAAAATTTTACTGAATATTCTATGAGACAGGGGATTGGGTGCTGTACTGTTCAGCTTAATAGCTGTGATACTGTAATAGCTCATTGATAACTATAAATATGTACTATAGAATATATACTTAACCATCCAGATACCATTTTGAAGTGAGTCCTTTCAGAGGATAGACACTTTCACTCATATTATATATAAATATACATATTGCACATGTTAGAATAGTAAATTTTAATCATTTACTTATTAAGGTTAATGCACAATCTTTAAAAAAACATTTAAAAGGTAAAAAATTCAGAATATTTTAAAATATGCCTTCAAAGTAAAAATAATTCTTTTGCAATTTTTCGATTGACTATATGAAGCACATAAATTATTTAAAACTATGTCCATTTGCTCATTCAATAAAGTTCAATAACAGAAACTAATAAGTGTTTTTTAATAAAAAGAATAACAGAATCCTCATCAGAGGGAAAATATCATCTACATCAACAGTAATCATTGGGCCAAAATTATTTCATTTAAAATAAACTCCACGTAAACCAATTCTATTGTAATGAGAAAAAACAAAGTATAGCCATTTTGTCTAACAATTTTCTACATGATACAAGTCAAGAGTGCAATACCCCTGAAATCCAGAATAACTGACAAAATCAGAGTTATTCTACTTAACCAATAAAATCAATAACACAAATTTTTTAACCCTTTGATTCATGAAATCTAAAAAAAATAATAATGTAAACTAGCTTCTACATTAATTACTTTAAAAAAATGATGCAGTACTAATGCTAAAGCTTGATACATAACACATGTGAATGAACAAGGTTGAAATGAATGAGAATATTTATCCTTATAATTAGTTCAAATTTACAAAATTATCAAGCAAACTCTATTTTGGTTTTCAGGCAAATGAAATTTATCTTTGTGAGTACGATCATTCAATATGATTGATAAATTATTTAGAGAATAGAATGAAAACTTACGGACTATTAGGGAAATTGATAAAACCATCTTCATCTCTAACTCCATTATCACAAAATGCTTGCATTACAGCAATAACACCAGCAGAAGGTAACGGATATGTTTGGAAGCGGGCTAACAGGATAAAAAATATAAATAAAAAATCATAACGATTTTCAAAATTCAAAGATTTTATGAAAATTAAAGAATTAAAGTCTACAAAAATTAATTTTTTATACATAAAAATGATACAAGTTTTAATGGCTATTTTCATAACTATTTTATATTTATGCTGTTTTGTAAATTAATTTTTTTAATTTACAAAACATACAATTATCTTGTTTGTTAGCTTAGTAATGTTTAAAAATTGATTTAAAAAACAACAACTTGTAATACAATATTTTGCAACAGTTATGTTTTGTTAAAATTAAATTTGGTTTTTGTTGATTACCGATCTTTTAGCAACAACTAATTAAATTAATTAGTTGGTTATAACTCTATATTTTTTTAATATTCTGCTTTAGATTTTACAACTACAGAATAAATAAAAATGTCAGTTTAGTTATACTCTATATTTAAAAATTAACAGTAATATTACAACAGACTTAATAAAACTTTATGGATCAGTAGCTGTTAACAGTGAATTAACTTTTTCATGAAGTAGTATGAAATCAAATTTTTAAAAATGAATTTAATCTTTAAAATGCTGACAATTTAAAAAGAAAAAAATCGAACATTTCATTATAATTTACTCTGATTTAGATTATTTTAGAGAAGTTTTCATTTAAAAAATAATATATTTAACAGAACTAAAAACAGAACATTAAAAGAGAAATGAATAAGCAGAAAAAAAAGTTAAATAGATAAACATTAATTTTCATCAAAAACTTTACTCACATGCATTTACAGGATAAGCGGGCTGTTTCTTTCTTATACCCAATAGGATGAAGAATAAAACCAAGGGAATAAATAATTCAAAAATTAAGACAATCTGTAAGAAAACAGCAAAAAGAAATTGATATTGATTTATTTGCTTTCATATATGCAGTCTGATTCTCCATTTTGAATTATGCAATTTGTTCACATTCAAGTTAGATAACAATTATTAATAAATCCATATAATAATCAAAATTTTCTGGTTAATTTTTAAGACTTTAAACAAATCATTGATTATATATTTCTTCTTTTTAAGCTCTGAAAAACTTCAAAATATTCCTGTCAAATTTTATTTAACAAACATAAAAATAAATAACTTCATAACACCTAGATAAAAATAGTATGCATGTTTCAGGATTTTGAATCACTCAAAATTAAATTTAACATTGAAAACAGCTTATAATCTCTTTTGGAGCATATTACTAAAACATTATTTATTAAATAAGCACAAAAATGAATACTGTGTGATAAAACCTCGGAAATATAATTAAAAAATTGTTTCTACTTTTAAATTGTTTGGTCTAAATTAATTTTAATTTTAAATACTTTTTATTGATAAGATGTAATTATTTTCAGATATAAATACTGTCATGAAATATAACATTTCTATTAACATGTCAGTCAGCAAAATGTTTATACAAATTCACAAAGAAAAATTTGGAAGAAAAGCTTTAATATTTTTAAAAATTTATTTTAATTATGATTAAATTAATCTAAAAGTATTCATTATTTCAAATTCTCATACACATTCATTCTTTATTTTATTCTCTCAGAATAAGGAAGAATGCTTATTTTTTTAAATTTATTTTAATTATTATTAAATTAATGTAAAAGCATTCATGATTTCAAAATTCTCATACACATTCCTTCTTTATTTTATTCTCTCAGAAAATGGAAGAATGCTATAAAGTTAATCAATGATTATTAAATAATGTCATATATTTCTAATTTTGGAAGAATATATTACTATATGAAATCCAAAAAAATATTATTTAGAAAGACAGCTTATGATCTAGAATCCTTAATTTCACTCTTTTCTTTTGTTGCAAAATTAATTTCCACTAAGTAAACATCTGCAAACTATAACATATGGGAAAAAAAATTAACACACTTTAATGAAAATACGCTTTTTATGTAGATGTAATATCTGATATATAACATAAGTTACTAGAAGAATTATGATGAACAATGAAAATTTTAACAAACCCCTGATTAAAGAACATCCCATACACTGTGGATGCATATCTGCAGGCTACCCTGCAACAATCCATGATGCTTCTTGGTATAACTTGAAATTTTAATTTAATTATTTAAATTGGAAAACTTGAAAGTTTAATTCAATTTAATTAATTATAAAAATGATAATTAAGTTTCAGTTTTCATAACAACATGATTTAATAAAAAAAATTGTTAAAAACTTTTTTAACAAAAATAAAGGTTATCATTTAATTTTATTGCACTCCTCATTTTCATTTATAAAAATTTACTAACCAGTGAGTAAAAAAATAAAAAGTAATAACAATGTGAGATACTGAGAATTAATTACATTCTATCAGTGCACCGAAGGCTGATTATATATATATATATATATATATATATATATATATATATATATATATCAATTAATCAATGGTTACAATAAGCATGATATTTGGCACAACAAATTACTGGTATGCAATTAATTTACATATATAGAGATAAATATTATCTTCACATTCATTCATAAATAAAAAAAATCAATAGAAAAACATTTTAAATAGACTTTTATAGATGTTAATGCTATTCAAATTTCATGCCTGTGAAATATATGCAATAAAAGAAAAATGAATATGACTAACATCTTTGAAAAGGAAGGAAATAGTGTATTCTCAATAGAATCTTCATTCTTTCACAAACTATGGAGTAGAATGAACATGCTTTGTGACTGCATGTAAAAAAAAAAAAAGTCCTTTACATCTTGCTCATTATAGCAAAGCAACGAAATAATATCTACACTCAGACAAAAAAAAATTTTATATTTTATAAATACTGAAAACTTTAAAAAAAACTATTAAATTATTGATAAATTTAGAAATTGTAAGAAAAATTAAATAAACTTTGAAAAAAAATTTAATGATTTTTTTAATGTCAAAGTATAAGCTGAGTGTCAAAATAACTAAAAAAATAAGATATTGATTTTTTTTTAATATTTTAAATGTTCATGTTTTAAACACTTATTGTTATTTTTATTCAGAATAACCATGAAAATTCAAATTACTAATTTTCATATGAAGAAGAAAGTACTGAAAATATCTAGAAATATTTTGTAGAAACACCTAGTACTTAAACCATAAAAATTTTAAATAAAAAAATGATCTTTTTTTATGTTTCGTATTTTTTTTCAGGCAATTCATACACTGGCATTGAGAATCCTCCAAAAAAATTTTTTTGGTGTTGTTTGTTTCTTTTCTTCTCTTCTTTTTTAGATTTTCAGAAATAAATTTTGCTCTCTTATACATTATTATTTAGAGCAATCCGATGAAGCTGAAATTAATACTTCATTTAAATATCTTCGAATACATTAAAGTAGATTCATCTTTGGTGTACAAATAATAGGATCCTAAATACAATTTTGAAAATACTTTAAAAGAAAATTGACAATTTAGGAAATAAGTATTAAGAGAAAGATTGATTCAAATGATTTATCCAATCAAAAAAAATCAGTAATAATTTATAATTGAAAAAGGATACATCCTTTATATTTCAAGCACCTTACTACACAAGAACAAAATATCAGAATTGATTGATTTAAATGCAAGAGATTTCAGGAGTAGTTTAAATAAACTTTAAATTGTACTAAACCAAGTGAGTATATATTAAAATGCCATCTTTTTTTCTTCAGAAGTTGATGATCAGATTTGAATCCATATGGAAGAAAGAAAGCACATTTAATAGATCCAGCACTTTTCTGTCAGAAATCTGCTGAAGATATAAGCTATATTACAAGACATAAGGGTTTTGGCGAGTTTTACACAGGAAAATAAAATTAATGGAATTCTAGTTATCAAATTCATAGTTTATATGACTCAGATGAGATGAAGGTAAAAGAGCAAATATAATAATTTCTAAAAAAATTAATCAAAAATGATATTATTCATTAGTTAATAAGATGATACTTTTATATTTAAAAAATCCATTTATTCTTTTGTAGATACTAAAAATTGTATGAAAAAGTAACAGTTAAAAATATTCATAATGATACCAAATAATTGTTTATCTGAAACAATTATATAATGAATGTTAATTTTTAGAAGGATCTACAATGCTCTTTAAAATATTAACTTAAATAAACCAATGGCAACAATATATTTAAATATTCTTCATAACATAAAAAATTTCAAGTTGAAAGCATTAACATATGGAACAAAAAGTATGCATCAAAAGTTACCTTACGGTGAGAAACAAATACAAAAGTAAAAGATTATTAGTTAATGAAAATAATCTTTTACAATTATTTAAGCAAAATATATTGGTTTTTGAAAAATTATAAGTACAGAAAAATGTTAGAATTCAAAAAGGAAAACAAATTTGATGACAATTTGAACTAAAAATATTACTTACAGGTTTTCTTTTCTTTAGCGTAAAATTTTTCCATAGCAACAGTTTTAATTGCAGACATATACCCATATCGTTTGTTTAATAGTAAAACAAATCTTGATTTACTATGGTTTTCTGATAAAAGTGCTCATGCAGAACCATATGTCATGCATGTAAAAGTTACGTAAAACTTAAAATATTAATAAAAATTCCTGAGAACAGTTGTGCGAATTCTACTGCTACAGAGAAAAATATATATTTAAGTTAAGATTAAAAATAACAAATACACTTAGGAACATTGAATATTGCAAATTTCTCTTTATCTCTTAACAAATTTTTCTTCTGAACACGCACAATCCGAAGATAACTCTATTATATCAGGTTTCTCTTGCCGCTCTCTCAATCTTCAGTCAGAACCCGTCAACTGCTAATGTTTTGATTTCGCAAACAAAGAGCATCATCACAACCCATAACATTGCATTACAATATCGAAAACAGAACAAAAAAACAGCTGATTGCCAGGTCAAAACGCTTACTGAGAAAATATTTTTATGTACATTTTTAGCAATTGAGAATCTCTTATATTCCCTTTTAATGCTCTGAATAGGGTATTTATTTTACAAACACTTATTAAAGACAAATTTTTGTAATTATTTAAATAAAATAAATATCTGCACTATTCTAAAAGGGAAAAAAAATCAAATATTCTTAAACTGTAACCGCCATCCCTTTGATTGCATAACTGTTTCTTTTTATTATTATTGACAATATTTTAATTTTAGCATTTCTTGTTTCTAAGAAATATTTCTATCAATTACGAGAAAATTTTGTTCTTGACTTTTCTTTAAGTGCATCCAGAAAACGTGCGTTTAAGTTATTTTTCATTCCTTATAAGACTTTTAGTGTTAGCCTTAAATTTCAGTTTTAATCCTTTTCAAAATGTTGGCAGATCTTGTAAAACGTATTATTATAAACACAGGAAATCTTATCAGTTCGAAAGAGCTCAAGAAAAAAGCAATTCAAACACCTACTGAAGAGGTTTGCTTTCTTTTCATTATTATTTTTATTTAGTAAATGGCAGAATTTGTAGTAATTTCCTTGTTTTTCTTCTTTTTTTATGTATTATTCACCAACTTATTAAAAGTAAAATTTCTTCCTTCTATTATCTTTTACTTCATCGTATTTTTCAATTATATATCTATATATATGTATATACTTTCTTTTTTTTTAAATCAAAAGTATTGATATTTTTTTGTAACTATGATTTTCCAGTCTTTATTTATTATGAATGAATAAGTGAATCAAGTGTTTTCTATAACGTTTAAAAAAAAAGAGAAAAATTTTATCTGAGGAAACTTTTCATATCAAAATGTTTGATTACTAACTTCCTTGACCTAATTTCATATCAGAGAAGATGTGTTCTTCTGGTGAACTGTTTTTATAAAATGTTCATAAAATTGATCTTATTCTTAGCAGTAAATGTTTTCAGTAAGTTAAAATTGTAGACAAAATGACTCTTCAGAAAATTTGATATTTTCTTCTCCTAATAAATTTATGCGAATTAGAAAAATAAGATGCTGTAAAATATCTTATTTATTTATAGTTCAAATTATTGCAGGACATTTATTTATTTTATTTTTTATGTATTGGCATTATTTATTTTTATTATTTAAAGAACTTTGTTGTAAATTAGAATTGAGAATTGCTTTGTGAAGCAAGTATATTTACTTTCATTATGGATTGAAATAATTTAATGGTATAAAATTTTAATGTATGATTTAATTGCTTTTAGAGTATTATGAGTTTATTTTTCAAAAAATTAATTATTCACCAACTCTTTAATATTTATAATATTTTAATTTTTTACTATGTAATATATTTGTTGCAAGAACTTACAACAAAATGTTATTTGAAATAATTCAGTCACCTTTGAGCTAGTTCTATCTATCATGAAATGTTTGGATTAATATTCTTGTAAAACTTGAAAGCAGTTCAGTTTTTTCTGCCAATTACCTCAAAGCAGTGGAAAATTTATTGAATATCAGCTAAATATTATAGTTAGGTTAGCTTCTTTAGTAATTTTTCTCAGTTAAATAATCAAAGTTTGTTTAGCATTTAGTAAAGTACCAAATACTCTAACAGCCAATTTAACAAAATTTTGATTTTATCTGAATTCCTTTAAGATTCATGCATGCCTTTTATATATTGTCTTTTTATATGTTATAATGAATTTGTAATATTTCTTTCCTGTACAATAATTTTCATGGTAAGGAAAAAAGCTTTACAAAAGCTCTAATTGATACTGAAAAGATGTTGGATCTTTGATAACAAAAATGTAAGGTCTTAAATATTCAAAAGTCTCCTCTGTAAATCCATTAGGAATTGAGTTCCAACATTCTAGATATTTGTTGTTGTTGTTTTTACAGAACTAGAAGTGTACAGAGAAAGAAAATTATTGTGAGAAATTAGAAACTGTGTGAAGTGTTAGTCTCCAGTGAGTTCTCTCTGAGCACTTAGTGCTGTTGTGGTTTTTTAATATCAACTGACATCTTGTGTGTTGTTTGTTGCAAGTACTATTCTTGTGTACATTCTGGCAGTGCCTTGCTATTATGAATTTGTGTGTTTTGAAGAATAAAACATCAGTAACCCCAACTGAACTTATTGGAGTGTGGTCTAAATGAATATCTTGGCTACAATATAATTATGCCTGCCAAACCTACATTGCATTGCCTGTGACCTAATAAGTGTCAATAAAATATAGTATATATTATCTTAAATTTAAGTGAAAAATTATGATTTTAGATATTTATTTTCATTTTTGATAATGATTTCACTTAGTGAATTACAAGTCAATTAAATTAGATGAATAACTGATAATAAAATTTCAAAAAAATTGACAAATTAATGAAGAAATAAAATTTCACCACATTCTGTATTTCAAATAAAGATCACTGAAAAACATTTCAATTTTTTAAAAAATCGATAAAAATTTATTTTGATTATTTTTGTTTAAAATTAGAGGTTGCTGTTCAAATAATCACTTCAAGAAATTTTTTTAATGTAATGGAATCCAGATATTTGATGCAGAATTTTGTTTTAAAGGCTTTGCAAAAATTCAGTTTTTGTATTTTTTTAGGAAAAAGAACTATTAAAGTAATACTTGTAAATCTTTGTGAATTGTGCTGTGCTAAACAATTTTTTTATATGTTCAATTATTAGCTGCCTTTTTGGACACATTGATGTTTTACCACTATAGAATCATTAGAAATAATGCCAAAGCTAATAAATGCAAAAATATTATCCAAAACAAAACAGTAAAAAATAAAATTTCTGTATTATATTTTAAAACTGGAACTTCAAGACATTTGAGTCATCATTACAACCGTCTGTATGCAAATTATTTTTCTAAAAGCATTTGAGATATGGAGTATTGTATTATATTTCTTACTTTAATTGATAATATTTAATGTATAAAAAGACTATATTTTTAGCTTTGTTCAAATAAAATGAAGCAGGATGGAAAGGGAGGCACAAGCAGCACGAACAAGACATGTCCATTCACAGTGAGGCACAAAAACTGAAGAAACTTAAAAGAGGAAGAAATTAATTATCCCTGCCTTTATATACCATAAGATTTTGATAGGGATTTTTTTACTCATGCCGATTTAGACATTGATAACACAGGGCTCTTTTAGAAGAATTTAGTTAGATCAACAATATTTTATCCCTTCACTCAGTGTGGAAACCACTGACTAAAGCATTTTTACAAAGCTTCAGTTAAATTTATTAAGTTGAAAAAAATGGAATTGGATCAGGAAATAAGAGAACATTTTTAAAATGACTGATATACACAGAATTAAGCTAAAAAATTAGAAAAAATTAAATTTTAAATTATTATATATATATATATATATATATATATATATATATATATATATATAT
>JAOUZG010016315.1:542705-588702 GCA_026289955.1 Argiope argentata | reverse complement strand
ATATATATATATATATATATATATATATATATATATTGTTTATTTAACATCTTATTTTTTAATATATTTTTAGCTTTAATATTTAGAATTAGATTTAAATTATGTGTTAGTATTTGATATAAGTTAATACATAATTATCCTATATAAATATCATCTTAAAAATGTATTTGAAATGTACAATGTCATCTTAAAATTGTATTTTATATTTAATTATTTTAACAAAAATTTCAAAACTCTTTGCATGATTTGTAGTTTTAAATGACTAAAAATAGCTAGATACATTAAGCCGTGCATATTGTGACTTTTATCAGAGATATTTATTTGTTAAAAATTTTTGAATTTATATTAGAATCAAATAATTCTGTCTCTATAAATAAATGTTTTGAAATAATTATATACTTTCATTGCTTTTGCATTGTTAACTTAATATCATGGTTTAACAATTTTTGAAAGAAACCTTTATTGTCAGTAATGAAATTCATTTCTATAATACTACTGCATAATATGTATGTTTTTAATAACAGAAAATTGTTCCTCCCACTTTTGTAAAACATTTAGTTGATTTCCATTAATAAGACTTATCTCTTTTCATAGTTAATGTGTTACACGCATTAATTATTCAATTTAACTCTGATTGAATATAATTTACCTGAATAGGTGTTTGATAGTATCTCTGCAGTATTCCTTTCTTGGCTGAGTAGATTGCAAGAAGAATCAGTAAACGTAAGTTTCACTTTCTTTTTGTTTATTTTAATAGTTATGTCTATATAAACTAGTGAAGCAAGTTAAATTAAAAATTTGAAGTTGCAGTTCTAACTCATTAAAACTTATTAATTCTGCTTTTGTATATTAGTGAGAATTCTATTTTACATATGTATTCAGTTTTGATTGAAATTTGAAAAGGGTAATTAAACTCTATTTGTAGTTTTAAAATTCAATCATATTGACCGATATGACATTTTTTGCTTAAATATAGATTTCAGAGTTTTAAGGGGAAAAAGCAATTCTTGAGATTTCCTAGTTTTTCTTTTATATATGAATTTTATTTTTTAATTACTTTTTATTTTAAATTTTTTATTCTGTTGTTCAGTTAATCATGTTTTTACTTATGTGTATGTGCTTAGATTTGACAAAATTCTTATTTTATGAAATACAGCTTTTTTTTAATAAAAAAAATCGAAGCCTATGCCATGTCTGAAACGAAAATAAATAATTTTCCATTTAAATAGATATCGTATCTGTAATTTTTTAAAAATATTGTTTGTGAGATACAATATACATATAAAGTTGTTTAAAAGTCTTCAATTTTATAATTAAGAATAAATTGTGTAATCTATTAACAAATATGTATGTTGACATAAATATGATAAAATAGTGTTTTTCTAATTATTGAACTTTAATTTTGGTAATCAAATTCTGGAAATTTTTTCTAAATATAATCTTTAATAAGAAAAACTCAAAAATGCATCTTTATTTTTTAAGGACATTTCTTGAAAATAACCTATTTTAGCTATCTTTAGCATAAACGGGCCATCTGTGTCGATAATTTAAATTTCACAAAATCTATGAAAATAAACAGGTTCATTCTAGTGGGTTTATGGTGACAAAGTCAGTAGACTGCAATAGCTAATAAGAATGGTAGACGAATACATAGCTCAAACATACACTAGCTATAAACAGCAAGCACTTTAAAGGGCTAATTGCTATGCAGAACTTAACAGATAAAGAGAAATTCGTGCAGCTACTCATGTTCATTCCCCAAATATTTGTTAGTCCCACTAGGTCTTTGCTCAACTGCCAGTTAACCGTTATACTCAGCATATGACTCAATGCTACTTCAATATTAGACTCAAAGGCTCAATTCACAGATCCACCCACAATTCACTAATCCCTTAAGCTCGACTTAATGCACTCACATTTTGTTGGACTGACCTAACTAACTGTGCAACTCACTCCAACCTGATCTGTCGGATTTTTATGGCACCCGAAGCAGGGCACAGGAAGTTCTCAAAGAATTGGCATAATTCAAAATTCTGTAAATCCTAACTCCTTTAAACAAATTTCTTGGAAGATTCAGAAAATCTTAGTTTTTTTACCAAATTGTTCCCAAGCCTGAGGGACAAGGTCATTGTTGCTACATCCATTCATTACAGATATGCATGTGTAACTGTCTTTCTTACATTGTAATAAACTGTGCTGGAAAGCAACATTACAGATTCATAACAATATTTTAATGAAGTTGATGGATGATCTGAATATAACTGAGGAATTTTGCTACTTACGTATTCGACCGTCAGCGCCAACGGTCACCAACAATTTACTAACTCTTTGGCGGCGGATTCAAATTTGGCGATAAACCATCGACGCCAACCAAACCAACAAGATGGCGGACAACAGTAAAGGGTTGAACAATTTTTTAAATAATGGCAGCTTTTTGTCATTATTGGCGGTTTAGCAACTCATTGGCGACGCCTTCAAATTGGATGATAAAAATTGATGGTCTTTATCATCCAATTTGAATACGTAAGAATTCCCGTACTAATACGTAAGTACGGGAATTCTTTGTGCAGTAAAATTGAATTATACATGAATCAATCAATTTAATGAAACATTATAATTCATATTCTTTTCATCTTGTTTACTTGTAAAGAGTTAATGTAATTTTTAGTGCATGTTTCAAAAATATTCTATTTCCGGTTTTCCATTTGGCACAATTAAATTATCCATAGAGCATTTTTTAAAGAACAAAACTAAGCATTTATTATGTATCAAAAATGTACTCATAACTTGTCGTGAACAGACCTTTTTATTTCTTATTTGTGCAATAGGACTCAACATCTGTGTATTGCATTAGCCCTCATGCTATTAAAGCTAACCAATCTGATCGTGCAGAACTGAAAATATCAAGTATGTTTTATATTATGTTATTTTTTAATCTATGGAGTGGATAAAATAATGGGCTTTGCTAATAAAAATATCTTCTTATTTTACAGTAAAAATTTTCCTTGGGCATTATGATTGTGAAGATCTGAAAACATCAATTATGGAAAGTGTGTATAAATCGTTTTCATATTGCATTTCATTATAGTTTTATTTTGTTTACAAGCATATAAATCTGTATTACTTCATTTATTAACATGAAAAATAAGTTTCGATAATTTATTATAGATTTTTTATTAATTATTTGCAAATTCAAATTTCTATACGGGGCAATTTGAGCTTTTAAATAGTGGTGCTAATGATTAACTTAACATTCATATTTTTTGATAAATTTTTAACAGAATTATATTTTGTTTTTAAAAAAAGATATGGAATCAATAAATATTTCTAATGCCCAATAAACTCTTAGTTAAATCTTTACAAATCACCTTCAAAATAGGTTTCATCTAATGAGAGGATAGAAAAAATTATTTCATTAAGGAATTACCGGTAATATTCTTTGTAAAAGTAATTCACATATTTGATAGGCCACTGAAATAAAAATAACATTTATATTTGAAAAGATTAAAATTATCTTATTTTTTTTACATTCTAAAGTGTTTTATATTTCAATTTAAAGAAAATCATTTTAATATTATTAGTAGCAGTATTCACTGAAAGATTTGATCAAATATTGTTTGAAGTAAATTATCTGTAATTATTATGATATGCCTGCTATAAAATTTATGAAAAATTTGAAATTTGTTTTTTGTCTATAAAAATACAAAATGTCTATTTTATAAAATCAATATTCTACTTTTAAATGGTGAAAAGTATCTATATAAATAATTTTATAAGCTAAAACTGCCAAAATGTTTAATAATGTTGCAATTTCCTTTTAATTTACAGATAAAGAAAATATTCCTTAGAACGTGATTAAACTATTTGTGTTTTGTAATTGATTAAATTTCTGTATATTCCTTCTTCAACTTTTTTTAATTCTAGTTATTTGTATCATTTTTAATAATTTAAGCTAAAAATTTGACCATTTTCATCCATCTTCTTTGAATATAAGTAATCAGGTCTGTAATAAAACAATGATATAATCTTATTTTTGTGTTCCAGTGATGAATTCTTTGGATGTTAATGTTGTTGATTCTTTAATATTGAGTTTACCTCTTAAATCTCTTGAGGAAAAATTTGATCTGGAAAAAATGAAACCACTTTGGACAATTTTGGAAAATTTCGTACATGAAGGCAAACTGATAACCATTGGAGTCAGTGATTTGGATACACCAGAACTTGCTGAGCTATATGAGTGGGCTGAGGTAAGGTATGTAAAGGTATTTTGAAATCGAATGGAAATTCTCCATTTGAATTCAATAATTCTAGTACCATTCTATGTTCTTCTAAAAGAGATTTTAAAAAGTGCAAAATGTTAGAATATTTAATTGAGTTTTGTTGAAAATGCTTATTGTAAATCAGCTATTAAATGGACAGAGAATAAATAGTTTAATAGAAGCCTTAATTGCTTTCCCTCTCCCTTAAAAAGATCTATTATCCTCCCACATTTTTTTAAAATGGATGTATCTTTAAGCAGGACCAGTTGTAGTGGGGATTCTGCTATCATAACATTTAATTTCCATGTCATATATACATACCATCATAGAAACCTTTTCTGATTAAAAATTCTAATAAATGAAGAGAGTGTATTCAAAAATTAAAACGTTACAAAATAATATTCAGTTGAAAATTTTAAATTATAATAAAATAGAAACAAATTATATATTGTTATGAAAAATTCTCAATGTTGGGTTCATTTCTTTTATAGTGGTGAGCATATTGTTGTGAAGACACACAATCAGTTGATCCAAGTAGAAAACAATGACGTTTATTTGCACACGATGACACTAACACAAAGACGACGAATACGCGGTCTACAAATATGTATGAATACGAACAATGCAGAATGCGAAAAAGATACAATGATGTTGTTTCTTAAGAAGGTTTGACAAAAGCTTTTGTAAATATATTGCTACGAAAATTCTCTCAGGGTTCGCTTTTATAGTGGGTGTATGGTAAGAAGACACAAATAGCAGACCTCAGTAGAAAAAAACTGCTACTACTACTACTACGTTTACTACACAAACAAGACGAAATTTCAGAAACAAATATTTACAGCCGTGACGAACACATGACAGCACACTACAACAGACAGTAGAGCACATGTAGTAATTAATCACAGTTCTCAAGTTACAGACAGAATACAACAGGAGAGAAGTTCCTCGGATCTTCGTTATACGGTCTCTGCAAACGGCTTAACTTATCACTGTCTGTCGCTTTGGCTGCTCACTCATTACCACACACTGGCTACTCCCAAAATCGTTAGAACTACATACAACGCTGAAACCCCGCCGTTGATTCGCTATTCTCTCGAAGATTCGGTACCTGTCTTCTACTCCATCTCCGTTTCCGGCTCACTTCAATTCACCTCACAACATTCCATCAATTCATCTTCAGCTGATGACTTGGGCAGTTCGAAGAGAGTTCGCTTCATTTAAAACTATCTCCTTTCTTGGTATGGATGATGTTGGCATGGCTTTTGGTGGGTGATATGAGCTGTAGGGTCACTTTGCAATCAACCTATGGAAAATCTGGTTCAGTTTGAATGCCTGTTAGACATCGAACTACCTTATCATCTTCAGCTTGAATCTGCCAGCCTTTTATAGCTCTCGAGAGGTAGGGTCGAGAATCTTCTAGGCTAATCAGAGCACATCTCGATTTCTATTGGACGGAGAGGGTAAACTCTTGAACTTTCTAGTACTATCCATTTTGTCGCTAAGCCCTGACATGTGTTTTACGATCTGCACGCCATTATACAAATCACAAAACGACCTTTCTTACGATGACACTGTTCATACTGTGAAGCAAAACTACAGGTTTGTAACGTTGTTGACAGCCTGACTAGGACTGACGCTCCGGAGTCCCACATCAATCCAACTGCTGGTGTAGGCATTCGGACGATGTGAACAATTTTTGATCCAGTGGTGGACGACTTACGTACTCTCAGTGATTATATCATTTATTAAATTGGCGACAGCTAAAGATACGTCCGAACCTTCTCATAGCTTTCGTCATAGTCATAGCTCTTCGTCTTTTCGAATAGTACATCCAGATTTGATTTCGCTCCTTAAAATGGAAGATGTCCCATGGAACTAAACATCGTATCGTCACAGTTTTTTGGAACGAATTCTAGACAGGGTGGTCGATTGTCGACTTTCAACTACCCCACCGAATGGTCCAATAGTGCCTTCCAGAGTCCACTTGAACATTTGTCGGCAGAGCTTTCACAGGGGTATTTCCAACTTTCCCCGGCTCATTCTCTGCACTCCAGAATTGTCATCAACTCTCAACACAGGATCTACTAAAAAGTGCACCCGCCTTTGCGGAAAGGGTTCTACTGCGACGACGTAAAGTGTCCAAATACATAGAAGATTCGCCGGCTCCTTTTTCCATCACTTCTTATCCAAATCCGCAGCAATGCCCGAATCCTTGAGGGAAGTCGACTTCGAGACCGCAAGGATCGGCGATTCCAACCACATTGTCCTTATCCGTATCAATATGCAAGGAGATACCAAGAGGCATGCAGAGAGATTGTCCCTTTAATATCTGGAACGAATCTTATCTAAACAGGGTCGTATTAACTCTTGCTTTCACAGACAAAGGGCTCGGGTCGCCATTAACAGACCCATAAAAAGAGAGTTAATATTTTCTATCTCCAAGCGCCTGTACTTCCGATTCCACTTCAAGTGACTCATTCGGAGAAGATAGTTTCAGTTCTGCAATTATTTGACAGTCTCCTTGTTCGTATTATTTGACAGTCTCCTTACTGAACTTCAGTTCATCCTCTGGATGGCTACGCTTCTTTTCGCTGACACCGATCTTCATTCGACCTTTTCCTCTTCCGCTTTGGCCTCGCCGTCTGCTTCAACCTCTTCTGTGGCATCTTGGACAAATTTCAGTTTTTGGACATTCCTTGCTCTTTAGGCACAACAATCGTCAACATGATCTTTAAATTTATCGCCTTTCCTCCGACGTATACTTTGAACTCTTGCGTATCATCTCGCAAAACTCGAATATCTTCCCGCATCTTTTGTTGTGCTGCTTTCATCGCTTTCTTCATTTCCATCTAACCTTGCTTCATCTCCTTCATCATAGCAAGAAGCTTTTCCTACTTGTCATTTTTGATTCAGCCGCCACTCTAGTTTTCATCATGCAATCCCACTTCTGGCATAAAATTGTTAGAAAAATAAATTCTCACGGGCGGGTTCATTTCTTTTAT
Organism: Argiope argentata; assembly: GCA_026289955.1. Lineage (NCBI taxonomy): Eukaryota > Metazoa > Arthropoda > Arachnida > Araneae > Araneidae > Argiope > Argiope argentata. The sequence continues at coordinate 581,441 of JAOUZG010016315.1, read as the reverse complement.
GGTGGTGGGCGTATGGTAAGAAGACACAAATAGCAGACCTCAGTAGAAAAAAACTGCTACTACAACTACTACGTTTACTACACAGAAAAGACGAAATTTCAGAAAACAAATATTTACAGTCGAGACGAACGCGGGACAGCACACTACAACAGACAGTAGAGCACATGTAGTAATTGATCACAGTTCTCAAGTTACAGACAGAATACAACAGGAGAGAAGTTCCTCGGATCTTCGTTATACGGTCTCTGCAAACGGCTTAACTTATCACTGTCTGTCGCTTTAGCTGCCGATTCATTACCATCCACAATACGATGCTGCTTTCACAGTAGACAACAGGACTCGGCACGCAGCAGTTCAGCACTAGATTGGACTGCACACAACGCTGACACTCCGCCGTTTCGAAGCTATTCTCCCGAAGAGTCGGTACTTGTCTTTTACTCCAACTCCGCTTTCGGTTCAATTCAATTCACCATCACCGCACCCTGAGACTGCCTGCCTTTTATAGCTCCCGGGAGACAGGCCGAGAACCTTCTAGGTCAATCAAAGCACATCTCGGTTTCTATTTGTAGGAGCGGGAAAATTCTTGAACTTTCTAGTACTATCCCTTTTGTCGCCAAGACCTGACACCGCCCAGCACGCAACAGTGTAAATCTTAAAACGACCGTTCTTACCATGGCACTGTTCATGCTTGGAAGCAAAATTACAGGTTTATAACAATATTATAATATATGGGTTGTAATAATACATATTAACCATGATTTTATTATTATTATTGGGGTGCCTATATATGAAACTTGAGATTGTTTTATTGTAAACAATTACAATATGTTAGACTTCATTATCATCAATCTTAAGTGTATATTAGGTTCAGATCCTGAGCATTTCCTTCATATTATTATTTTTTATTAATAGTTTAACTGGCAAAAAAAATGTATTTTTTGAAAGACATGTTATTTGAACAGAAGAGTAACGGCTTTCTTGTCAATTTACCTTTATTCATCACTCCTCTGAATAATCTTTATAAACTCATTAATGAGATTTTGATCACAAAAATATATTAAAGTGTCACCCTCTTGAAATGAAATATTATCTAAGACAATGTTTTTAATAGAAAATGGATTTCTTATCCAAAATCATTTCCTAAAGCTCAGGGAAATAGTTACCTTCTTTTATTACTTGAGCTGTTTTGGTGTATTGTTGGATAGCGTCATTTAGAGCGTTAATCTCTTCTTGAGTCTTTCTGAGCTTAGAGCAATTTTTACAATCTCAGATTGAGTTCTTCAAAGAATTATCGCCTATCTCTATGCTAGTTAAATTGCTCAGGGTGCATTTTCTTTTAGCCAGATTTCCTTCAACAACATAATCCCCTTTCCGAAAGCTCAGTTCAGCAACCTCTCTGACCTGTCCCGGAATAATGACCAGAAAGTTCGAAACCAATCAGGGGTATCTCAGTTCCTATTGGATGAATCATTAAATTGCTCATAGTTTCCAGCAATATTTATTTTGTTGCTAGGCTCTAAGATTAGTGCGGATCGTGAGTCGATCTTTCCGGTGATAGAACTTACTGTGCTAAATAGAAATTTTACAGGTTTGTAACAATATATATACATATATATTGGGATAACATATGAATTATAAAGACTAAGATAAAACAGCCACCACTTAATGTTAATTTGAAAGCTTGGTTCAGTACTTCACACAGTATCTAAAATAATAATTTTCACTTTAGAAAAAAAGAAAAAAAATATCAATTTTCTTAATTTTGAGAAAATTAAAGAAAATTTCTTTGTACGTAGAAGAAAAATTGACTTAATGAATCAGCAACAAGTTAAATTAATTCATCTATAAAATTCATTGGCAGATACTGTTCATTTCAGAAACCTGCACAATTTTGGATGATATTACTCTACAAAGGGGTGATATGCAGTGAGTAAGAACAGAGCTTTACCAGAAATCTTTGTTGGGCAGAATTCTTTAAATATTCTCATTTTCAGATTTTTCTTTATATATATATATATTCACTATTTAATGAAAATTAAATCTCGTTCATCTTCCACCTCACCCATATTTTGACGAAATGTGGATTGTTTCTATATCTGGAAACAGAATGTTTTAATTTTTTAACAAAAACAAAAGAAAGAAAGAAAGAAATTAAGAGCAAGTAGCGCAAAAATGTCATTGTGCTGCATACCTAAGCTGCCACAAAACATATCTTATTACTATTTGGATTTTTTTTCCTGGATTAATTAACATTCAATAGTAAACATTTAGTCACATTGAACCAACATTTTAATTAGGGCGGCTACACCTGCAGCCGTCTTCTATGTTCAACTGCCTCTGTGCATACCCTCCAGAACAGGGCCTGCTTTTAGGAATATATACAATGAAAACTTTTAGTGTCTAGTTTTCATTTAAAAATGAAATACAATTGTCTAAGTTTAAATTATTATTTTTAACCCATAATAATTTTCTTCATTATAAATTCAAATTTTTTTATAACTTACATTTTTATGTATAGTATAAATATGCTTAATATATTAATTACTAATGCTTTTAATGTGTTAACTTATAAGATGAAATAGCAGTAACGTCATTTCTCATTGTTCCAGTCTTTTTCATTTCCTTGGAACCTATGAGTGATAAGATAATGCAGATTTGACATGAATGATCTATTTATCTGATAAATGAAATTACTGAATGTTATCTAGTTACAAAAATAGCTGTAATATTAAGCAAATATTTTTTGACATGAAAGATGACTTATGTTTCCAATGATTACACAAAAATCTGATACTTTACTATATCATTATTTTGCTTTGCATGATTAAAAAAATCATTTTATCTTACAGTTTTTCTACATTTTTGACAAATTTCTGCAAAAATAAAATATAAACTTATATATTAATTTTGGAAGGGAGATAGATAAAGCACATTAATTCTAACAGATTTAGTTTTAAGTAATAATTTTGAAAAATTTAAATTCTTTTCAAGTGTTCTTAATATATTTACTGTTATTTTTTTATATAATTACAGAGAGAGGAGGGATTTCTATTTTTAACTTTTTAAAAAATGAATATTTTTTGCACTTATTTTGATTATAGATTACATCAATTTTTTTTCTTTATTTTAGATAAAACCCAGTGTAAATCAAGTAAACATTGAATCTTGCTGTGTGATGCCCCCAGAATTAACAGCATTTGCAAAGGAACATGATATACAACTCTTAACACATAATGATCCAAAAGGTAATATTTATTTCTTGTAAATGCAGTTTGCCTTTTGTCATTTTACAACATTTTCCTTTTTGCCATATCTTAATTGCTATATTAAGGGATATAAGTATGGGGATATAATATTTCTTTGTATTGTATTATGTAGGTTTTGTGTTATTTTGCATCATTAGTGTCTCTTTAGTTCACTAGGATTGATAGTAGCGAAAAATTTCAATTAAAATATTTTGTTAACATATGACTTTTATTGTATTGGAAATCTTTCACCATTCTGTTAATTGTAGTGTTTATTTGTCTTTATTTTTACATATTCAAATTTATAAAGGGAAGAGCAGTAAAGTTTTAAAATGGGTGTACTTTAAAAATGTTTCTTTATTTCTTGTAAGTGCCTATCTAGACAGCTGTAAATTAAAAAGTTTTTATAGTACCAATACTAGGCATATGCATGTTTGCATCCTTTTTATTATTTGTAGAATTAAATATGTAATAAATTATTTTTGAAGTCCATTCAATGGATCAGATCTAATCAGTTCTCTTAATCAAAATTTTAAAATTATCTTTACATGCTCTGAAAATTATTAATCTGTTGCATGCATTCTAAATAAATTATATCACAATTTGCAATCTAAATCATTATGTAAGCAATATGTATATAATACATAAGTCCCAAAAATTGCAATGTTGGATCAGAATAAAATTAGCATAAAAATATTAATTCTATTTATTATATTAATTGAGGTTTTATTTTTTTATTCATTTATTATTAAATTCATATTAATTTTACTGATAAATTTTATTAATAATATGCAATATTTTAACGTTTGAATACACAATGTGTAGATGATATTAAATACATTGAGTAAATATAATTAACTGGTTTATCATTCTGTACAATTATTATTTCTAATAAAGGATTATTATAATAATAACTGACATTTTTCCTTTATTATTATTGAATGTTTTTTCTCTAATTTAAATTGAAGAATTCTCTTCCAGTGTTACTTCCTGATAAAATGCTACACAACATTCTAGAGTCAGCAGTGACAACATATGAAAATTGGAAAATAAGTTGGATTGTACGGTATGCTGTAGTCATAAAATGTCGTGGTATAATTCAAAATAAAGGATATCTGATGTGCACTGAGAAGAATACTTGAGTTATAAATTATTTAAAAGCACACGTATGAACGCACTGTGATCAAAATTTTATTTTGCTATGTTTTTTCTATAAAAATGTGAGTACATGTATTTAGAAGCTGAATCAAGTTCTATAGCTTAATAACCTTTAAGCAAATTAAACTATCACATCACATTTATTTTCATAGAATCTTATTTGGTTGTAAATAATTTATAAGATAGTTTATTTGCTGTTTCATAAAAAGACATACTTTGCTCATTCGATAGCATTGTTCAATAATGTTGCTATTTTTATATATATTAGCTTCAATTAATTGCACTTGAAATCATACTAAATTTGTTATCACTAAAGAGATTATGTTATAAAATATATTAATAAAGTTTTTAAATCTATGTGTTCTGTGTATAATAGTTTATTGCAAAGAACATCAAACCTTTTACATTCACTTACATTGAATCTACATTGTGTGCATTCTATTATGGCATTCTAATTACAGTAAAGAATTTTTCTTTTTCTTTCTATTGATTCAATTTTTCTTTCAGTTTAAAAAATATTCCAAATAGCCAAAATTATATGTATCAAAATGCTCCAATAACAAAAAAATTACTGCCCAAGACAATATATAATTTATATTTTATATACTCTAAAAACCCAAGTTTTACATTTAAAAAATAACTGATTGGTGGATTGATGAATATTTATGCATTAATTTTTAATTTGTATAATTTTTTAGCATTTTTTCATCCACAAATATTGATGAAACTTGATTTTAATTTAAATACATTTTTATTAAATGTTAATTTTTAAAAATTATTATTAAATATTTTTCAATAATAAATGCTTATCTTTGCTTTTAATAAAAGAACTGGTTTCAGTTGTCATTATTTATAAAATAGTTTATATGAACAAGATAATATTTTAAGATAATATAATGTTTTCATAAAGGGAATTAGGAATTTATTTAAATACATTTGACAATAACTAGAAGAAAAAAAAAATTCTGGACCAATGCCTTGTCATATGTATCTGAAATAACGAAATACATTGTGTGTTTAATGGACTGTCATATAATTGCGGGGGTGGGGGGGGTCAGTTGTATATGCTTAAATCAACTATGTGTATTGACTTGTATGTTCAGACTTAAACCAATGTTAATTTTTTTTATAAGAATGGTTAATGTATTAATCTTACTTATGTCTAAAATTAAAATCAATTCAAAATTGAATAGTAATTTATTTTCCACTTCATTATATATATATATATATATATATATATATATATATATATATATATATATATATATATATATATATATAATCATTTATAAGACATTGGGTGTTCTCTTGTTTGAATTCATCTCAACTTTGAAAGGCTATGATTATGAAAGAGCACCATTCATGTATCAGTTATTTACAAAACAATATTAAGCGTTTAGAATTTAAGAATTTGCAAAATGATTATCATGAGCAACATTATATCTACCTTTTATCTAAGATTGTCACACATTCTTTAAAGTTTACATGCTTTAGTTTGGATAGCTACTATTGTCTTTTTTTACTGCCAAATGATTTATTAATGTATTAAAAGATACCTATTAAAATGTATGAAATACACTCATTAAGATGTTGATTAGAATGCATGCAATTTAATTTAATACTTGGATAATTTATTTGTTTTCTATTTAAAGGTTTCTCTTTTCTAGATAAGATGCTGTAATGTCTAAATCTATGTATTAAATGAATTAAACTGAGGCACAAAGTAGGGCATTTTTTTGTGAAACTACCCAAATTATAGAACAAAGCATCTCTTGATAATTTAAAAACAAATAAGATATTCTATGTAGATCTTTTAGAAGTTAGGGGGGTGCAATTTCAAATTATTTGATTTAATAAAGAGCAGCAAAAATGTTTATTTCCTTCCTCAAATATACTTTATGTATTCGTTGTCTAACTTTTTCCAAATCGACTACCATTCAATTGTGGTACTACTCTCTTATAAAAACATTAATTCTTATGCTTATTTCATAACTTGAATATTTTGATATCCAGTCATTTACTAAAATAACATTACCATCTACATGGACTATATATACTTCAAATAATCATTAAAAAAATTGTGGTTCTTCAGAATATGTTCAAAAAGTCTTCAGGGTTTTTTTGGCTGCATTAAAAATAATTCAAGAAATGATTGATAAATAGCAATCACAAGCTGGAAATACATCCCTCATTCAATGTTAGCAGTATGCTATCCTTACTAGATTAGGCAATAAAGGTTAAATGTTTCTATAAGAACAAAGAATACAAGACTAAAACATTGCAAAATAAAAGGACTGAAGGTGGATAAAATCCCTATTTCATTATTGTATGAGATATTTAGTTTAATACACTGTTTTGGGGAAAGGTCAGGATCGTCCATGAAATGGCAGACCATCATCAATACAGACTGTGTCCCAGTTATTAAAATTGTCACGGGTAAATTTGGCAGCCAAAACCGAGTGAAACTGAGAATAGTGGGGATTCCAAAAATATCAATTTGATGCATTCTGCACGAACTCTTGAAGTGCATCCATACAAGATGCAGGCACTTGAATTCTTGACGGTAGATTCCGAAGGACAAACTTTTGCAACAGGGTGCTAATAAAAATAGAACATTGCTCTCAATGGTGTCTGAACATCATCAGACCACTTTTCTTTCCATGTTGAAGTCGACACATAAAATAGTTTGTCTGGGCCATCAACTCCTTGTGAGTACATCACCAAACCATTACATTCTTGTGTCTGGTTGAAAAACAGATTTCATCATTGCAGAATGTTTCCTAATGATTTTGTGAGACAACGTTGTGCCTGCTTTCAAAAAGAGAAGCATTACATGTCATCATTTTCATACAAGATGGTGTCACCTTGCGTTTCTTGTTCAATCAAGACTTTTCTTCAAAATACATCCACTAAGAACAGCGCGGTAAGAAGATAATGTAAAGTTAAAAGGATCCCCCACAATCGCCAGGAATTACTCCAACAGGGTTTTGATTGTGGGAATGCTTAAAGTCTAGTGTTTATATATGATTTCCACCTAGGTGGAAATGAAAGATGCTATTTAACTGGTTGTCGGCTGCATGTCAACTTGATACACTCAAATTTAATAGATGTAGCTAGGCACTATACTGGCTTAATGCTTGTAATGGCTGTCATTATAAACATTTTAGCTGTGCTAAACTACTATGCTCTGTTTTCATGATTGGCAAAACCATTTCAGCTTGATATGTGATTGCCATCTATCACTTTTAAATAAAAAAACCCAAAGGTTTTTCTGAACATGTTCCCACAAACTGCAACCCCCCCTCCCATTTTTTTTAGTTTCCATGAATTTACAGCACACCCTTTATTTGAATTGAGAACTTTGAATCCAGCCCATAGTTAGAATCAAAATAGTACTACAGGATGTGGTATTAAATGCAAATTTGTTTTCTGAATAAAAATATTTCTTTTGTAGGTTTAGCTAACTATATATTTTTTTTAAAAAATTCTATACTTATTTATTTAATTTTTATTATTATTATTTTCATTTTGCAATAATCATTTCATGCCTTCTTAAACTCACTAAAGCAAATATGAATTAATCTCATAGTTTTATTAAAACATTATTTAACACAACATTATTATATAGTAAAACATGATATAAATAGTTTTTAAGTTATTTTAAAATAATAACTGTTATTCCGCTCTACATGACACATCATTGCGTTTTTAAGCCATGAAACTATCTAAAAATTTCTTAATGAAATTGTCTACAAGATACAATAACAGTATTTAACTGTTAAAATCAATATATTCCTTTAGTTAAAGATCTTTTTCTATAAATCTAACTAAAGGATAATAATTTAAATCATGCTCAGAAAAAGAAATTATTTGCAAAAGATTCAAATCATAAAGCAGAAAATTCAATTTTATAGTTAAAAAATTTAAAGAGACAATTTACTGTTTAATTTGAACATTTAAAAACATATTTTCTTCTTTCATATAGTTTAACTAATCAAAAAGTATAATAAATATAAGCTGCTATTCAGAAGTTGTAGAAATTTTATGTTCAGATTTACCACCTTCCTGTTTACCAGATTTTCAAGAATTTAGAAATTCATAAGTGCATAAATTTTTATTTTAGTATATTTAATTAACTCTTAAAAGTACAAAAGATAATGAAAAAGAATTTCACAGTTAATCTAAACGTTCATTATTTTTAATAATTTATTTTTTTCTCCATGCATAATCAAAATTTACAAATATTTTCTTGACTTGTATAGAATTAACAGATTTTAAATCTTACTTGAACATCAGTTTTAATTTACATAGGCAGGAAATGGTTAAAAAAGTAAAATACCTTTTCAGTTTGTAAACACTGTTAATTTTTTGGACAGTTCAAAGCTTTTAAATGGATGGTTCCAACCTATATTTTATAGCAATAGCACTTGTTTTTCCTCAGCAAAGAACTGAGAATAGTTATATAATTCAAAACCCCAATAGTTTTCCTCGTAAAAATGAAGAAATAATTTGCAAGCAGTTTTGCTATTCCAATAATGTAAGTATTGATTCTGTGAAAGACAATTTTAAAAAACTTCATACTGTTGGCTTGGGATTCCACTTTCACTGGTTCCCAAAAACTCTTCTAACTTATCTACATCAGAAGAGCTATCCAAGTCACCTGCTTCACGATGTTTTTTCTTCTGAGCAGTTTCTTTTTTATTTGTAACATCATCTTTTTCCTTATGTTTTTTGTGCTTGTGTGATTTTCTGTGGCTTTTTGATTCATCCTAAAATGAATGGGAAGAAAAAGAAAACATTACAAAACACAATTACATCCTACAATATATGGTAGAAAATATAATTATTTATTAATAAAACAGTGCTACCGTTGATTTTCCTGCATTATTGTATTTTTACTTACACTTGTGGAGGAGGAGATCAAGAAAATTTCTTATTTAGACTAACTAAATAAAAAAAACTATAAATATATTACCTTATTTTTGCTTTTATGTTTGTGTTTCTTTGTTTTAGTTGAACTAGAATCTTCACTTACAGCCTCAGAGCCATCTGGTGTTGCACTGGGTGAAGATCGGCTGGGAACTATAATTCCAAGTTAAAAAGATTTTTTTAAAAAAATTAATTAATTTGGTATCTAATTTGCATTAAACACAATTTAAGAGATACAATTATATGTTTTGAAACAAAGAAAAAAACAATAATGATTATAATTAATCAAAATTTGAAAATATGCTTTAAAAAGAATATATATATATATATATATATATATATATATATATATATATATATATATATGCTGATTTAACTAAAATGATATAAATTTTTAATTTTTTAAAAAAAATAGCAAGGTTACAAATTGAAATGATAATGAAGGAAAATTAATAAAAGCAAAAAAATCAAAAATAGAATTTTACTTTGATAATAATTCCAATAAAGAATATATTTTGTTCATTTAGAGTATATTGATATATTTTATAAAGTAAGCACGCATCTCAAATTTTAATCAACATTTTTCATAAAACATATTTTAGTGCAATAAATATTTGTAGATACTGTATCTATAGATAAAATATCTGTAAATAAAGTATTTATGAATAAAATATTAATTTCAGATTAATATTTATGCATTAAACTATTTGCAAGTACTTTAAAATTCCTTTTTTTTTAAACCTTAAAATATTTTTTTATGAAATTGAGATACTGAAATTTAAAATTCTTTAATTTTTATAAAGATTTTTATTTCCAAGGAGATATGGGCTATTGTTTATACTAATTAGATTCTGAATGGCGACTTTCCATTAATATTGTTTTAATCACTAAAATATTACAGAATGCCTCAGAATTATTTTACATATTGCAAAAATATGAAAAAATTAGGAACAATTTCATTATTATTGTTCTTATATGTATATATATGAAATAATATTAACATGTCTTTTACTATTTTTTTTCATTTACAAATTTGATATTCATTAAAATCATAACATAGAATTGTTCTCTAGAAATACATATGTATTATATCCAATTAGAAACAAAATGGTTTTATATTTTCTGCAAAAATTCATAAATGGCACCATTGTTCAACACCTGTCAGATGAAGTGAATGCTTAACTGCATAAACGAGCATTTCTACAGCACATGGACTGGAGAAAATCAAAGAATTTATTAAGTGTCACTTGGATGCATTATAGACAGTTATGATTTATCACCATACGCAATTTGATTGTAAGTTATAAACACTGTCTAATTTCTGCTTTAGATCATTTTTTACTGTGTTCATTTATTCTCAGTTGCTCTGCAATTACTTAAAACATTCAGAATGATCTATACCTATTAGCACGTTATCAATGAACGAAGAAATGTTTGCTACTAATGAACAGGATAGCTTAAAAAATATGTTGTTAATCATCCAAAAATTTAAACTATTCTTTGCAATTTTTTAGAGATTTAATATTAATAGTTAAAAGGATAAGAAACTGCCTAAAATAAAAATTTTATAATGGATAACAATGATCAACAATAATCTATAGATCACAGGAGTCCAAACTAATGGAAACAACTAAATGTGGAGTTCAAAGTAATACATAAATTAATCTAAATTACATTTCAGTTCAAATTAATGATCCCATTTCACTTTTCCTTTGACACATTAGGATTAGTCTATTCCATAATTTGAAAAATTATCTCTATAAAAAAGTATTTTATTTATTTTTGTTCCTTTTTTCACTTAATTTACTATATGACACATTTAAAGAAGAATTCCCCCCCCTCACCCATTTCTCCTTACAAGCAAGATCTCTGAATTAAAATTTTTTTTTTTTTTAGGTATATAGTCTATTAAAAGGTAGAAGAATTAAACCAAAGAACTTATAATATCTTGTAATATCTATAAATAATATTTTATTCATATGTACAATACATATAAATAATATCTCAGAATAAAAATATATAAGTTTTAAATACAAAGTACCACTGGGTGTTTCACTGGATGTCTTTCTTTTAAAATCATACATATTTTCCAAAATATTTAAGTCTTCAGCCTCTAAACTTAGCATAGTCACTGGGGAAGCAGGAGACTGAATTTCAGAAGAATCTTCTTCCTTCTCTAGAGATAACTGAAATTAAAAATTTAAATTAAAAAGTTTCTTGTAATAACTCAGTGTCATTGATAAACTAATAAGTAAGATTTTTTTTATTTAAATAATTTTTTATTTCCTAGTTTTCAATTTCTAATACATTATCATAAATATTACAGAATCCTGAAGTTTTTTTTTTTTTTGTTTCAAAATTTATTCTCAAATTAAAGAGAATCAAAAAGAAATTAAACTAGTCAATTAACTGGCAAATTTTAAAATTATTAAAATAGTAAGACTTTGAGAATATATTAAGCATACAAAATTTGAAAACCTAAGCATGTAAGGATATGGAGGGAAAAAATCAATAAAAAAATTATAACCTTTATAAATAAGTTAAAAAATAAATGTCTATAAATAAACCTGCAAACAAAAAGGCTTTCCATAAATAAATGCATTTGTATAGTAAAAAAGAAAAGAACATTAAAAAGAAAAGTTTTAGAATTGTCTATATGTCTAATCAATTTGTAATTTATCAATAAAATTTAATTTTTGCTTCAAACAGTAAAAGAAATCAAGCAGCTAAAATATTTTAGTTATGAAAATAAAAATTGTACTATTCATAATTATAGTGCAAAACATTTAGTTGCTAATATATACTTATTAAAATACGACTAATTTTCATCCGTTGGTATTGCTTAAATAGCACATTAACATAATGAAAGATATAATTTAATGTACTTTTTCAAATCTTAAGTCACCTCTATAATCTTAAACAAAGAAATGGTTCATCCACCCAACTGTAGTACTTCATACAATTATTTTTAAAACATTTAAAAAATATTATTTCTGTCTTCTTTATATTAAGTTTTCTGATAAATAAATGTGGGGGAAATAATAATAATAATAAACAAATTAGACAGAAAATTAACCAGTAAGTAAAAATGAAATAAAATGTGACTACAATTCAAATAGCATTTATGAGATTAGGAAATACTCATTGCATATTTAATTGATATAATAAGAGCAACAAAAGTAACATTGTTAAATACTAATGAGTTTAAGATAATAAAAAAATTAAGATAATTTAGTATGTAATTTAAGCTTTATTATATACAAATTGAACAAGCCAATTTTTAATTACAAAAGTCATACATAGATTGTATAGCATACTTACTGTTTGTTCCAAAGAAATAGGTGCCTCGACTTCTTTTTCTAATATTTGGAGGAGAAAAAGGAAAGATTCAAATATTGGTTATTTTTTACATTTTAATAAGATGTTTTTTAGGGAGGGGGGATTTTTAAAAATTAAATGCTGCATAGAATCACTTGCCTCCACATGTGAATTTTCAAGGCATGATATAATGGAACAGCATGAATACAATAGCAAATTGAAATAAAAAGAAAGACAATAAACTCTGTGAGTAAAACATCTTTTGAAGGGGACACACTAAAGTTAATAGGTGATTCTAAGCAGTAATTTCCATAAAAGCAAGGAAAATTTGATGATCATTAAACACTTCAATTAAATATTTAAAATAACCTGTCCTTCTTAAAAACTTCCTCATGTAAGCATTTTAAATCTGTGTTATGCATCTGTTTAAAAGTGTGTTATCATTTTATTTAAAATTTAAACTTTAATTTAAAATGGAAGTGATTAAATTTAAAATAATATATTTAAAACTAAATATGTTCATTAAAAATGTAGGGATAAAAAATATCATCATTAAGAATTGAAGGGCTATATTAACTATGAAATATGTTTCAGAATTTAAATAATATAAAAATATGTAATAAAAAATTTATCAATTAGTAATTTCTTATTTAGTTTAGTGTTCTATAAGACTGCAATATTCTAGATATTAAAATGATATATTTTTATAAATCCAATTGAATTACAAGGAAGAGCAGCAGTTTTTAAAAATGGGAAACTTAATAATTTTCAACAGAGCTTATTTATAAAGAAAAACTTTAAATAAAAGTATAACAGCACTTTAACATTTTATTAAAAGAATATTTAAGCAGAAATCTATTACACATTTTTAAAAAGCCATATTTTCATCAATATCAACAATGGAAGAAAAATTCAGGATGTTATATTTTTTAAGAGCAATGAAAATGTTTACATTTCATTATGACAATGAAAATATGTTACTTTAAAATGAAACTGAAAAAATATTTTTAGTCATCAAAAAAGACTAAAATTATAGGGCAATTATCAATTACCATGGAAAACATTAACGAAGGTTTCATTTTTAATTAATTAAAATTACAAAAATAATCGCTTTGGAATACTTATTTCCTATAACAAAGTGGTATATCTATGCTATATTTTTTAACTCCAAGTCTAATAGTTTATGCAGCAGGCCAATACATACACAACTAATTGCATTTTTCTTTAATATTGTATATAAACAACTAGTTACCCCCTCTTTTTTTGCCAGGAGTACCTGTTTCAATGGGAATATGTTCATTTCAATTAAACTTTTCATGATTTCCTTTAAAAAATATTTTCAAACATTAAAAATTATGAAAAGTATTAGTGATTTGTTATTTAACAGCTATGTTCTGCTCATTAAATATATGAAAATTTCTAATGCAATCAAATCCCAAAATGCCATTGAATTATTGAAGTAATCTACCTTTTAATTGCATGTTTATAATCCATACACTTAAAATTTACTTCCATATTAATGACATAACTTATGCAAGTCATGCTCTGTTTTTAGCAATAAGTGAAAATGACACAACCAAATATTTAAAGAAACAATAAAAATGGTCTGATTGACTGAGAAAGTTCATACTAAAGTTACTCAAAATGTATTCATTAAATTCCCTAAAATTTAATCCCCAAAATTAAGATATTAAATTATGATAATTAATTTTTTAATTGTCAAAATGCAGGAAGAAATTATACAATCAATAAATTGGTACTCTTAATCTTTTAATTACTGTGTGTGTGTGTGTGTACTATACAAACATTATAACTTAAAAAATGTAAGATTTGAGTCAAATTATTCAAAGGCACTGTAATCTGATACAAAATTTGCATATAATACTCAAATACATCAATAAAAATACGGATATTCAGAAAACATATATCTAAAATAAAATGTATCATTTGTTTAGATAATCAAAGAAATAAAACAATTAAAGACTATTTTTCAAATGTTCAAAACAACTAAAAATTAGTGATTGATTTTGGTTGGAAATAAGGTAGAAGAGGACATTAAGTTGATTTTTGAAAGAAAATTCATAAAGTTTTGCACCACTAAGACAAAACAGCACGTGAAAAATGTATAATCAAAAACTTATTTTTAAATAATATAGTGAACCGAACCCAGCTTTGTCAAAATAATAAACGTATCTTGAATTAGATCATTGGATAATACATTTAGAGATAATGCATTGCCAAATAAAAACCTTTTATGAAAAGAAGAAAACGATGAATTGGAGGAACATCCACAAAAAGGTTGATTCTAAAAAAGAATCTGAAATTTCATATGGACTAATGGAAAGTTGCTGTACCGGATAAATCAGAAGCTAAAAACTTGTAAAGACAGTCTTGCCCTGTAAAAGACTGTTTCTCTAAAGCTATAGTGCTAGCGAAGAATGTTTTTGATAGTTATTTTTTAAAAAGTACAAAAATCTTAGTTTTTAAAAATCATAACAAGGTACACCTTATTAATCTTTAAATATTTATTTACTAATGGTACTTTAAATTAAAATTTAAATCTGACTGATATCTAGACAATATGACTATTTTTTCAAACAGTAATTGAAAGAATACAAAGAATGTTTTTCCAATAAAAAGCAATACATATCTAACAAATAACATTTAAAATATTTTATGATTAATTTAATTAATTATATAATTGTAAATAATTTTTTTAATCATTCTTTCTGCATTTATTCTGTACTTAATAGTTCAAAAATAAATATGAAAAATTGATGGCAACGTAATTTGGGAAATAAAAGGTTAGTGTATTTGTACCAGAATTTTGTTACTATAGGTTACATAAATGAACAACTATTATTGAAATATATATACATTTTACACAACAGCATATAACGTGACACAATAGCACCCATATACTTTCTTCTTTATTAGTAGAAATAGAAATGGAATCACAGACTAATTTTTTTTAATTAACTATCAGGCACAAAATTAAATTTAATTGAAATTAAAAGATTAATTGATAATTAAAATCTGAAAAAATGAAAATTGTGTTATCAAAACCACATGTATAAATGTCAAAACCTCAACACAAATGTGAATTAAAAAGTCAGTGTTATATGCTAGCTTTTTAAATATGAAAAAAATGTTAGTTAAATAAAAGATATTTTCAAAATTAAAAATCCTATGTTATATAATAAAAGAATCACTTTTCAAAGGAAAAAAAGTAGCAGCATGGACAAAACACTAATTAATTATGCCTAATTATATTTTTTATTAGGTTGAACTAGATTAAACTGAATAAGTTTATTTTATTTGTTATATTAACATCCCATTTTAAAGCAACACTAAGGTTATTTGGGGATGGACCTCAAAATTTTGAGCCTTGGTCAGATGATAAAGAAGACCAAACTTCCCCATCACACCAGCGGGAAGACATTTGGAAAGGATAGATTTAATATAACAAGATACAGTTGGTTTTGGTGGTTCATGTTACATGGTGGTTCTTCACTAGTATTTGGCCTCCAACTTGAAACCCTCTGATTCCAAATCCGAGATCTTACTACTAGGCCACAGCAGCCCATTAAATTGAAATTTTTAAAAAGCAAAACAATTAGTAGCATCACCATAATTGAGATTAAATTTTGCTGTAACATATAGTAGTATTTATCATTTTAGTATCAAATATTTTAATCCAGTTGTTATTACAAAACTTCGATTGAATGTTATGGACTTGTTACTTAAAAATATTTTTTTCTTTTAGCAGCCACAGCTAAGTATTTATAGTGAGTTTCAATTTATAGATAGATTGATTATAAAAAGATGTCAACAATTAATGAAATATTTTGAAATTCAAAAATGCAGTGACATAACTAGTTATGTATCTTCTTATTGATACTTGATTTCAGTCACCTCAATATCATGCTTTGAGTCTTCAATATAACAAACAAATATTGATTTTAAATTGATCAATCTAATAATAATAAAAGTAATGGAGTATATTATTTCAGACATTCATTTTACTAGCTGTTATGTGAATAAATAGCTAGTAAAATCTTGTGAAAAATGCATGTATTTCAATAAAGAAAAATACATTATACAAAACATTATAATGAAAAAAATGCTATCATAATAGTTAATATAAAAAAATAAAATTAAAATAACACATACCTGCTGATTTTAGTGATGTGGGCTGTTCATCTTCACTACTATGATCTGATGGAACCTCTTTAACTTCATGAACAATAGGACTCTTAACATTAATTGCTACATCTTCAGGATCCAATTCATCTTGAAAGCCAGCAACCATAGGATTGCCGATGTCATCCTCACTAGAAACAAATATATAAAATAGTAAATTATTTTATCTCTTTATTAAGTTATTACTGTGATGTTCCCATTTTGCCTACACATAAACATAATCTGTTACTTTGGATGAGAGCTGTAATTTAAAATAGTATTTTATAAAATTGAATTATATGAATTACTGATATAAAAAGATGCATCAACTTGGTTTCAAAATTTTGTAAATCCAAACTGTTACAAAAATGTGATTTATTTGGAATCTATTATTAAAAAGTAATAAAAAAACTATTTTAAAAACTTGTAAATCTATTAATCAAATTAGTGCGTCTAGTAGAACATTTCAAAAATCTTAATTAATGCTGCTGGTGGATATTTGAAAATGCAATAAATGTATCATGAAAAATTCCTATTTTTCAATTTACACTCAATTTAAACCAAGTAGATGCTATATATATATATATATATATATATATATATATATATATATATATATATGCAGCAATGCATTCAGTAAGAAGTTAATTATAAATAATGATATATAATGATATCGAAATAGCATATAATAATTATTTTTCTAAATAAAAGGGTGTTCTGTGATGAATATTATTGTTTTAATTGTAAATGTGATTATTAAAAAGCATTGTTTATTAATTCTATACAATTGTAACTTTTCTCCAAAATTATTTATATTTATAGGCAATTGTATGAATGTTAATGGTTTATATTAAGAAGTGCTTTGTTTTGTATAATTTGTCCAAATTAATAGTTCAATATTTTGACAGTGAGTCATGATAAATAAAAAGAATGAATTAAATAATGCTATAAAAAATTAGTTTTTGAAAAGGTCAAATAGAAAACTTTATTTTCGAAATAAATTTGAGAATAATTATTCCTTTTGTGTGTAAATTTACTTATAAATTTCTAAAAACGTCACATTAAAAAGAATTCACAAGTCAAAAACTGTGATATATACCTAATTAAAAGAATCATTGAATGTTTTTCAATCATATTTTAAACAGTTAAACTTTAAAATAAAATTTTATCCTCAAGGGAAAGAGAGAGATTTTAAAAAACATGTATAAAATATTATACCTCTCAGATTCTACTTCCGGAATATCAGAAACAGTTTCTGCTGCAGTATTCTTTGGAGAATCTTCTAAGAACGAGTTAAATGTTTGGTCGGCATCCTCAGGAACAAAATCATCAACAGAAGCTACATTTTCACTGTCAACTGTTGGAGGTTTCACAATATTTTCTGGGGCAAAAAAAAAAACAATCTAAGAAGCAATTCAAGTATTTTTATCAATCTATACAAAAAAAAATAAAAAAAATAGAAATCATGAGTCAAATGAAACTGAATATTATGTTGATCATTTATGTAAATAAAATCACCATTTCATGAATTCTGTTCAAAATATGTCTACAGAACCAATATACCATATCTATTGTTTGTTTAGTAAAATTAACAAAAAGGAAAAAACTTCTCACCTATATTAGGGGAACTTTACAACTTATATTTCTCAATTTGAAATAAAACAAAATGTAATTTAATCATAAAAATTAAAAGAAATTACCATTTTTTTCACTTTTTTCTTGGGAAGTACTTTTTGAACTTGGGCTCGAAGATTTATTGAAAAGTCTCGAAATAAATCCAGATTCTTGCTTCGGTGGTTCCTAATAAAACAAGAAAAACCTTTTAAGCTACATTAAGTATACAAAGTTATTAAATATTATTTGTGCATTCCAGGTGAATACTTCAAATTAGAAATGCACTATATTCATACCATGCAAGAACTAAAACATGACTCTGATTATGAAATCAAATAATAAATGCTAAATTAAAGGAATCTGTTTAAACCTGCAAAAATATACTGTTGCAATGAGATTAGGTATTGATTGTGTCTGTATATGTGTGTGTGAATGCTGGCATGTTACTTGATAGAATATATAATTTGCACATTATAGTGATTCATATGAAAGATAAATTAAAAATTTAAAAAAAATCAGTAAAAAAACTGGTATTGTTAACCATGTGATCAAGTTGTTTCCAGTTAAATGTGTCTGAAATGTAGATGAATATTGAAATGGGGAAAAAAATCTCATTGCTTAACATGGCTTTTATTTTGGATTACCTGGCACATTTTAGCTCAGGTTTCAGAATATCAGAATAGTTATCAAAATTTATAACATCACTTTAAGAGGGGGAGATTTTCCTACTCTAAATTAAAGTACATAAGATTTTTTTTGGGGGGGGGGGGGGCTGAAACTATTTGCTCGAATTTCATTTTCTTGGGTAATATTGATTGTTGCCAGATAGTTGTTACAATTCTGGCATAACATGATCTTAGAAAAATCATCATCACAACCTCTGCATTGCTCAAGTAATAGTCTAAATGTTTCTTTTAGTGTATTCAACATATTCAGTATGCTGTATGAGCAAAACTTAAGAAAGGTTTTGATCATAATTCTATAAAGAACACTTTATAAAACACCCACAAAAAATTATTATTGAAGTGGAGCTCAAAAATCGTCCATTCTCTCTCTCACCATCAACTTTTAGCCTCAAGCCTTTGATAATGAGGAACTCTATTCCTTATTTTATTCATTCGTGTAGTCATCCTTAAAAGATCAAACCCAACTTATTAACATCACTGCACAAAATGTTTTCTCCATATACTTCACTGCTCTTCTGATAAATTCCAATCACTTCCACATCTTTAGAATAGGGAAAGCAAATGGCAGGGCATATTTAATTTCTGAGTTTTATATTTTGGTGGGATGTTCAATCGACTGAGGCATGTTAAACACTCATGAAGAAACAAATACGGTTGAATTCTTTTGTAATAGTGCCTGGGGTCTTCATGGATAACAGGCATGTGCAGAATGGTAGTTGTAGCAAAGCAGATGCCAACTTCCAAAAAAGAACTATCTTAAAAAGCATATCTTGTATATATATTTTAAAAAAAAATCTCCCCTTTTCTTTCTTTCTTTTTAATACTTCAGTTTAGAAAGAAAAATAATGCACAATATGAACCAAAAGAATTGTTCTTCCCTCAACTCTCTTTATACTAACACAATACTACAGGTTTTGTACTTTTTAATTATATGAATGAAATTAAATAAACGTTTTTAATTATGGCCTACAATTGGAACCAAAATTAAAATGTAATATATATCTATTATTTAAATACAAAAATAACACATTAAATACCATTCTAGGTTGCTATTTGAGTCAATGTAATTATATCTACAGAAATTTAACAAAGAATTTAATGCAGATTGTCATTTTAATAACAAAACTGTAAGTTAATTTCATACTTCCAATTCTTTCTATTTATCAGATGGATTTCTCGCAGACAAATTTTGTTCAAAATCTGCCAGAATAACGAATTCTAAGAGTAAAGATCACAAACCAA
This sequence comes from Argiope argentata, assembly GCA_026289955.1. Classification (NCBI taxonomy): domain Eukaryota; kingdom Metazoa; phylum Arthropoda; class Arachnida; order Araneae; family Araneidae; genus Argiope; species Argiope argentata. The sequence continues at coordinate 561,067 of JAOUZG010016315.1, read as the reverse complement.
ATTTCATCTACCAAGCTTTTGTTTTTGTTCGTTTGTTTCTTTATATTATACAGATAGGAATAATTTCAAAAACATTAATTTCAGACTAAAGGAAATCCAAAATATACAGATGAATCAAAATATTGTAATATAATGCTTTCAAATAATCAAATGCAATACTTTCTAAATGTAACTTATTATGCCAAATAAAAAAAAACTATTTCTTTAATTGTTTGCATAATATGTTGGTTTTTATCTTTATTATATAACAATACAGATTAAATATCAACCATTTTTTTAATGTTTCTTATGGCAGAAAAATATTTTTTAATGCTAATTAAAATTATATATAAATAACAGATGGGAAATTACTTTTCCTAACAGAAAAAGCATTCTAAAAAATTTGATAAAATTACAGTAACAATAGACAGATCTTACTGGAGAAGTTATGGGAGCTGCAGGTGGAGCAATGACTACAGGAGCACAAGAGTTATCACCAACAGACTGAGATAAATTGGCAGGCATTGAAATACTTTTGGGTGCCATTTGGGGTGGAGAAGAATAGCCTAACAATAAAAGCTAAAATCATTCTACATTTTTAATGAATATATAGACAATACATATATATATATACAAAATAAAAGTTGAACTCTTTAAAATGTATCAAAATTTTAAATGAATTTTTAATCAGAAATATAAAATTAAAAATAAAATATCTCAGAAATAAAAACTTTCAAGCTATATTGCTCTTAATTTTTTAATATACTTATTATCAATAAAAATATAATCTATATTCAAGTTGGCCCTTTAAGAAAATTAGATAATAAAAACTAAATTATTACTAAAGCCATTATAACACACAAAAAAACCATAATAATATTATTTCTTAAAATAATAAACATTCAAACAGAATAATTTTACCTTAAATTCAAATCATTAAAAAAAAAGTTCTGCATATTTAATGCCATGAAATTACATCAAAATAAATTGTATTATATTATTCTCAGTAAGATACAATAAATAATGCTAATATTATTTAGTAGTTGAATTTCCTGAAAATCACCTCTGATTTATTGTTTCAACAATCCAAAATAGAAAAATAAATTATTTAATTTAAATCATAATCGGGGAACTTCTAAATTTGTTAAAATTATCTTCAGAAAAAAAAAAGGATTAAATACTTTTTATCTGATTACATTTTTTTTTTAATTTTGCCAAATAGAATTTGCCAGCAACAAATCTTAAATAACTGAAGTGTCTTGTATAGATTTTAATTTAAAAAGTAATATGATGTGAACTTTTCAATTCTATAATAACCAATAAAATTACAGAATAATAGAATCAATAAATAGACTGATACATTCACTTATTCATTTGCATTTTATGTTCTATATATCACAAATTAATACAGAATGCAATAAGCTGCAAATTTTCAAAACAAAACAGAACATTAATTAATAGCTAATATAATATAGTCATTTATTAGGTAAGATGCCGATAATACAAAAATGGTTGATTTGTAAGAAATTGTACTTTATACAAGACTGTTGTTGGTATATATTGGCTTACAACAGAAGTATAAAAGTTAACGAGTTTCACAGCTCAATGTGAATGTTTTGTGATAGCAATACAGATATCAAGAATTAGTTCTGTAGCTGAAGTAGTATACCATAATCATGATTTTAGTGACTGAGTACTTGTTATAGCTTGTATTTGTTGAAATATCTTTCAAACATTCTCAAAAAAAGTTACTTAATATCAAACATGAAATTAAGTTATCTTTTTAAGTCAGAAGCATGCTAAATATGTATGAACCATATTGTTTCTTTATATGTTATAGATAGTTCCTTCAGTGGAGATTCCTTCATCTGAATTACTGAGAATCAGAAACACTAAAATTATTCAGTGGAATGAAATTAAAGTAATTTAAAACTACATAAAAAAATTACTTGGAGTAATTGGTGATTGTTCAGCTGTGCCATTTGCTTGAGTAACAGAGAAGGCATTCACGGATTCTATGGATGGGGAGGTTGGTACTTGTGACAGCTGTTCAGCAACTTGCCGACGGCGATTTGTTAAATGATCGAGAAATCTAATAGCAAAAAAATAATCAAATAATGTTAACTTTACTTAGGAAAGACAAACTTCAAAACTGATATCATTTGAAGTAAGGAATTAAAAAGAATGTATTTTCAAATCAGTATATTTTTTAAGGTTTTTAAAAAATTATAGGCATGAAAGCAAACTCTACTGAAATTGAACACTTATTATACGAATAATTTTTTTTCCAGGACCAAAAAAAAGCCTAAGAAACATATTTTGAGATTAGTCTTTAGAATTATTACAAGAAAGAACATTTCAATAACCAAAATATAATAAATACAAATTGTTAAAAGTTTTTTTTCCTCCTTAATTCTGACTGATGAATATATCAACGTCTTTAATTTTATTATTATTGGTTAAAATATTGAATGTAAAGGTCCTTAATAAAATTATTATAAAAAATTCAAAAATCAGAAACCGATAGGGATGCAAATGCATCTGCTAACACAAAAAGCAGAATACTCATAAAATCAAGCATAGTTCATCACTATTGTAAATAATACAGAGCTAAGTATACACAGATTCCAGTCCCATCATTCAATCATCCTCTTTTATTTTTAATTTGATAATTTACAACATCTGAATTTGGCATCTGCTTAATTAATTATTTATTATTTAAGCAGCATATGTCATTCCATCTTTCCAAGTGAAGAACCAAAATTATTTCGAATGGAAATTTTATGACATAAATATTATTTAAAATTGTGAAAACAAAATTTCTGAATTAGAATGATATATGCTGTTTAAATTATTATTTTAAAGAAAAATAACCACAGATCACATCTCTTTAAATATTGAACATATGATTTTCAATATAAAGAAATAACAGTAAAGGTAATCTCCATTAATCAAACACATATTATTGAAACAAAATAATCTCTTATAAATCAACATATTTTTTCCATCTGTTTTCAACAATAAATATTTTACAATAAAATAGTATCCTAGAAACAAAATGCGAAACATTTAGCAACCAAATAGATAACAATATCATTTTTTAAAAATATTGTCAAAAAAGTAAAACAAAAGACTAAAAGAAATATATGCACTTCCATGTAAGATTTTTAAATTTTTGTTTGAATCAAAACATTAACATAAGAAAATTATTGAAATAGAATTTGGAAGTATAAAGCAAAGCACAAATTCTTATTGTTATAAAGTATTACAGCCATTCTTATAGAAACCAAAAAAGAAAGATTAAAACCAATTCAAAAGCTTAATCTTAATTCTAGTTAAGGGAAAAATTATCTATTAGATTAATAACTTCATTTGAAAATATATCTTTCTAAATTATGACCAAATTATGAAGACATAATATAATAGAACCCCATTTACAAAATTCATTATTTAAATATATAGTGTGTAAGCATGCTTAAACCAGAGCAAAGTAAAGGAGAAATATATACATTATAAATAATTTTTAAAAAGTTTTAAAAATTAATCTATGAATTTTATATAAACATTATTTTCAAAAAAAAAATTATATGTATAGTTATTTGAAAACTGCTGGGACTTTCCACTTACACATCATAATTCTGCTCTTCAGATTCAGATAAACAATCCAACTCTTCAACTGTAGCTTGAATTTCACTGTTGTTGATTTCAAGTTGCTTTAACAGTGTTTCCCTCTATGAATTTTATAATTAAAAACTTTTACTTATAAAAAGGACAATGTAAATCACTAAAAATATTAATAACAAATCATAAAAGAAAAACCCATACTAAATTTATATTGTTGTTTATCATTCACTAAAAGCATATATTTAAATAAAATTTTATTGCATTGGCTTTAGAGTAGAATAAACAAAACTTTTCATTACTAAATATGGTACTCACTCAAGATATTTATTTTGAATAGAGTGGCAAAAAAATTGCTCAAAACAATATATAATAGAATATTATGATAAAATAGATATAATTGATCAAAACACTTTCATTTACAAACTTAATAAAAATTTTGATATGAAATAAATATCTTCTAATCTTTTACTTTAATTCTTGAAAATGTAGGTCAATGGTAATATGTGTATTCTTACAGAACATTTTTAAGTAAAGTGAAGTGATAAAAAAAATTAGCAGAAATATTAGTATAAATAAAAATTAAACATGAATACAAAATGAATGAAAAGCAAGTTATCTTAAATTCATCAATTTATAATTCAAAAAATAAATAAAATTTCTAATTTCAAAAGATGTTAATTAAAAGCAAAGAGTTTGTTTTAGAATTTAAACATCAAGTAAGTGAAATAGAATCCTTTTTAGAAAATAAACAACTAATAGTATATTAATATGTGTAACTTAACAAAGCCTTGTTCTAACCTGCAGTTGAAGAAAAGGAAGATTGAAAAACTTATGCAGATATTTCAATCCAAAACCATTCCTCATTGAACCTTCTGCATATCTGATTTGAGCACTATCACCGGGTCTATAAAAATATGTAAAATTTTCAGTAAAATGTTTTTAATTACACTAATAAATACATGAATCATTATCTGATAGATATAAACTATTATGTCAAGTGCAAGATTTCTTTGACATTCACTTTAAAAACATATCTTGACTAATACAAATTGTAGATGGTTTATTTCTATTTTTATTTTACAAATTTATGTTTATGCTGAGACCTCAGATTAAATTTTAAAAGTAACATATTTTAAATTAAATTGTTACTACATATATCCTTTATTTTAGGGATTATTTCAGAATTTTTACTACAAATTAATTTATGCTGTTAAGTAATTAATAGATTGCAATTAATACAGATCCCTGGCTATAGGTAACTAGCTTTTGGAATATAGCAATATGTAGAATTATAAATTTATTCGTTTGCTAATAAATTCATACATTGAATTCAACAGACATATATTCAACACATACATTGAATTCAAACAGACCATAAAAATCTTCATCAATTCCAAACATTTTCTTTTACTTTATTCTTAGTATTCATTAAGGGCATGTTATTTAGCTATTTGGATCTAATAATTCCTTTTTAAGATGAATTCATTACTCAGGTTTGACGGAATTTTTCTTATAAAATTCCATTATTGGTTTGACAAACCATCTTTCTTAAATGATGACAATCATAATATTTCAATAATAAAAATAATTCAACTTAATCAATACTGTCTTCTAATCCTATCAACATTTTACTCAGACATGGACCTTAAAGATCTGAAAATCCTCACTATAGCTATTAATCTCTGTAATATACCATTCTAAATAGAATTTGAAGGAATTAAATTTTGTCTTTTCAAAAAAATTTTAAAAAATTCCTTGTTGGTTTAGTTTATATAAAAGAACAAAATTTTAAGATATGCAAAATACTATTTTCGTTTTGAACTTTTAAACTCTATTCTAAAGAGCAACTGAGGATTCACCTCATCTGAATAAAAAATGGAAAAATGAAAATGAACAGAACATAAATGAAACTAGTAAAATAAATTTTAAATGTAACCTCTTACATTATATACATAATTTTTAACTCCAACTTGCTAAAATGATTTTTATTCAAAAAATGTATAAAACAGCAAAACTTTAATAAAATTAAAGGCTTTAATTATAAAGAACTAAAGTATTTTGACAATACAAACAATTCCAATACCGTTCTAAGCTGTCAATGAAAAACCGGACCTGATCCTCAGTTACAGTACGATGATGTCCCATATCTCTATGGTTTGCTAAAACTAAAACTGGAATGTGATGTGGAATGAGAGGCAATTCTTTCTGAACATAAGCAAAAGTCCTATAATAAAATGCAAAAAGATATTTATGATCTACAATTTATTTAAACATAAATAAGTTATTTTATCTTGTAATTCAAACATAATATTATTAATCTTTTAGAGAAGAAAGAATGTTTCAACACAAACTATTTTCAAATATTTAAATTTGTAATTATAATGTAACTACTTCAAAATACAAGTGTTTTAACTAATAGGGCTGAATGAAATTAAATTGGTCTGCTATGAAATCCTAATTAATTTTAATAACAGTGAATAAAATAGATAAGAAAAAATTTAAGTAATGCTTTATGATTACTAATCTCCAAATTAAATTTTAATGTAGATAAAAAATATATCAGATTAAATATTTAAAAATATATTAATGTAGAAAAAAGTATATGACTTTTCACTCAAACTAAATTGATTAATAGTACAATCAAAGAATCAATTATGTTTTTAATTATTTTAATCCTTCTCCCACTTCTACTTAATTTTTGCTAGACCTTTAAAAATGAAGCAACACTTCTAAAACTCCTAAAATAAAATTAAGTGGGGGAAAAAACAGTCTTGCTATATCACCATACTTAACTATCATAGTATTTATTTTATTTTGAATAATAACTATAATTTCAGATGACATAAAAGATGATTGAATAATATTAAAAACTATATTAGAAGATATTTGGTTCCAAACTTAGAAGTCATATGAAAGCGCATATAATATCACTATAACACAGAAAAAAAATTATTTCGTAATTATCAATTTCAGCCATGTATTCCATATATCCTTGTTCTAAACTAATAATAAGGTTAATACACTGCACAGTTGGAAATTATTATTAATAATGGATTTAGAGCAGAAAAAAATTTATTGAATTATCTCTGTGTGTTATTATTTTTAAATTATAGATCTAAAGAGTTAAAAAGTTCCATTCACTATTTTTCCCATCTATTCAAATATTAAATGAAGATATGAAGAATAGGCCATTTAAAGAAACTTTAATTATGTGCTGTAATAGTTTTGTGCTAACAAAAGAAATCATTTCTAAATTCTGTAATTCAGTTTTAATAAATTAAAATAAAGAACATTTAAAATGTTCCCAGCCATGGCTCATGGTTGATATCCGGCCCATCTATCTAATTACAGAACTACTTCTTTCTAATCTTTTAATTACAGTAGAGAAAAGGTCCTCTAACAAAATAGATGGTTTGATAGAATTACATATTATCTGTGAGGCACAGAGACATAATGCTGTAGTCAACATTTTAAAAAGTTGTTTATCAATTATTTGATATAAAAAGGAAATATACTAACCATTGTTTTGTTATATCAAGGACTAATATAACACCATTTGTGCCCTTGTAAACATCAATGAATTCAGCATCGAGAGCAGCTTCCTCAGGAACCTGCTGAAGAAATAATGAAAATTCAAAAGAGAGTATGAACAGTTTAATCATTTTTACACAATTTTTACTTTTAAATAAATGCACATAAAATTAGAAATATAAAATGATTCTTATATAAAAACTCTTCTCATTGTCAGTTAGAAACAGTGTTAAATATATCTATATACAAGAAATTATTAGATATATGATGACAAAAAAATTAAATTGCTGTCATAATCTTACAACAAAATTATATTGAGTGGATGTAATTGATAGCAAATTCTGTCTTGAACAGTATTTAAAAGAAACACACCAGCAAACATTTAAATAATCTATTCATGGAGAATACATCTTTAAATATAATAACTTTAACTTCAGAATACATTTTTAAGCATAAGTTTCTTATAGTTAGACCAGCTTCAAGTCAATTGATAAAGAAATTCATTATAAATAGTAATCAAGGATATCAATTGAATACTTAAGTAGGAGTTACAGGAGTAAATTAGAATAGATAATTGAGGCTACATAGATCAGAATAGACAATCAAGTGATACTCTAATTAAAAATTATTCAAACATTCATTCTTATACTATAAGATTGATGTGCTAGAGTTTGAATGGAATGCATGAAATCTAGAATTCTTAATCTCAAGATAAGGTAATGTTATAAAAATTAGATTAACAATTTATAGCAGTTTAGATGATTTGATTTATTTTCCTGACTTCAATAATAAGGAAGCTACAATAAAATGAAGATGTAAACTCTCCCACCATCACCATTCCCACCCCCATTTAGCTACATGTCCCATTTATGAACTCCTCCAAGGTTTTTACATTTTTTTACCCCATATTTCAAAATGATTAAAAGTCTAAACAAAATTGCTACAGCTATCTAGTATACATGATAACATGGGCAAAGGGTTGTATATATATATATGAAAAACTGCAAAAATTTCTCTGAAGTCTTGTCATGAGAGCCATTGAAATAGGTAGTCTTCCTATCACAATCTATCTAATTATAAAAACTGCAAACCTCAGCTTGCTCAAATCCTCGCTACAATACAAAATTTAAAAAAATATATAAATAAAATGTGAAATTTATAATCTGATAACAAGGTTTATTCATAAAGCCAAATACCAGAAAAACCAAACTTTCTTTAAACACCAAAAAAAAATTTCTGAGTAGCTTGATGCCAAAACAGAATTTAGATTTGTTTATCTGACAATGACACGGATCAAAGGATTCATTTTTAATTCCATACAAGCTTACAGATTTTGATGGCACATTTGTATTGCATTATAAAAGTAAAAATTCAAAAATAAACATGATTATTACTATTTTACTTTGAAAAATGACCAAAATGTGATTAAAATATCTTATAATTTAATAAACATATATTAGAAATGGATGTCAATAATCAATTAAAATAATGTTAAAATGAATTTTATTTTTAAATTTAGCAATAGATAAAATACAAAACACTGTCTGATTTTACAACAAAGATTTTAAAATTGTAAGTTTTTTTTTTTTAAGAGGAATAAAAGTAAAATTTGAGAAAAAAATTCATGTAGCAACTTACCTCTGATGCTTTATTATCAAGTTTTAAACCATCTATCTTTTTTCTTTTTTTACCCTTATCAACAACATCCCATACTTCAACTTTAACAACATCATCAGTTGCTTTGTAATTCCACTGAATGCTAGCAACCTATGAAATAAAAGATTTTAACTTTAAAGTGATTGATGGAGAGCTTTAAAAGAATAGAAAAACATTAGGTTTAATTTTTGAAAGTATAAATAAAAAATATAAAGAATATATTTTTCAAAACTGGAGGGAAGTAAAATATATTTTTCCAGTTAATTATGAAAAATGGCTAAATATCTATTTACAAATGAGTAAAATCACCTGGATTTCTTCAGTAGGTAAATATTCTTCAATAAACTTTTTGCCTTGTAACCTTGCAAACAGACATGATTTTCCAACATTTCGATCACCTTTTATAATAATTTTCACTAAAAAAAGTAAAATAATATGAAAAAATAATATTTTTTTCTTTCTCTAACAGTTCTATTTTCATTCAAAATTAAACTTTGGGGGGGAGGAGCAGATTCTGATAAATTATTTTTAAAAAATTCTAGATAATAAAAATTTAAATTTTTATACTAATTTTCTTTCATTTTAAAAAATAAAAACCAAGATTATCTGCATTAAATTTGTTATAAAAATTGAACCTGGTAGTCTATGAAAATTGCAAAATATTATCAAATGAAAATATTTGTCATTCATTTAAAAGAAATAATTTGATGGTATTTAAACATGACATTAAAGTTTAGCATTAATATAACAAAAACTTTGTAATCCAATAATAAAAAAAAATCATTTTTATTTGTAATTACAATTTTGTTTTTAATAGGAATTAAGCCAAGAAGCACGAGCATATTCTATATTAGCACATAAATTCTGTAAAATTTAGTAAAATTCTTACTGTTATATTGCACTCCTTTGGCAAACTTTCTTTGAAGGGACAAGCCCATTGCCTGAACACCAGGAGGTGGAAGCCCTTTAGAGGAAGCATCATGACTGCTGACTAGTTTTTTCAAAGCGTTAAACATTTCATGAAAAAGTAACAAGTCGACTAACAATAACCTAAATGAAAGAACAGTAATATAAGCAATGTTCAACATGGAAGGAAAAAAAACCTAATTCATTTACAATCATTTCTAAAAGGAAGTATTGTAATTTCAAATTATTTTTATTAATTCCTTTATTTACTTATTTTGCATCTTTATATATAATGAGCATTATTATCAAGCATATTTTATAAAAAAACCTTTTTATTTCTGATAATTCCACATCATCCTTTGTTCATTGTGTTTATTTATAATCTCAAAAAGCTTAGATTAGTTTAAAAATTTGGTGACTAATTTTATTTGCATTTGTAGAACTAATTATAAAGTTATTCTTTCCTCCCTGCCTCAGTGGTATTAATCACTTATCTTAACAAATTAAAATAAGTTCTCATTATGATAAAACTAACAATGACTCATCTTGGCTATCAAATATTCAAATGGAAGACAATTTCAATGACATTCTTGTTTCATGTATCTAATTTTATATAAAGATTTAAAATTCTCACAGCTGGAAATACATTAACTCACTGACAAATATGATAGTTATTAAAAAAATGTTTTTAATACACATTTCATGCTTTTGAAAAATTTTAAATATCTTATTGCTTTAATAGGGCTCTGTAAGTTCTCCACCACTGCTATCCAGTTGGTCTTTTGACTGTAAAAACTATCACTTTTCAAAGAAACTTGGGGAACAAACATTTATAACTTTTTATTATCATTTTAATCTATTATGTGTTGTGTTTTCCACTTTTAATGAGATTACTGCCACATATTCCTAATTGGCTAGCAGCTGATCCCCTTCACTCCCTATACTACAGAAATACATATAGAATATAGAAATATCTATACTACAGACTTTGAACCTCTAGTTTTGTTCATTAATTGATGTGAAAACAGTATATTTTAAGGAAAACATAGTTTATTAATAAATTCTCACAGCTTAAAGAATTACAAGAATCTGATTTACAAGATCAAGTGGAGCAAGATTTTTAATGCTTTCTTACAATTAAAGGTGTAAGATTAATTAAAGTCATTTTTGTTTTAGGTTTAAAATAATTAAATACATAATGAAGTATTCAAACAAGTACATAATAATTAACAATTTAACTTTTTATCCTCTTTTATTTATTTATTTTGATAATAAAGAAAATGTACATATAGATCAGGCCATTACATTAAAGGTACCAAACTTGTGCATGTTTGTGTATTGAAGGATAAGAATGGGAATCTCAGTGTTTTCCATTCTTTTTTGAAATTTTAAATATTTTAGGTAATTGAAAATAAGTTGAAATTTTAACATTTTTTCCTACCATAATTTTGTAAGATATGACAAGCACAAAAATGATTATGCCATTTTAAAATACAAAAAAAATTATCTTTTTAACAATACTTTTTTTTTTTTACCCTTTAACTTTTTCTATTTTTAAGAAATTAATTTTTAAAAAATTAATGTATGAAACAATAATATATTTCATTGCTCTAGTAAACTCAAATAGCTTTCATTGCCACAGCTAATATTTCATATTGGCTTTTTATCATTCTGGATAATCAAGATGTGAAATTTCAGCTTATTTTTCCATGCCAAAATAAGATATAATTATAACATTTTTTTAAAAAAATTTAATTGTATTGATATATTTGTAATCAAAGTTTAAATTCAAAACCAAATAATGGTGAAAACTTTTCATAGTTGTATAGAGTATATTTATAATTGCACTTTCCTGCAGCTATGAAACCTGAAAAATGTTTCAAAGTATAACAATGTCATATTTAGCACTATATTTTACTTGGAATGTCATAAATGGAAAAATATAAATGTAAATTAGACACAACACAGTCAAGAGTTAATGCATGTAATTCAAAGCTTTCACAACTTCAAAAACAAAACAAAGTTAAATATAAATTTATCACTTCTTGAAGGGCTATCAATTTTTAAAAAAACAATTGATAAATGATCATTATCTTTCATTTGCAAATAAAAACAGCTTCAGCTATTGATAGAGAACTGGTAAAACAATAAACCAAATTGTCATCTAATATAAATGCTTTACTATTTATTCTAAATAATCATTTATTAACCTTGATTGTTTCATAATGAAGGTAAAGAATTCAGAGAGTACTGAAATATACTACCTCCTTTCATTTCTTATTTTAATATTTGTCTTCAAATTATAGCATAAAGTAATAAAAAATACAGAATAATCTCATTAAAAAAATGTACAATCATGTTGCTGCAAAATATATATAATAAAAACTATACAATAAAAAGTCAATCTTCTTTCATTTAGGATGTTAGTTTTCTTATAATTCCAAACAGAAATTAGGAATCTATAGTTCTCTTATACTTTAAAATCAATACTTTCAATAATTGAAGACTAAATTTCACTAATCTTAGTTTAAGCAATATGTACTTCACATTTTTCTTCTAAATTTTGTTTTAAAATGAATAGTTTTAAAAATATGTGTACATACAACAAACATATAAAACTACATTTATTTAAATAAAGAAGAAATTAAAATTCAAACGATCTGCTCCTTTTATAATAAAAATGATATAAAACTTAACTTTACAAATAAATCTGATTACATATTAAGAGGGAAAAGGCAATAGCCTAAAAATTTAAGACACTGAACATGGTAATGACTTTGTTTTTTGTAACATATGCTTCTTGACTTACATAATAAACAATGATAATTCTGAATTTCATTAATAAGAAACGAGAACTACTAACTTAATGCATAAAGATAAAAACTAAAATCTTAATAATTCATACTTCTCAGATATTTAAATTCACATTTATAAAAATTGCAAAGGAAAAAAATTAATACATTTTATTCAATAAATTCATCAAATCAAGGTAAAAAATATTTATATAATTATGATCCAAACAATTAGCTAAATGAATATTCAAATAAATATAAGTCTAGATTTGACAATAAATGCAAGTATTTACGTTTTATAGAAGTATTGCAATTTTCACAGCACAAAAATGTAAATAATCTATGCATAATGCATAAAACTTACTTCCTTAAAAAATACAGTTAATGAGTTAATATATGTTGAAATTTCATAGAATTTGATTGATGTAAACAAATCATTTGAATTTCTATTACATATAAACTTTTATTGTATAAATATTACTATCCAAAAAAAAAAAATTCTAAGCTATACTAATTCTTCATTTGAAAACAAAATTTGAAATAATTTACAATATATCAATAACTAAAATTCTGAAAATAATGTAAACAAACAGCTAAAAACATTTGCAACTTTTCCACAACAAAAAGTCAACACTCAACATCACTTGAAATTAAAAGGATTGCCATGCAGTAAAAGAAGAATTCTTGTTGCCATACATATATTTGATTCGTTTAAAGTACCTAAGAACAAACCACAACCGAGTGAAGCCGTCCAGACGGCTACGGTGAACAAAGCCTGTGGTTTAGCAAACTTTTAGGGCATTCCAGCGTAAAAACCTTCAATTTTTCAATATTCAATTTTTTATCATTCTTAAGTCTCATTCATTTAGTTATGTAATTTAGTAACTGTATATATAAAATCAGTGTTCTTATTGGTATATCATTTAGTAAAATATTTTTTAACTTACTAAATTAAAAAGACAAGACACAACACAGATCAACATTGAAAAAAAATCTTTCATGAGAAATATAAGCACTGAGGTGACGAAAATCGTGGGATAGCAATATGTAAATATACAGATAGCAGTAGTATCAAATGCAAAACGTATAAACCGGCAGTGTATTGCAGGGCTTCTATTGTTGTTAAATCATAACCAGAGTAAATTCATTCGTGATATGCAGGGTGCATCTACCCGATGCTGGGTGTATTGGGTTCGAAAAAAATAAGTCCAATTTGTTTCATAACACACACTTTTAATCAACTTCAGAAACCGTGAAATATTCAACTACATGTTACACTGACTAAAAACTAGGGATGACGAATATTTTAGAAACGGTTATTACGTAAGCAATATCAAAAAGTCACAAATCTCAGTGACCAATACTTTTCAAAAATGGGTGTGATTCAAATCACTGACACGTTCTTATTGGTTAATATTTCGATTTTAGGCCTTGGATCACGATAGAAAGTAACAATCGATACGATCCGTCCAATGGACGCTCTCGAAGCTAATTTCAGTCATGTATTGGGAAAGTCCCTTACCCACTGATGCTCTTTCTTGGAACAGACCCCCCCCCACACACACACACAAATAGTTGGGGCAGGTGGCCGGTGGTGGGACTTTTGATCACACGCAGTGAGCTTCCTATTACACAAAGAGTCTACCCTCCCCATCGCTGGAAGCTACGCGCAACTTGTCATTGTACGAAAACTAGATTTCTTCCTCATGCATCTTCACAGAAAAATATTAATTTGTGTTTTTAAACAAATTTCTGTCGATATTCAATGCTTCAAACAAACTTCATATGGATTTATATCATTCTTAACTGGATATAAACACCATAGTTACTAAATTGCCTCGATTGACACGATTTTATATTAGCATAATTAAATTTTCTGTTTCTGGTTAGCTTGAGAATTCTGCTGCTCTGAAGGATTTTCGTGTTTTAAAAGACAGAATTATGGCTTATTTTAAAGCTGTTTTAAAAATAAAAGAAATATTTTAAATTAATTGCCAGTGATATGTTTCTCTTCATTGATTTATAAAAACATTTTGGGAAAGATGCACAAAAATTCACGCAAATTTAAATACTTTTTTAAAAAAATTTTATAACAGAGAACGTAAAGGCTTGCATCACGTATATATCAATAAAATTGTTTAGCTATCATAAATATTATGGTTGGCAATGTGATAAAGAAAAAAAAATGCTTCGTTTGTTAAAATTTCGTGGATTTCAGAATTTATCGGGAAATAATTTATATTCACATTTAAAATATTTATTTACTCTTTTTGTTTTAAACTGATTTTATTTAAAATATTTTTAATTGAAAAGAACTTAAATAAATTAACAATTAAAATAGTATTTCTTATGATTCTTTTTATTTATCTCTTCAAGGTGTTTTAAGGGTATATAAGAGAACTGATATCATTAGACTCAAAAATATAATCTCATAAATTTGCAAAAACGTCATTTCAAGAAAATATTAGTAATTTGTACTGAGTCTCGTTCAATCTCAATTTAAGATTTTAACCCTTTGACATACGAATTTGTTTTACTTAAATTGTTATTTTAATTAGATGACGCATACTATCTTAAATATATATTGTTATCTTCATTCATATAATAATATAACGAGCATTTGAGATGTTGAAGCATTTCTAGATGATTTTTTTCATTTTTAAATGCTTAATCATGTTCACTTAGTTGCAGGCTTAAAACTGAAATAATTCGATGCACGTGTTAGACATGGCAATGTTTACGAAGGGGTTAAAAAATCGTATGGAAATTTCTGAAAGTAAAAGAGGATAAATTGCTGAGTGCAACCTGCTGTGACGTTTCCGCATAGATAACAAGTAGAATCAAATTGCTTCCCACGGGAACAACCATCGATAACGGATGCGGCGGTTTCATATAGATAGCAGGTGAGAAGATATCAAATTGCTTTCTCACGGGAAACAACGATAGATAACCAGGAATTTGTGAAAGGGGAAAACTGCAGATTAGACGGGACCAAGATGTCTCCTGGGTAGACGCCATTTACCCCTCTCTTGTGATTGGAGAGATAACTTGGGCCAGGTGATCAAAAACTTCGGGAATGATGCTGATTGGTCATTTGCCACCAAGGGCCGGTTTCTGAGACCGAGATAAAAACGGTGTGAAAAAGCGATCTGGGAGGAGACTGACGAGTAGCATCAGCTGGTGATTGGAGCGAGAATTCAACTTGGAATTCTGTGGAAAATTCTCAGGAGAGAATTTTGGAATGTACGTAGGCCGCCTCACCCTGTAGCCGAGCCCACGTGGAGTTCATCGGAACCTTTCAGCGTCTCGTCTGAAGTGTGAAAGCTCATCCGAGCTTTGGGAATACCTCCAACCAGTTGAACAGCTGCCTCCTGAGTTGCTCTTCCAGCCAGTTCATCACTTTACGCTCTACAAAACCCAGCAGGTTAATCAACAAGCAGAGAATCCCGAACCTCGGGTCAGATCTTGCGGGAGTTTCAAGAATTCCACCCTCCGTCTTCATCTACGAGAGAGACTACCTGACTATTTGAGGCACAGCACTTTTCCCTAGTGGAATCCTGTAACCTATTTAATCAAGAAGGTGTATTTGTGCGAAAAATATATATGTATTATAGCTGAAAATAAATAGGTTTTTATTTCTCCAAGACCTGACTTGTCTTCGGCCCAACTCACCAGTAGCCCCTGCCAAAACGTTACACTGCCTTTCGATTATAAGCCATGCATACTTTATATTCTATTGTCTACATATTATTTTTAGTAAAATTATATTTTATGTTTTCAGATAAAGTTTTAGTAAAAGAAATGGATAAAAACTATTTTTTTAAACCATAAATTTCCTTAATTGTAAAATATTGATTATAAAAACTAAAATACCTTCAAATTTACATTCTTATACATTCAAATAAATTCTGCATTTTTAAGAAATCCCTATTGTAACATTTTTAGCCGTGTTTCACAGAAAGCGTTTAAAAAAATCGGTATTGCGTAGGAAGGATATAGATAAATGCGTGTTTGTGTCTCTCAAAAAATATATACTTTTAGGAATTAAAAAGTAATATTTTGAGCAAATGGAATGGCTTGAAATGTTAAATTTTAAACTTATAGCCGATAAAAATGCCTTAAAAATATTTTATAATGTAAATAAAATATATAATGTAATGATTTAAAATGAGCCAATTTCTACCGATTTAAAAAAAAATGTATACCTTAACATAATTTCTGAGCCAAATATCAAATTTGCTGAATATTCTTAAACGATAATTGCGTTTCTAAATAAGAGAGAAGGGGGAGAATACGCTTGAAGTTTACTAATATCTTCTCAACGCGAAATTAATAATAATTGACATTACTACTCTAAAAAAAGGAAGGTAATCGATTTTGTTGGGTCACAAGTAATAACTATTATAGATTCTGAATATTAACTTTTGTGAATTCTTTAACTATAATAGATAGAACTATTTCATTCTGAGAATTTGTTATTGATTAAGAGCATATATAAAAAATTAAGAGATTTAGCGCAAAAATTGCAAAGCTTTCTCAAGTATTAATCAAACATATATATACATCAATCAAAATTACTAATTTAAATACGTCATGCCTTTTGTTCTGGCACTCATGTATGTATGTGTAATTCTCAGCTGTCTTATAAGTACAAACATTTCCACACTAAATTATTATTCGCAGAAGAAATTGTTTTGAAGAAAGACTGAAATTAATTTTTAAATTAAATGCACTTCATTTTTGAGAGAACTGATGCCTTCTTAAATGATATAGATGAAAATATAAAAAAATTTAAATCAATTTTCTTTAAAACATGTCAGTTTTTTCTATAAGAATTAAGATTTAAAATGTGAAGGCATTAGAAAAGTATTATTTAAAATGAAAATTCATTCAGATACTTTTCTATTTGTTTTTCAAAGTGTGTTAAATATGAAACAAAGCAATGTTCAAAATTCCTATTGTTTAAAATTGGTGCGTGGGTAAAAGGTTTACTGAAAATTAGTAAATGTTTTGTGCTTGGGAGGTCTGTCTTTCATTCGCCCTCTTCGTGGGTTCACATCTCATTTTACCTCCTTTTAGGACTCCATTTCCGGGAAAAACTATCTGAAGAAAAAGATCAATATCTTTCTTTTAAATAGGCAATTACTGAACACATGCGAAGAATTGAATAGGTTTTTTCTCTATGACTCTTTCTGATATTTCCAGTTTTATTTTGTTTTCGGCTTATTGCTTCTTTAACCCTCTCGATGCCAGCCGGGCGTTTTGGAAATTTACCCCCAAACCTCCAAGTCAGTCGGTTTGGGGTGTTTGTTTGCGTTTTAGGGGAGATGGCTTTTCAAAGCGGCTGCTGTGTTACGCACTGCAGGAGATTCGTTTTATCACTGACGAGCGCGGCTTTTTCACAGATGATTCCCCTGTGCCTTAAAGCGGTAGAGGTGGGGAGGGACTCACAAAATAGGTTGTTTGAACAATGTTGTGTTTTGAAAGGGCTTTAAGTTTCTATTTCAACGTGTTGCTATCTCAAAATTGGTAAGATTTTATGGCTACTTATAAAGAAGTTTTCCACAGAGATGTTCTCTGTTAACGATGAATGATATGTAAGCATTCCGAAACGTAATTTTTTCCCCTTCGGGAAAACATTATAAGCTAGTTTTAAATATTAATACTACTATAAAGGTATAAAGAAAAACTATTGCATTTACTTTGTGACCTATTTACATAGTAACTTTCTCAGAAAACGGGTAGAGGCTCTTGTAACTGTGGAGGACAATCGTTTCATATTTCTAGCTACTAAATCTATCATGAAACGGTCGTCAGAAGTTTAAATGCCGGGGACAAACGGCATCTTTCAAACAGCATTACCCCCCCCCCCCC
>JAOUZG010016315.1:486383-499018 GCA_026289955.1 Argiope argentata | reverse complement strand
GAAGATGAATGCGGAAGAAATCTAGTTTTCGTAAGATTAGTCAAGCCGCGTATAGCTTCCAGCGATGGGGAGAATTGACTCTTTTTGAAATAGGAAGCTCACTGCGTGTGATCAAAAGTCCCATCACCGGCCACCTGCCCCAACTATTTGTGTATGTGTGTGTGGGGGGCTCTGTTCCTGGAAAAAGCATCAATGGGTAAGGGACTTTTCAAATGCATGATTGAAATCTGCTACGAGAGCGTCCATTGGACAGATCGTATCGATTGTTACTTTCTATCGTGATTCAAGACCTGAAATCGAAATATTAACCAATAAGAACGTGTCAGTGATTTGAATCACACCCGTTTTTGAAAAGTATTGGTCACTGAAATTCGTGACTTTTTGATATTGCTTACGTAATAACCGTTTCTAAAATATTCGTCATCCCTACTGTGGGTGGGATAAACTTCCAACGTATTTTTCGCGTTTGATGTTCCTTTGAAATCCTGTCCCAATCTAGACTTGAAAAGTCATTAAAAGCTCCCCGGAAATTTGTTCCGTTATCGCAGTAAATTGTGGAAGGTCTTCCACGCCTGGCAATAAAACGCCGAAGAGCCAGCCAAAAGGCATCTGTAGTTAAGGAATTAACCAATTCAAGATGTATAGCGCGAAAGACTGCACACGTAAATAGTGCAATCCACACCTTCACCCCTGTTTTTAGAATTAAAGGCCCTGCCAAATCAACTCCCACAATTTCAAAAGCGGCACAATCTGATACTCGGTCTGGTGGTAAAGGTGTTGGTTCACTTTTCATGGTTCTAGCTTTAAACCGCTTACATATTACACAATTATAAAGAACATTTTTAATATTTTTCCTAGCCTTAATTATCCAAAAATCTTCTCTGATTAGAGTTTGCATCATCTGAATTCCAGCATGATTATTTTTTACATGTACAGAACGGATCAATGATCTAGTAAATTGACATTTATCTGGTAATAGTATAGGATACAAAAAATGCTTCTCATCAGCTTGGTTAGTTATCTTAGTTTGCACTCTTAAAATATCATCCTCATCTTTGAAGGTAACAAATTTCAAAAACCTTGGCTCAGGCAAAAAACACTGCTGAGTTACTCTAATCAGACATTTTTCTGAATTTACAATTTCAGATAAAGTAAGTTCAACATCTGTACATTTAACACAAGATTTTCGGCTTTTATTTACAAATCTTAAAATCCAAGCAAACACTTTTATCATTCTGTCATAACTAGAAACATTATCTAAAAGCCACAGGGTTGTGTTCCCCGTCAGATCAACATCCACTACTTTAGTCTTTCTCCTCTCTAAGTCTACATCGGCAGGTTGACCGCAAATTTCGCCATTCGGCCAATTCTCCGGATTTTCTTTTAGCCAAGGAGGTCCCTCCCACCATCTAGAATTAAGCATTTTTTGAGGGGAACATCCACGTGATAATAGATCTGCAATATTCCTATTTCCAGGAATATGTTTCCATGATTCAATTTTGGTCAGATTTCGTATTTCTTTAACTCTGTTGGTCACAAAAACTGACCAATTTCCTGACTCCTTTATCCACCAAAGAGCTGTAGTGGAATCAGACCAAAATGTGACTTTAAATTCCACAAAATCAAGAGCTTTAATAATAGAATTTAGAAATCTGGCACCAATGTTACATGCCATCAACTCTAAACGTGGAATACTAATAGTTTTGAGAGAAGCAACCCTAGATTTCGCTCTAATGAGAACGACCTTTACTTCATCATCAATTATTGATCTGACAAAGACACATGCAGCGTATGCCCCTTTACAAGCATCTACAAAAATATGCAGTTCAGAAGACGGATTTATAAACATGTAACGAGGCAAAGTAACATCTTTCAATACAGAAATTTCTCTAGACCATTTCAAAAATTCATTTATAATATTAGGAGGTAATTCAGAGTCCCAAGACACTTTCATCTTCCACAAATTTTGTAATAGCAGTTTCGGGAGCAATGTCGTCGGAGCTAACAATCCAATAGGATCAAAAATTCCCTGTACCCTAGACAGAATTACTCGTTTTGTTATTTTCAATTCACATGTAACCGGTTCTAAATCTATACAACAACTCAAAGTATCATTATCCAAGTCCCACACTATTCCTAAAACGGAAGTAGTACCGGAATGTTTGTCAACATTGTCACCAGCAACATTGCTCTCAAACCCACGCAAATTAAAACAACCATTAGACATAATATTTTTTGCCTGTTCAATAAATTGCTCTAATTCATTAACATTAAAAACTCCAGATACTAAATTATCAACATAGAATGACATTTTCAATTTTTGAGCAATTTCATTACATTCAGGAGGGCAATTCTCTAAAAGATGCATTAAAGATACATTTAGTAGATAAGGGCTTGAACAAACCCCAAACACCACACGACAATGTCTATAAATTTCTTGCCCTTCCGAGTCCGGAAAAAAGAATCTTAAGAAATCTCTATCTTTAGGGGCAACAGACAACATCAAAAATGCCTTTTCAATATCAGCACTTATACCGATAGGAAAAATTCTAAAACGATCAAGAATATCGGGTATCATTTCCAGTAAATTAATTCCTTTATACAAACATTCATTTAATGAGAATTTCCCCCTCTGAGAGGCAGAAGCGTCAAATACCGGCCGAACCTTCGTTGTTTCGCTATTTAATTTTATAACTGGCCTATGCGGTAAATAATGACAGTTATTACTCAATTCGTTTATAGGCACTCTTTCAATTACACCCATTTTTTCCCATTCTATGAATACCTGCTTGTAATCATCGAAAAAATTACCACTCTTCAATTTATTAATCATTCTTTCATGTCTCTTCCAAGTTAGTTCCATGTTATCATGTAAATTCCTTGATTCAATTCTCCACGGAAGCTCAACTTCGAATCTTCCATTGGGAAGAATTTTCATTTTTTCCTTATAGTCAGATAAATCATTTTCATCTTTATCTGTTTCAGTAGGATCAGATATCCCCAAAGCCTCAAGTTCCCATAATTCATTCAAAGGAATTCTCCCGACATGCATAGACACAGTTGTCATTAAATTATTCCTTCCACGAAAATTCTGTTTTCCTATTACCGTCCAACCCAGCTTACTTTCCACGGCTGTCAATCCGGAGTCCAATTCTGCAATATTTTCTGTTAATAATTTTCCCATTACATCAGCCCCAATTAAAAGATCGATTTCCGCTTCCTCACAAAAAGAATCTGACAAAGTTATTTTTCTTTCTCTTAAATCAGTCAAAACTTTCTTATCAATAATTTTAGGAATTAATCCACATATCTTTTTTTCTGAAAGAACTTCAAAACCACAAGAATAAGTCTTATTTAGATCGCTCACTTCAATAGAAAACACTCTATGTTCTTTCGGTTCCGTTTCCTTCCCCCCAAACAGCGCATGAATCACTGTTTCTCTTCTAAGAGGAGTTAAATTAAACAGATTTATTAGCTTTTCGCTGATGTAACTACTTTGGCTCGCGGAGTCTAATAACGCACGAATTCTTTTCTCATGACCTTGGCATCGAATAACCACGCAAAGTGTTTGTAAAAACACACGTTCGCTTCTGCAGCAATTAGAGAGAGAATTCTCTGTTTTACAAACAATTTCTTTTTCTTGTTTTGGACACATTATTTCAAAATGAGAATTATTATTGCACAAAGAACAACTTAACTTATGATTAAATTTACAGAATTTACTTAAATGACTACCTTTTTTTAAACAAGAAAAACATGCACCCTTTTTAATTAAAACTTTCCGTTTCTCATCCAGTGACATTTTCCTAGCAGCAAAGCCTTTTTCACTAGGATGGCTTTTATCGCAAAAGATACAATTAAGAAAACGCTTACCAGAATCCAGGCTTACAAGGGCAGAGGCGGTAGCAAGATCGCGATTTACCTTAACAAGAGAAGTATCCTTTTTTAAATTATAGTGGGGTTCTTTTGAAATGAATCCACTTCGTGCAAGCGACACCATTTCTTCGCCTTGCACCTCTTTGCGTAGGAAAGTCATTAAATGTTCCAAGGAACGACAGCTTTTGGTGTCCGGTAGTTCTTGGTTTCTGCTTCGCTCTCACGCGATCAACACCTCTTCGGGAAGGCAACTTTCTACTAATGGGATTAAAAAGTCTCCGTATTTCTCCTGAGTTCTTCCCAGGCTTTCTAAGGCCCTTAATTTTCCCTCGAGTTCGTCATACAGCGACGTTAAGTCGGCCTTGACTCGTCCTTTAATGGCATTTTTCATAACGAGATATAACATATCTCGCACATAAACTTGAACCAGTAGATCATCACGCCCAAAGCGTTCCTTCAATTGTTCTATTACTTTCGGATAGTTCACAGCAGTGGCTGGAAAACTGAGAACCAATCGTTCTGCTTTCGAATTGGTTTCTACTGACTGTAGAAGATACTGAAATTTGTCTTCATCAGCAATGGAGTTATCTTCGTGAATTTTCTTGAATTGACTCCAGAAAGACAGAAATTCTTTTGGTTCTCCATTAAATTTCTTCAATTCAATTGTTGGTAATTTAAATTTTCGTGCTGGTTCACATAATATGGGTTCAGGAACAGGTTGCAGCTGTGCTTCAATTCGTGTACAAAGTTCCAAATATCGATCTCTGTATATATCAGATTCTTCTAAATCTTTCGCAAATAGACTTTCGCCATCTTCTTGCACTAATAAGAGTTCAAATATTTCAGTTTGAGATACATCAAGGCGCTGGAATTTATCCGCAAGCTGCATCTTCAGAACCGAAAGCGAAACTGATTCACTCGCTTCTTCCAATTTGTTAGCACAGAGCGTAAACGCCATTCTGAGCCCTTTTCTTTTTAATTTTAACGTCTTCAGATCCATTACGAAAAATTAAACGGTTTCAAATCAGTTCAAAAAATATTTACTTTAAAGCTCCAAACAGCTTTCCGTTAAAATCCAATGCACCCGATCCCGCCGAGGGTACCATTAATTTATGTTAAATCATAACCAGAATAAATTCATTCGTGATATGCAGGGTGCATCTACCCGATGCTGGGTGTATTGGGTTCGAAAAAAATAAGTCCAATTTGTTTCATAACACACACTTTTAATCAACTTCAGAAACCGTGAAATATTCAACTACATGTTACACTGACTAAAAACAGAATCTAACTGATTGAAACAAGAACAGAAACTTTACACATAGTTACGTCATTTCAAAACAGCGCCGCCTCTCGGACGGTTTTTCCTCTCTCCGTTCGCAACAATTGTATTCTGACGTTTCATGTAAACAGTTTTTTGATCCCTCAACGCGATTAACGGACTTAGAATATAGAATGATCTTTGGAGCTAGACGAATGGGGCGTTAAATTTCAGAAATCTTCAGATAAATCAGCATTCCGGGATCTACAGTGCCAAGTGTATGCTGCGAATACCAAGTTTCAAGCGTGACCTCCCAGCATGAACAACACAGAGGCCGACAAGCTGTACTTTAAAAACTGATACCAGCAACATGTGCATAGAATTGCTAGTGTCGACAAATAAGTATCATTGCATGAAATAACAGAAGAAACATACACGTTCAAAGAACGTCTCGAAATTTTGCTTTAATGAACTAAGGTCACAGAAGACCAGGTCAAGTACCTTTACTACACCACGACATCGCCTATAGCTTGCTTTCTGGGTTAGTGGTTATATCAGATATATCCTATATAATATGAAAACGATGGTTTGTTCAGATTAATCATGTTTTTAGTTGGTTTCGAGCATGGCTTAGATTCCATGAAATCAGGAATCCAAATTGTCAAAAAGACACTATGCAAGCTGCTGGTGGATGCAAATATTGTGGGTCATTTTTACTTGGAATGAACTGGATCCTCTAGTCCAAATGATCAAATTATTGATTAGAAGGTATTTTGAACTGAAAAAACGAAGGAAATTTTTATAGATGGCAATGTGTCATGTCGCAGAACCACAACTGTTCTCAATGGGGTCAATTCATGGGTCACGTACCAAACAAACCGATTCTGTTCAATTTTCAACCGTTCTGCTCATCTCGGGATGTCTGCCGATAACGTTGGTGAAAGCATTGCAGTCAGCTGTTGCAGTTGAATGTTACTCTAGACGAATAATTATAAAAAACTTTTCATATGTTTTAAAATTTAATATTGTGAATTATTTTCACCAAACTTTTGTAGTATTGTAATTTTATTTCTTATCCTAAAATTTCAATTAGTATTTTTAATGCAAATTGTTTTTTGTCTAATTATCACTTTTTAATTTGTTGGCTACCCTTTTATTCTTTACTTTTCTCTCTCTCTCTCTCTCTCTCTCTCTCTATATATATATATATATATATAGTTCAAAAGATACATTTTGATAAATGGCTATGGTAGTGTTTTTGAAAAATTACATATTTTCTTTTTTTTAAAAAAAAATTTTAATGATAAATCACAGGGAAAAAGAACCTATCCTCTATAGGTTGAATTTTATAAATATAAATTTTAAAAATAAATATTACTCTTAGATAAGTTAAAATTTGTAAGCTTACCAATAAAATTATTATATATTTTTTTTCTTAAGTAGTAATTTTTATTAAGAGACTTTCTTAAGTAAATGATTTTTATTTGAAACTTTGATGTTTTCAGTTTGCTCAGAAGAAAAAAACATGAAGCTCAAATTTTTAATGTATGTAATAAATTTTGTTTACAATTGCAAATTATGAACTATAAAAGGTATAGATACCATTTTTTAAAATCTATGCCACCAGAACCAGTTATTTTATTTTAACTTATAGAAATCATTAAAGGACAAACAAATAAAATTATGCCTTTATAATTTTTATTTACACATTTTTAAAAAGATAAAATACATATGATAATTATTTTTAAAAAATATGATTAAATGGATGTTTCAGTGCTCTAACCAATTAAAAAAAACCTCAAAAGTTGTTTATCAACATTTCTTTTTCTAGATACAAAGAATATAAACATAGTATGGCAAGAATGTCAAAAATGATGAAATCAATTTTATTCAACAGAAACAACCTGAATACTGAACAACGTTTTCTTTATCACCTATAAAAACAAAATATTGAACAATACAGTTTTAAAACAGAACATATCTGAAATGTATTTTTAAATTTTAAAGTTACATTGATAAAACTTACTCAGAACGAATATAAAATAAAACATACAATACAGCAAATTTAATAAACAAGAATAAGATCATGATAAATACAAATATAAGAGTAAAACAGGATATAAAGAGGAGTTGAAAGAATATGCTTTTATAGAATTTTATTATTCAAAATTAATAAGTTAAAGTAGAAAAAAAAAGTGAAAAATTCATGTAAGAAGGAAGTTAGAAATAAAAAATATATAACAAATATTGCTACAGAAGTTGATTTTCAATGAAAAGACCAATATTTTTTAAAACAGAAATCACTGAAGTGCACAATAGAATAGCATGATATTATGATAACAATCAATTTCAGTTTAAATAAAGAAACTAATGACATTTCATTCTAACTATAGCAACAGTTGTCTGACATAAATCTGACTTGAATCTATTACAAATAAACTAATGTATTTGAAAAACTAGTAATAATGATCTCTGAACCCATCCCTTTTGCTCTTTAGTTATTAGATGTGATTACAAGGCAATAAAACAATAATATGAATTACTACAAGAAAAAGAAAGCTTTAAGGTTCACACTCAAAAAGTAAAAACCCCAAAATGCATTTTATTATAATGCCAAAAACTAAAAAACAAATACAAAAAATGGTTAAAATGGTCATTAGTGTGCCCCCGAGTTTACCGCCAATATGGCAACCCATTACAAGACTTTTGTAGTAACCCTAATGATGTTTTGTTTACTTCTTCCTACAATTGTTGAGTTGTACATGAGCTTCAACTCTTTTATGAAAACTTAAATTAAAAATAATATAATAATATCAATTAAATATTTTATTTCTGATCTGTATTATAATTAAGATTTTTTGTATAGCTGATAAGAAGTTTCAATTATATTTTTAATGCGAATATAAAATATTTATTCCTTTACTAGTTTTAATTGTCAGTATGCGATTTCACAAAATCGTCTGCTTTATTTCTTTACGAAGTCGTCTGGTTTATTTCTTTAAAAACCGTTTGCAATAGAATTATTCGCATTTCTCGTAATTCTTTCACAGCTCTATCGGTTGTTTTCTTCGTAGTTATTATGTCGGCAATTATTCAAGAGTGGATGACAGGTGAAGGGGATGGGAAAAAACATTTCGAACCTGAGAAATGGATGAAGGGTGATTGGATTAAATACTTCAAGTTTGTACATTATGTCTTTAAAATTTCCTATTAAATCCATTCTTTTTGCATCTTTGACTTTCTCAATTATTTATTATTTACTGTTCATGTTATCCGCACATTCCTTATGTTCAATGTGCTAGCGAAGCTACTAGTTTCCCGCTCCCGGGCATAGCGAAGCCGTAGGATGTTTTTTAAGTTAAAAAATTCTGCCCGGTGCCTTCAACAGATGCCAGAGCATCTGTTGAAGGCACCGGGCCTGGAAAAAAAAATAATAAAAAGAAAATGCTTATCGGTAAAAAAAAAATCATAATTGTATTACCAAAAGTCGTAACCGTCACTAACCCATAAAAAGTGTTTGTTTACAGTGTCCGCCATCTTTATTAGCGACTTGGCATCCTTGGCGCGGCAAGGGGCACACTATAAGTAACCTTTACCCAAAAAATTATTTGATGTTAATTAATGGTCTTTGAAAGTTATACAACATGCAAGTAATTGATATTATATTAGCACATATAAAGGACAGCCCCTACAAAATATTTATTCATTATAATTTTTGAAATGGCTCTTTCTACTGTATTATATAAGATATCTAGCAGTTATCAATTCTTCCAGTGACATTAAATTGAGTAGTCATTTAAAATTTTATTTTCACTTATATCCTTTTTTTAAAAAGTTCTTGTTCAATTTGAAAACTTTTATCTGTCATCACAAAATCATTCAGTTCTAATACATCCATCAGATAGCTTTTAATTTCAAAAAATTCCTAGTCAGATATGCAATCACAGTGTAATGGTGAAATGAAGTTGACAGCTCTTGAAAGTATTATGACTATCATATCTTTTAAAATATTAGCTTCTTTATAAAAACTGGAAATCATTTGCTGTTCTGTTGGATTGATCTGTTTCTATGCAGTCAATGATGAATCTGGAGTCTTTATTTTCAAAAATCAACTGGATTTTTAATTTTTTTTTAAAAAAAATCAAATGGATGCTTTGACATATTTAATTTTTGAAGAACCGCTTCAAAATTAAAAGAAGAATATACAGAGAAAAACCTTTCTTTCGTGAAATTTGTCCATGCCCTCATTTTAATATTATTAACAATATTCTCAGGAATGAATCTTTTTCACAGAATTTTGAACTTCATTCTGTAATTTGTGAATTATTTCAGTAAAAAGTAGCATTAAAGTAAGTAGCATTCCATTTACCAAATTAAGAGCACTTTTAATACAATACATCAATTATAAATGCTGTTAACAATCAATACAAAAATTGAATTTTTCAGTAATTGGAAAAGATCCATTTATTTAATAAATCTTAAAGAAATTTATTCACCTCCACCCAAGTCAGCAAAATTTCACTAATTTTCAGTTAAGAGAGATAGTTTTTACAATAAAAGTTTGTTTACATACATCAATTAAATATAGATAAGATTTTGTAGGATAAATGTAATGTAATATTCATGTAAATACTTCAAAATCTTCTAAGAATATTCAAAGTTATCAGAAAATTCCATCAAATGTCAATAAAGAAAATTAGAAATGCATTGAAGATTTTGTTTAATTGTCCCCATTTGTTTTA
This sequence comes from Argiope argentata, assembly GCA_026289955.1. Taxonomy (NCBI): domain Eukaryota; kingdom Metazoa; phylum Arthropoda; class Arachnida; order Araneae; family Araneidae; genus Argiope; species Argiope argentata. The sequence goes on along the minus strand of JAOUZG010016315.1, from coordinate 489,139 downwards.
GACAGCAATACACGTACCAATTTCTTTTCCTTTGAGAGGGTTTTCTAAAAAAAAATTACTGGAACAGTTTTTGGGTTTCAAAATTTTGTGAATATAAACACACTAAATGAATTCTTGAAAATAAACGGCGCATATCACAACTTCGAAAATAACAACCTTCCATTCCAAAGCTAACAACCAATGTCAGGATTGTTGAAAGGAAACTAAAAAAAATGCATTTCATCATGGCATTAACTTGTGTTTCCCATTAAAGCATCCAGCAGCACATCAGTCTTTCTTCTTTTAACTTTAACAGGAAGAAAGAAAACGACTCAAAATTACAGCTACTAATGTAAACAAAAAATCCGCTTCATACTTGGTGGAGGGCGTTAATGACAGACTCATCGAGGAAAGCTTTGTGGATGAAGACTTAAATGCCATGCGCAGAAGTCACATGTCACGTACCTTTGACGTCACATGAATTGACCCCATTGGTTTCAAGAGCATTTTGAACAAATCCAGCAAATGATTTGGCTACATATATAGCCCGATATGAATTCCATTAGTCATTTATGGGGCATTATCAAAAGTCAGTTCGAGTAGAAAATTCTACACATGTAATATTTTCTCAGGTATAAACGTCTGTAGAATCAGCATGGCTCACTATTTCTCCAGGGTACTTCCACCGACTTGTTGAATCCCTACCAAGTCGAGTTTCTGCAATTCGCCGGGCGATGGGAAGTCTGTCGCATTATTAGGAGGTATTCCATCTCTTTTGTCACCTTAGTGTATATATTTTATATCAGAGTTAAAAGTTTTTTTGAAACAGAAATTTTTAAAAACTTGGGATCAGAATTGAAAAATCTCTATGGGCTTTTCAACAATACAAGTTTTGGGGTGATTTTTTCCCCCTATTCAGTTTTAAAAATCAAATTTTTTATCGATTCTAATTAAAAATATGAACAATTCTAAGAGGAAAATTTTAACAAACTGAAATAAAAAAACATTATATTGCAAGATACTTTTAAATTAGTTGATTTCAATTTATTTTTATGTTCCTACCCGCTATTAAGACATGGATGAAATCTGACCACAGCTACAACATTGATGGAAACCGAAGCTGAATCCTAAGGACCATCACCGACCATGGTACAATCTTTCCTATTGGAAGCACATATCGTCATCGATGGGAGGTAGTCGACTCACACTATTTCTGTCCTCACACAGGTGGAACCATTATGTTGGAAAAATTTTATTCTTAAATTTGAGATTCCCTCCCCTCTAGATGGGGACAATATAGAAAGGTTTAAAAAAGGAAAACTTTTTAACATCATTTATTATTATTAAATGCTTAAATACTATATTAAAAGAGTTTTTCAAGATTTTCAACAAAATAAAATTTAAACAAGCAAACAAATTAGGAATATTGTTGATATTATGTTTCAAAATTTCAAAATTTCTCGGTTTTAGTTTAAATAAATTGAAACGCAAGTTTCTTATTTTTTTAATATAAAATCAAGAGAATTCTGGTTATACATCAAAAATATTTCGATGTCTTGAGGCGCACAAAGTTATAAGCGTATGGCAATGGACTACATTAAGCATTTAATAATCTTACTTTAAGATAAAAACTTAGGATTCATTTTATTTCAAAACTTATTAGTAGTTTGATACTAAATTAAAACGTTTTAAAACCAATATAGTGTTAAACACAATAAATGTGTAAGAAATTTGGAATTTGATTATTCAAGTCCTTAAAATGTGAATATAGTTATTTTAAAATACAAATTTTTATTAATCAAGATATTTATATTATAGTTTTGGTGACTTAGATAATATATTACGTTTTAAGGAACAAACACTTAATGTCTTTGATTACCAATGTATTGGCATTGAATATTATATTTCTTGGCTGTTAAATTATTAATTCTCAATCCATATGCACCTGAAATGTTAATTTTTTAAAAACCAAAACTGATAAATAGGAATTAAAAGGAAAATGAAGTTTGTGTGAAGAAGAATTATTTTTTCTAATCTGGTTTTAGAATCAAAACATTATAATATTAATGTTTTGAAATAAAAGTCTATGGATCATTATATTTAATAGCACAAATTTAAAGGGGAGGAAGAAAGGAAATTATTTGTTTTATTTACCATACTGAATCAAGGAGTAATATTATGCTTTGAAAACCTAAATGTAGTTAGAAAAAGAAACCAAATATCAAAATACGGCATCAAGAATAATATTGTTGCAAGAACTGAAGTAGATTTTTCGACTGTATTGAAATGAATATAAGTTTTGAGAGTTTTAATTAATTAACATTGCTCTTTTCTTTAAGAACATAAAAGCAGATAGACATTGATGATGTAAGAAGCAAATTATCTGAAATTAAGTTCTGTAAAATATAGCAATAGAAAACAATTTTTTAAGGAACCTCTCAAGAATATTGCTACAATCCTGTAATTTTGTTTCCCAGCATGCGCAGTATCATCGTAAGAAATACTGTTTTGCGATCAGCTCTGTTGCTTGCTGAGTGGTTGCTATATCAGTGATCTGGAAACTTAGAGAATTTGGTGACAAAATAGATAGGGCTGGAAACTTCGAGAATTTTTACGATCCGTTCAATAGAACCGAGATGAACCATGATTGGCCTAAAGTATTTTAGTCCGCCTCCCACGAACTATAGAAGGCTAACAGGCTCAAGTTGCTGCTGCTGCTGCTGCTGCTGCTGTGTGTGTGTGTGTGTGTGTGTGTGTGTGTGTGTGTGTGTGTGTGT
>JAOUZG010016315.1:441958-486373 GCA_026289955.1 Argiope argentata | reverse complement strand
GTGTGTGTGTGTGTGTGTGTGTGTGTGTGTGTGTGTGTGTGTGTGTGAACTGAATAGTGCCGGAAGCGTAATTGGGGTAGAGGTCAAGTAACGAGTCTTCGAGAGAATAGCGAATCAACGGTGTGCCAGTTGTGTGCAGTTCAAGCCAGCGCTGAACTGCTGTATGCAGAGTCATGTTGTCTATTGAGGAAGCAGCGACGTATAGTGTGTGCAGTAGCCAATCGCATGGTAGTGAGTCGGCAGCTAAAGCGACTATAACTTCAGCCGAGTGGAGAGACCTCAAAGCGAAACTCCGACGAGCCCCTCTCCTGCTGGATTCTGTCTGTGCTATCTATTGCTACTTGTTGCCTACTGTCTTCTGTCGTGTGCTTTTGTGTACTGTTCTGTGTTCGTCTTGGCTGAGCATATTTGTCTTCCGTGTATTCCTCGTCTGTGTGTTAGTGTCTTCGTATAATAAACGTCGTTGTTGTTTCACATCATACACCCACTGTAACCATACCCTATAATCCATAACAATATTATTCACAAAAATAAGTTTTTTTCCTAAATATAACTTTTTTGTGTGTATTTATTACCATTCATGGTTTTTAACATCCTTTTATTACTTTGTTTTCTTTTAAACAGTTCGGTACAAATTTTGCAACCGATTTTAAACTAAATTCTTGATGAGCTAATTACTTGAAACTTTAAACATAGTTCAGAACTGCACTCAATGAAAAAAAATTCTCAAGCGTAAATTTTAAAGTCTATATGTGTACGACGACTATCATTTTAGAAATTATTTTATATTTTTAATCCAATTTTTAAAATTCTGATGTGTGAATTTTTTTTACTGAAATGCTTATTTTACTTTTACATTAGTATTTTACCAAATAATTTCGAAGTTTTTTTCTCTTTTGAATCATAAGTTCTTTGATCGTATATGATCCAGCAATATAAACTTTTAATTAAAAATGAACCATTCGAAAACGATATTATGTTTCACGAACACTATTGTAGATCGTGGGAATATTTGTTTTTATATAGACAGCATTCTTCTGCAGAGGCAACATCCTCATCATTTTTCTCGTCTATTTTTAATCTCTCATATGCCCTTAAAAGTTAGATTTTGAACATGTCCTCGATTATATCTTTTTTATGATAAATTACTTTTTAAATCATTTTTTATGATAAAACTCAATGTTTCAGCTCGAGGTGATATCTATATTAATAAAAATAGATCTCGAAATTCTAGCAAAATTCTCGCAAAACTAGAAAACGGCTCAACCAATTCGGCTAATTTTTAAAAAATATTTTCGTTAAGACACGAGGATGGTTCTTATGGAGAGAAAAAATGAAAAAACTGCAAGGAAAATAGTTAAAACGACACTTTTCTTACTTTCTCGCCAAAAATCTTCATTCCCCCCCCCCAACTTACTAAGATAGAAGGAAGTAATAAATTATGATTTGTTTAGAAAGAAATACGCGAAGTCAGTTGGTATTCATTTATAGATAACGGGATGTTTAAAAAAGAAAGAAAATAGTTGCCTTTATTATTAGTCTGTATGGATATTTAATATATGCCTGCTCAGTCTGGGCAGGGAAGAAAAAAAGTAATAACAAAGGGAAAAAAGGGTTTATAGAAAGAAAAGTAGTGAAGAAAAAAAGGATAGAAAAGAAAAAAAGGGTGTGTGTGTCACCATTATTTCGTCTGTGAGAGGCATTTTCCAAGCTGTTTTTAAGCTTTTGCATCTCTTGAAAACCAATTGTGTCTTTATTTGTTTAGTGTGTTTACATTTATGAAAATATGAATCTCATAATTTTATACAAACGTAGAATTTTAGACCTTTCTCTCCACGTCCACCATTTAAGTAAAATATCAATTCCGGGACAATCATTGCATAGAAAGAGAAAGATAAGTAGTACAATGAACAGAACATCTGAAGAAAATAATATTAAATAATACTATAAATGAATTATATGATTATCAAAATTTAGTTTAAAAATACTTTGGTGAAAAACCTGTTATGAGACAAAGCTACAAAAATATTATATGAAAATTTTGCGAGCATTAATACTGGCGAACCGACTGGTCGCCAAACGCGGCTAGTTATTGAATAAATTCGAACAAACATTTAATGAATAAAAAAAGAAAGAAGAAAAGAAAAATCTCGTGTCGTATTTCAATACTATAATCACAAAGTAAAAAGGATTTGTAATCATATTGTTCAAATATTAAAAGTTTTAAACCAAAAAATATAATTTTTTAAAAGACGAAATTCTTGCTCTTTCGTTGATACGCGGACATCATAATATCAAAGGATTTTGGGAATTAGGAAAATATGAATTTATATGGATAGATTTTATGAAAGAAATCGAAAGTATAATGTAAGATAACTATTTAATTGCAATGCTATTTCTTTTAATAGCTCAATGCGGTTTTGTTCTAGAAAATAACTTCGACAGAAAATGAGCAGTGGATCTACGAGTGCCTTTTTCCTTGGAAAGCTGAGCTTCTGAGTCTGAAAGAGAGAGAAAAAAAGTAATACAAAAAAAAAAAAAAACAACTCCTACTTAAATAAAACCAAAAAAAATTGTTGACCTATTTTCTTATTAAAAAATTTTAAGTAATGTAAATTTTATCAAAAAATTATGTTTGGCGGAAACAAAGTCAAGCTCGTATCCGTTGAAAATAAATCAGAACACGCCACGAATACGTGATTTTGAACGTCAAATGGAGCAACACAAATCAGTGAATATTCTACGCCAGTTGGGGCAACGCAATACAGATTAAAAATTTTTAATTTCCTTTATTCTGTTTTATTTTAATTCAAAACTTCTTCAAAATGAATCCGAAGTCTATGAATTAACAATGTTTAATTTTAAATGCATCAAACACCAAGAAAATAAACAGAATAATTTGAAATAATCGGTCGAAAACATGTTAAGCCTAACCTCATTAGCGTGACAAAAAACAAACTGAATTTGTTACTTATTTGGCGGTGAGGAAATGAAGATTTTTTGACGGGAAAGTTGGATTTTACAAATAAAAAATTAACTAAATTAATGAATCAATATTTGAAAAAACTATATTAAGATCAAGTATCACCCACTAAAAGTTTCAAAAAATGTATTTAGACTTTAGTGGATGAATAAAAGGTATTTTATTAACAATTGAAAATTTGAGCAATATATACACATGAGAAAGACAGAAACTGTTAATTACTTTGGAAGGTTGTAGAAGGGCAAAAAAAGCAGAGTAGGAAAGCCCTAATGTTAAAACCAGGAACTCATGCATTTTCTTCTGAAGTAAAACATGGACGTAAAATAATACAATAAGATTTATTTCAAAATTACTAAAGCAACTTTTTAAAGAAATTTTAATGTAGTTAGTTGATACATATATAATGGATTATTTATCTATGGTACACATAAATAGCATGCACTTTGTATGGTTTTATCAGTTACATCACCTATACTATTATGCTAATTTTATAACTTCTCAAAAAATAGAGAAAAGATAATCGAAGCATTATTTAAAACTTGAGTGTGCGGATTTATATTTTCAAAGATTCTCGCGTATTTAAATATAAAATCTAAAACTGTTTCTCAGTTCAACTGATATCTTTCAGTTTTATTTTTTTGTATCCCTAATCTGAATTAATTGTTATAATTAAAGAAAGGCTTTATTTAGTGATTTTTTCTTTCCTTTGCATCCACTTATATTAGTAGTAGACATAAAGGATAATGTTTGTTATACAAACATCTCAAATGATGCTTAGATGAGAAAAAAAAGTTATTTTCCGTTAGCTGGGTGCAAATGTCGCCAATTCTGAACCAAACGCGAGACGAGTCGCCAAGTGAAGTGAATGACAAAACTGTCAGTGCAATTGTATTTTATTTGACGATTTTTCACTTGCATCTGGTCAACGGAAAAGTACCAAAAAAAGGCAGAAATATATTTTAAATCTCTGTCTAGACTCTTACTTATATATGAGACATTTATATTAATTTTTTAGGTAATATTGACAATTACTTTCTCATAATTCATTCAATTTTTAGCTTAAAACGCTTATTACCTACTGCAGGTGTCTTTTCCGGCTCAACTTTTTCTGGTTGCGAGGCACTCTCTTCACTTGCTGCGTCTTGTTTCCCTCCAGATGAATCGCTTGAAAAAAACTGGCAAATAATATTAAGATTTAGTAATTTTTGACTAGATTGGGCTTTGGCATCTGAATCGGTTGATTCTTTCCAGGAAGAGTCATCGGATAGTGATTCAGGCTTTTCCAAGTTCTTACATTCTTTGGAATATTTGAAGAAGGGATTCTCGCCATTCTTCGAAGGATGAATGAGATTTTTGGATTCAAGCCTGTCAGGTGAAGATCTAAAAGTGCATCTTCTGTCTTTTGAGCTTCTGAATAGAGTGCATTTGGATCCATGCTTGTTTCTTCCATCGCAAAAACTCTGAAATGTTGGCGGAAACCTTTCTTTGTTATCTACACTTTCTTTGTTTATATTTGTTAAGGATTTATTTGACCTCAGAGGCGACTCCAGATCACTTGCGCTATTACTGTATGCGCACATGGGAGGTGTAGAAACAACTCTAGAAGAGCGGTCATTTTTTTCCACCATTTTGCGAGAGGAATTCCCTTGAGTGCTTTGATTCGTATATTTATATTTATAATCTGGTTCGTAAATCTTAGAATTGCATCTTCTGAAATGGGAAATATTCCTGTCATTATTCGTCAGATTAATCCGTTTAGGTATTTTTGAACAATGTTTTGATTTATATGCCTGAAAATTTATATGCCTTTTATTCATTACTTTTTCATTGTGAGATTCTTTTTCTCCTTCATTTTGTAGTCCATGTGGTTCGGTATTAACGCGTCCATTTTCATGCAATGAGAAATGTTTTTTCACTTTAGATGGTTTAGAACCCACTTTTTTTCTACCAATATCTAAATAGATAGGTATTTGGAAGTCAACAACCTCGTTTTTCTTGGGCTTTTTTCTGACTTTGTTTAGTTTCAGTGCTGGAGAGTCCCCCGAGGAAATATTGCGCACAGCTTTCAAAATGTCACTAAACTCAGAGTCACTTCTGGCGGAGATAGCCATCTCCATGAAATTGTTTATGTCCAGAATGCTGTAATTTTCTATGGACCTGCCAGCAACTGGTATTTGACCTTTGTGAATTCCAATGTCCTCATCTTGTGTATTTTTAGCATTGGATTCGACTGCAGGATTTAAATTATGTTTCAATTCCTCAGAATGTACCTGAGGTAGACTATGTGATTTGTCATAAGTGAATTGTAGTTGCTCGTGCTTTACTTGTGTGTCGCAGCTGTTGGATGCCTGAATTGTATTTTCAGATGGGGCTTCTTCTCCACAAGCAGCTAAAATCATTGAAAAGAAAAATTTATTTTAAAAAACAATAAAAAGTTGGAGTTTTTAGTGTTGTTTAGAATTATCATTAAAAATTTTAGTATATTTTTAATAAAATTTTAATGATAATTTTAAAAAGAAAGGCATGATATATAATTTTAAAGTAAAACTTTGATAATATGTTACTTTTATGTTTACAACTGCTTCAAGGATTAATAATGCTGATAGAATACGAGCATTTTAAACTGTCATTGATATCGATTTTGGTAACGAATCTTTTAAAGCTTATTAATAACTTTAGAACATTGTGAATTCGAAGAGATATTTAGAGGTCAAAGGGAAATTTAAGAAAGCATTTTAATAAAAAAATTACTTCTAGGTTATTTTTTGTTCAAGTTTTCTCAGACTATTATATACAACTCCCAACAAAAAATGATAAATTCTTTCAAATTTTAATAACAAAACATGGATGAATAATCTTGAAATATCTTACATCATTAGAATTTAATTCGAGCAACAGGCAGTGAAACGATATATAGTAGCCTAACTTTAATTTTTATAGATAACACTTAATTTGTTTAGAGATAAGACCACGGTACTGTCCATTGCCAAAGTTTTAGTATTTCGCCAACCGTTAATATGATTGACAACAGTTAAATACCGTGTTAAATCAAATGCAAAAACTAGCATATATTCAAGTTTGGCGGCAGTGCCGTGTTCTTAAGATTTCAAAACGAAACATTAATAAAATGACTTACATAAATAATATGACTTGCTTTCTTCTGATAAGAGACCAAGAGAAATTGCACGATCGACTATTTGTTTGTAGGTATCAAAGAGTTTATCCATATTATTAAGGATGGTAACACTATTCAGTTATTTAATAAAACAATATCTCTGAAAAAAAAGGAGAAGTTCTTTAAAAAATTGAGTAAAAAGTGTTGCCACTTTGCGTTATTTTATATCCGATTCCATAAGTAAAGTAATATAGTTTTTATTTTTAAAGTCCAAACAATTGCCCGAAAACAAAAGTTAAGATCTAAATTTTTCTTAGACATTTTATTATTTTCTAATTAGTTAAACTGTACCATTGTCAAATTAAAATCATTTTATTTTTTGCCTATATTATTTTGTTTGAAACAGAATTAATTCGCACTAAGGTGATACGATGAAAATGCAGGCACCCGTGGACCTCAGAATCCCTTGCGACTGCAAGACAAATGAACTCGAAAACTTTTAAAGAGAAGACTTATAATGCTGTTCACACTTTTCCTGTTCATAAGGGATAACTTAGACAATTGACACATAATAATTTTAAATGAAGTTCGTTTTAGAAATTATATATGTTTGAAATTAAAAATAAGTGCCTACTTATCTGCTTGGGAAAATATGTCCAATAATTAATATATGTAATCGTAAGTAGATAAATATAAACTTATATAAGCTTGTACGTAATTACGTAGGAAAAATGAGTACGTATACATACGCCTACTGAGAGAGCTGGTGGGGGGACCAATAGAAAGATGCACACACATATACATATATTCAGACTAATCGTTTATATAGAGTACACTCCTGAATATCCGGTTCGAGACTATCTGACTTCCGTACTACCTAAACTAGTTTTCTTTTATCATAATTAACTAAGGAAAACAAAGCGCTGCATGGGCAACATTGTCAAGGCACTGGAAGAGGGCGTCAGCTACGATCTCCTACTTGTTATGCGCAGAAAGTTGTGACAGGACAGGAGTGGCGTCCTGCTCGTAGGGCCCGACTTAGACCGGTTGGGGACCGGGGCAAAACTTCTTTGGATCCCATTCTGCTTCACTACTTTAATAATGAAGAACATTCATTAAAAAAGGAAACGTAAAATAAAATTTCTATTCGAGTTGGGACCTCGGGGGCAACTGCCCCGTATACCCCTGCCTGTCATTGTTCATTGTCATCTATTAAGGACTTAAAGTAAAGTTTTGTTTCTTATCTTAGGGTTTCTTTTCTTTTTTTTTTTTGAGTACATTTATCATCAATAAATAAAATCTATTTACCCAATTTTCTTAAGAATTAGACGTATGGTTTACATTAATGTTTTATTCATATTTTCTGCATTTAAGAGATTACATAATTTATGTTAAAATAAGAACAATTAATATTTTTTAATTAACATTTTCTCTAATGAATTCTTGAAATGTATAGTTCTGTATATTAACGTATATAAACTACCAGTATAGAGCGTTCTATTTTAACTCAAAACGTTACCAGCAACTGCTTCTACACCTCAATAGGCCGTGGTTGCTTTCAAATTCTACGTGGTTTGAGATAAATGGAAAGCTTAGTAATAAATAAGAAATTAGAAAATATGTTGGTAAAAAATATGTCTTCTGGCATTGGTGGATCAAGAAATGAGTTCATATAACTCAGGACTATTCGGCTTTTTTGCTATCTGGTCCGCCCTTTTGTCGCATTAGGTCGGATACTCGTGATTGCACTGTATAATTTTAAATCCTAAAGTTTAATTATTTTTATTGTGTACGGGAATCTTTCTAATGCAGACAAGTTGAGACCAAGCATCATAACTTTTGAAATACGAAATTTTATTTCGTGGTATTTTCGTATTTTGCGATTTATTTCACACCTTTGAAACCTCACTTTTTTGCTTATCTAGTAAATTACAAATGTGTTAGACAGATTCTCTATAGCTTTCCACGGTGAAAGAAAAACTCATGGCGTTAATTATTTAATGAAACAAAGAAAACGACTTGAATTTTAAGTGAACGCAATCTATTATTAAAAAAAATATTTATTTAGTCAAAAAATATTTTTAAAATTGTAAAATTTTAAGAAAAACGTGAATTGCTACTGGAAAAGCCCCCTTTTTAGAAATTTGAAAATTTGTAAAATTTATATTTGGGCAATAAAAGTCCAGAAATTACTAGAGGAAAACACTAAAATTCTTTTAAAATTTTAGCTAATTCTAATGAAAGTTTTTAAAAAATTCCTCCCAAGCGCATGTTTCCACATTCGGAAGTATACCTTAACAATTATGGTAGCTGTATTTTAAATAATCCAACATGCAGATTATCAACACACAAATTCATTCTTTTGAGATCAGTCTCTAATCTGATTTCAGTAGATAACACGCATGCATGCATATATATTTTACATATTTAATACATTGTATACTTACAAACATATATATTTCCTTTACATGGGTATAAAGATGTCAATGATTAATTCATCGATATAATGAATACGGAAAAAAAATTGGAAAAATTCCTACTCATTTGATATCTGATATTAATCATAATTTTAAAGTGAATTCGAAATTATATTTAAATGCATAATTTATTTAAAACACAATAAAATATTATTAATTATTTATCATTACTAATAGTTAAATGCATAATTTATAATAATGCTTAATCAATCATCATCTAGGATAGATTAGATCTATCGAAGATGACGAATGGATATGTTATTATAAGTTAAAATAACTTCGTTTTTACTCTAAATTATTCAACGCTTGATAGCAACTATTTATCTACCTGTTTCTCGAGAGACAATCATAGACAGATTCAAATCTAAAGGCTGAAATTGTATTAAATATCAAAATTTCTAATTTGAAACTTGTTTTAATCACTTGAGAAATTGAATAATTGTTAAAATAATCATTGCGCTATTTAACATTCATTTTTAAAAATAATTGTGAGTTATACAAGACTTCAGAAATGGAACAATGTGTATTATAATTTTCAGCAACGAAGTAAATTGAAGTCCTGTGAAATTTCTATGTGGAATAGTTCACTGTGTTCTTGAAAAGAAATTGATCTATACTTTCAATCGATTCCTATTAGCACAAAATATTTCCGAGAACTTTACGGTGTTCTTCGATATTCTGAATGCCGGAATATTTTGCGAGGATATCGCAACTATATTGTTGAGCATTTCACACAAATACTTGTATAAGAGATTTTAGTTTTGAGGGACTCTATGCTAGTGATTACTTCAATCAATAGTTCCCAAAGATATTGTCATATTTATTTCGATAATCTATTGATGTTTTTGCTTTATGACATAAAATAGTTATGCAAAGTTAAACTATAAAAGAATTTATACGCACGAGGAAGATACAAATGAAGTGTCTGCAGCTATAATATTTAAAATAGCTTCAATAAAAAAAATATGTTCAACGTTACATAACAGTTGAAAATATCAATTCCATATGTACGGATTCCTCTATGGTACAAACTGAGGTGTGTTCTCGTTGATTCGGCTATTATTTCATCTGTCCTCAACCCTTTTTTTTAAAACCCTTTTTGAGTGAAAATGTTTTTTGACATAATGTGGAAGTTAAGTTACAACTGAAAAATAATAATTTGAAATCTAGTTTTTGTGCAGTTGTGTGTTTAAAACCCTCGTAGAAAAGCTCACCAAGTTCATTGGATCACGCAAGACAACAAGAAGCGACTTTCATCGACATTTCCCATAAATAAGCGGGTGTATTCACCAAACTGGCTGTCAAACAGTAGATTGTTCAACTAATGATCAAAGAAAGACCCCCGACCAATGATTATTGGCATACACGAACATTAGTTTTACGTTAACTTTAGTTAGTAATGTCTATTAGATCTCTGATATCTATCGGAATCGGAGGTTCGGTTGTGCCTCTTCAATCGTCCCCCCCCCAAAAAAAAAAGGAACTGAAAAAATGTTTCAGCGTACCCATATACAAAAGAATATTTTTAAGTCTTTTTTTCAGATCTTATTTATTTATTTTCAATAGCCATCAGTTATTTATATAGCAAATGAAAAAGTTTCGTGCACCATCAGAACTATAATGAAGCCTCTGTTCATTTTTATTCTTGTTGTTTTAACTGCATTTTCAGATATAACCGCTGTTTTTATTTTCATTATTCACTTTCATTACTTCCTCAAATTTTAGCGATTTTGTAATTTTTTTCATCTTTGATTAGTTTTCAGAATATTTGAATTCATATTGGCATTTTCCTTTTTTTTTGAATATTTATCTATCATTTGCTAATTTATAAAATATTGTATTGATCTTGTATAGTTTTGCCATCGTTTAAAAAAATGTTTGGCTTTATACCGTCGTGTATACGCCGCCACAAGAAAAAACTACTGTTCTTGGGTGGTGTAGTTGGAGGAGTAGCAATTTTAAACACTTACTTTAAACGGAAGCTTACTGAATGGGAAACTCAACGTACTGCAGAAATATGCGATCAGTTAAAACGTTCCAATCACTTTGAAAAGACTTTGACAACTTGCGATTCAGTGTTCATGTCTTGCGTTCCTAAAATACGTCAGGTTGTTTCCAAAACTGTTGATGTAAATGATATTGTCAAGCAAGTGAGTACTAATCCACCTAACAAGATAGAGTTATGGGAGCAATTAAAAGTATTTGTTTTCACTCAAACATTAGGTGAAATGTATGCTCAGTGCCTACTCTGTATTCTTGTTAGAGTTCAAATGAGTGTTCTAAGTGGATATGTCTTTATGTCTCGTTGCACAAATGCTAGTGCAACAGAGCAACAGCATAAATATATGTCAAGAATTGAAGATTTTATTTTAAATGGAATTAACATGGTTCTTAACCATATAGAGAGAGTTGTTAGAGATAACTTAAAGCCAGTCCCATTACATCAGATGCTGAAGCTTCAAGACATTGAGAAAATAATTCGATCAATTCAGAATTCAATTTTAGAAAGTGGTGACAATTTTCTCCAAGAAATAACCTCATCTCTTATGCCTACCAGTTCTAGTAGTGTTGAAAATGACGAATTTTTAGAAAATATTTCTCTTGAAACCAAAGATATTATTGAATGCCGAGACTTTAGATGTGTATTGCAGTTGTGTGTTGATAGCGGCATATCATCTCTTATGGACCGTATATCTGAATGTTACGTTATTCTTAGTGATGGTAAAGGTACATTTGTGAATCCTCATGATTTTGCTGTACCTTTTGCCAAGTTGATTCCAGTTATGCACAATGTTTTTTGTCAGCATCGACCAATAGAACAAGGTAGTTTTGTTCATACTTTACTACAATTGGAGCCTTTAAACAACTTTGCTGCTAATATTTATGAATCTTTCAGCCAAAAAACTTCTTAGAAACATTTAAAGGAAATTTAGGAAAAGATTTTAATTCATTGATTTAAACATGATTTGTTTAAAATTCCGTCCCTCAATAAATTATAAATATACTTTATTTCTCAAAAAGTTTAATCTTTGTCGACAATACTTGATTTTGTGATGTTTGGTTGGTTGTTTCATTTTTATAAGAATGCTATTGATTTGTATTTTTTTATAGTTTGCTGGCGGTTTTCTTACATTTTTTAGATATGGTTATTATTTTGCTATTGTATTTGTATCCTTAATGTTTTGTGTTTTTTTTTTTTTTTTTTGGAAAATCTAATAGAATTTTTTTTATAATAACATATTTATGTATAAATTGTTGATATAACAGGAATATAATTTTAGGTTTATTAATTTATTAACATACTTATAAAATATTTATATTATTTATTTTCATATTATTTTGAGCATATTACATGTTGAACCCCATCTAATATGGAAACTCTATAAATTAACTCTGTATCATCCTTTTCCATATTCAATACAGTATTTAGAAGCAGATTATATATTTATGTATATATTTTCTTGAAATTCAATATTTTGAAATTTTTTTGGAATTAAAGCTTTGGATTTAAATTGTGCGAGTTCAGAGCTTCCAAAATGCAAGTTAAATAAAAATATTTAGCTGCTTGAAATGAATGTCTAAATAAAATCAGTAGGGATACATTATATATATAAATATATATATTTAAAAATCATTTGTGATAACTTCATTTCTTATATTAATAAATAAGAACAGTTGAGTATTATTAAATTTTGCTATTAAGTATTTTTTATCATTTACATATTGTGTTTTTGTTAGTTTTGACCTTGATAGTCTTTATCCTTTACATATATCAATATATTTACTCATTCATAAATTAATTTGTAAAATATATGAACTGCTTATTATCCCTGCTATTGTTTACTGATGTAACAAATCATCTACTAAAGTTAAGTTATAAATGTTATTGTACCAGGAAGTAAGTGAATTTTCTTTTTCCAGTGTTTTTGTTTGTGAGCATATAATTTTTAATTCTTGCATTCTTTAGATTCTCTTATTTCTCTGATCAGCTTTGACCTTATATTAGAATTAAAATTTAATTAAAAACATTCCCCAAAGTATTAATTTGTATTAAGCTTTTGCACTCATATATAGAATCTGACTTGCTATTCTGAATAATAATAGATTTTTTTTATTGTTGGGATGTATCAATTATTACAAAAGCTATATACTTCTAGGACAGTTTTTTAATGCTTTAAAAAAGCCTGTCACTAAAATCTCATACTGAAATTTCATTATTTTTAAAAGTAATTACTAATTACCTTAAACCTTTAGTTATAAACAAAATTAATATTGAATATAGGTTTTTGTAGTAACTGTAAATAGATGTCGATTATGCTTGTGTTAAATGGTTATTCAATTTTTAAAAAATGTATTTTTTAAATATTTTTATATGAGTGTTTCATAATCTTTATTTGGGGGGGGGGGATTTTGCTTCTTTACATCCAAATTTATATTTGTACTTTATTTTTTTTTAATGTTTTGTGAAATAACTTTTTTTTAAAAATCTTTGTGCAAGTTCATTCATTATAAAAGAAACCAATTTTCGGTCAGTATAATCAAAGGATCTTATATATTTGACTACTATGCCATTGTATTTTTTCAGAAAATTAAAGATGATAAAAACTGTCATATATATTTTTTTTAAACGAGAGCTGTTTTGAATTAATTTTTTTTAATGAAAGTTGTTTTCATGTTTTTTTAGTGCAATAAATAAGTTGAGAAAAATGCATACTTTCAGATTAGAGAGTCTCTTCCTGTCTCCTCTCAGAATAAATAAACTAATTAATGAAAATAATACTTGTACATTTTTTATAAAATGAAAGATGCTTTAAAACTTATCTGTAGCAATAGTTCAATTAGGGAATTATGCAATACACTAATCAGGTTTTAATCCTTTGCAAAAAAGTAAATTGATACACAATTATTTATATATAAGTATTTACTACCTGGGATATTAATTGACAATTAACCTTGAAATTAAATCAAACCTCTTTAGAATTAATCTATTTTAATAACATTTGAAATCTATAAAAAATTGTAAAAGTTTTATTTATGGTTAATTTAATAAACTGTTAAGACTTATTCAAGAACGATCCCTGTTAAGAATTATGCTAGAAAAATTATCTTTTGTTTCATTTATGGAATTTTACAAACATTGTATTAAATTTTACATTCATAATAGTTGCTGTTGTTGATTTAGGGTGCATATTTGTTTAATTATATCAATTATATAATTGTTTTAGTTAATTCTATAACAATTATTATACAATTGCTATATTCAAAGAAACAATTTAGTATTCATTGCAAAATAATCTGACAAGTCTCTTTTTCTTTTTTCCTTTCTTTACATTTTACATACTATTTCTTTTGTATTTTTCCTACTTAATTATCATTTTTGATTTCTCAAAGATGCCATATTTATTAGGTACTTGCATTGTATCAATAATAGCAAAATTACATAGGTGAAAAACCAACTAGTACTGTACCCTCCATTCACCCTTCCATACATTTGCATAATCTGGCATGAATTCAAGTTTAAAAAAATATATTTAACTTGAATTCATTGCATTCCCCTTACCCTCCATTAAGATATGTTACCAGTTTGTATATATATTACTGTATTTGTGAATTTATAACAAATACATCTTCGGTTTAAGATGTAAATAATTGGTATAAATAAATTAGTTCTATTTTTTATTTTAGTTGATTCTCACATGCATTTTTAAGTTATATAAGTTTCTGTTTCATTTTAAGTGCCAGTATATTTATTAAATTAAGTTTTTCAAGTTAATTGTTTTGTTTTAATCTTAAAAAGAAAACAACATTTTTTCAAAGTGTGTTTAAAGAACTATTTAGTTTGTAAATTTAACCTTTTGATTTGCATATTTTGTCATCTTGTATATGTTTTCAAAGACATTATTTGACAATAACGAAATTGTATTTAAATGCATTTGTAAAAGATTTACAGAATATACTTTTATTTTTAAACTTTTAATAAATGGATTTTCTATATTTAAAAACTTTGTTTTATTATTTGAGATAACTGCATAACCTGTATAATGGATAGATATCACATTCAAAATATTATTACTATCACTCTGTTTGATTATCCGGGATGATTTGAATAATTTCATGAGAGATGTAAAAATCCATACAAAAAGCTGGAATTGAAATTGGGGTTTTAAGGACCATGATGGAAAAGGAAATATTTACTGCCGTTCCCCTTATCTCTGCATTTGGAGGTATATTCGATCGTTTGAATAAACCTTTTCCCCCCACAACATTGTTATATACCGGGAGGACAGTAATTATATGAGAAAAAACTCAACATCCTTAGTGAAATGTCTTAGAGAAATTCGATAATTATCAACAAAATGCAGAATTATTGTGTCATTTTTTTATTGAATTTATTTCTATCTCATCAAAACTAACTATATCAGTTGCCTGTAGTGATTTGAAACTAGTTTCTGAAATCCAATCAAACAAGCATTTGAATTTTGTTTCAATCAATTAGTATCAAAATGCTTTCAATAAAACTTTCACTATGGAATTATCTACTCTTTAATTATCTTTTTTCAAAGCAATGTTATTGCTTGTTCAAATGGTACAACCTTTTTTTTCTATATTCCAGATTTTTAATTATAGTTTTTGAATGAATGATAGATCTATTCTTGCAGTAAAATATTGCGCATAGTATTAACATTTTTATTTTTACAATTAATATAGTAATGGATGCTAATAATATAATTGGATTGATAAGATGAAGATAAACTTTTCAAATGTCTGTATGTATTTTTTGTTTGAAAAGTAAATTTAAAAAAATTATTACATTTATACAATGAAGGAAAAAAAAGTTACACTTAAAACACACTTTTTTTAATACTTGATGTATTTTTGATCATAAAAGATTTCAAGCAGTATTAATTTTATTTTTTAATGGTCTATTTCATTGCTTCATAACCATCACTATAAAAAAAGATGTGCATTTCTTGCAATAACTGCTTTGGCTTTCTCCACATCTGTTATAAACTTGAGAAGTTACATTTTTTTAAAGTAACTTTTTTCCTTTTGAAATTTAATTGAATTGATAGAGTTTCTTATAAGTTATGATTTCTTTTTGTAAAACCTGTGGTGCAGATGATCCTAGTTGCATGCATCAAATTTTCAAAAACAAAGACATCTTTTAAGCTAATTTCTTATGATGATGCTAAATTTAATTGAAACAATCTTTAAAACTCTTTATCAATTTTGAGTAGAAGGACTGCAGACAGCTTCATTAAAAAATGCCACTGGCCATGTTTCTAAATGAATAAATTTATAAAAATGTGAAAGCTATGAATTATAAAATGTTACTCTAATGTTTTTATTTTGAATCGTTAAATAAATTAAAATATAATTACTTAACCAGTTATATTTCTCTAGTCAAGTTCTGTGAAATAACAATAATAAATGCTTTATTTTATTATTTTTTATAATTTTCTATAATGGTTAAAAGCCTCTATCTATAGATAAGGAAATCATTTATCAAATTTTAAATCCATTAGAAAAATTTCAAAGTGATTAGATTCAGTCGTTCGGTTTTCAGGCAAGGTGATAATTTGGTTGGTAGAGGTGTTCAAATTCTTGAGAATAAACGAAAATTGATTT
The DNA here is from genome assembly GCA_026289955.1 of Argiope argentata. Classification (NCBI taxonomy): domain Eukaryota; kingdom Metazoa; phylum Arthropoda; class Arachnida; order Araneae; family Araneidae; genus Argiope; species Argiope argentata. Next base: position 470,169 of record JAOUZG010016315.1, on the reverse strand, counting down.
TTTTGTCTTTCGTACTTCATTGAATTTCTCGATTATTTTGGGAGTGCACTGTTAGCAATGGGAAATGTACATCATTAGTTATTTGCTTAACAAAAAAAATTAGGAAGCTTTTCGCTTAATTTTTTCAGAAAAAAATTACATTAGAAGCAAATTTTAGAAGTACAGTATTTGAGATCCATTTTTGTAGGCCTAAAGCAATTTTCAGGGCTATAATTTGAATAGTGTTGCATGCTTTAAAATGAACCTCGGAAAATTTATTGATTACGGTGCAACCATAGTAAAATATGTTAGAAATGATATTATTTATAATATTAATAATATCTTCTTAGCCATGGTTTTTTATGCGAATATCTTGAGACCATTTATCTTTTTAAGAGCATGCTTTCTAAGATTTTTAAAGATTACTGAGTTTTGATTCTTTTTAGAAAAATGAATGCCAAGAAATTCAATAGTTTCATTCAATTTTAAAGGGTGCCCCTCATAAGAGATGCGAGGATACGTTGCAATCTGAGTTCGATTGTACTATGGTTTCATAGAAGCCGTGTATAAAGATAACGAACAGAATTGGTGATAGAACACTGCCCTGAGGTAGCCTTTTGTTCCGTCTTCTGTCACTAGAAAAGGAGTATCTTGAGCGAATCTGGAAAGTTTTGGGTTGAAGGAAGTTGAAAACATTATGCCATGTTGCCTGTTGTACCAAGCTGTAAGCATTTAAAAATAAGGCTGTCTATATGAACAAAATCATATGAACTTTTAATATCGAGATTCACACTAACGAAGTTTTTTTCTTCTTTTAATCGTGAGCTTCTGCGATTTTTGCCTGAATACTGTAAATTGTTGTTTGGTTATCTCTGAAGGGTATGAATCCATATGAGCTATTTTATAGTTTTTTTTTTGTTACAAATAAGGTAGTAAGTAATGCGTTGAGTGAGTATCCGTTCAAAAACTTGGCAAAAAAACAGGTCAGAATAATGGGCCGATAGCAAGAAATTTGAAGACCTATGCTAATCTCTAATTTACCCAGACGGCTCTTTTCTAGTATCTCCTTCCTGATTTGGCACTCGCCTCAATCTCTTCCAGTCTGTTTCATTTGCTCTTTAGCACTGCTTGGGTGCACATCTCTCTCTTAAGGGTATGTTCTAGACTTCTTATTTTCTTACTTGTTCTTTTGCTAATATTGGTTTGTTTTTTTTATTGTATTTAGTATTTTGTTATATTTTTTTCTTCAATCTAGAATTTTATTTGTTAGTTATGTTGTGTTTTCCCCCCTAATTGTCATTTGTTTTTTAATGCTAAAATTAATGCCTCTTTTACTTTAAAATTTGGAATTTTTCGGGTCATAAAAGAGTTAATTTTTTAGACAATAGTCTTAACTCTTTACAGAAAAAAATTCCATTTTTTATTGGAATCCTTGTTTGATGGTGACCCTTAAGAAAGTCATCAGGCCGGATTTCTCCTTTTTTCACTTACATATCTGTTTTTTATTCATCTTTTATATATATATATATATATATATATATATATATATATATATATATATATATATATACACTAGAAATTAGAGCAGATAAGCTTATTTAAAGCCCAGAAGATAAAAATAAAAAGTCAATAATAGCAAAATTAGCTCACAGCAGGAAATCAAAGCAAAACAACCGTTGAATTCCAAAATCTTGAATATGAAACTAAATTGATGGTTATTAAAAGAAGAGTGCTTTGTATGAGACCCGTATCATTTTAAAGCATAATTGTATACATTTTTATGAGTATCATAATGATTGGATTATTTAATGTTATATTCATTGATTGTGCTGTGAAACGTCGAAATGATTAAAAAAAATTGTTAAAAGTTGAGAAAATAAATCCGATACTCATTTGAAAAGTATTCATATCTTCTGTTTGTTTATTATATTAGACGTAAGTACAAGGAAACTACCTTGATTTGCTTAGCTGCTTCTTCCATATCGATAATAATATCCAAAGCGTCTGTAACCTCTACAAATCATATTATTTGTTTTGACAACTTGATGTAAACTTCAGATGGCAACACAATAATAATTTCTAGAAACTAAATATAAGACAGGGGGAGGGGAGATGGAATGAGAATTTCATATTTTATTTATTATCTGTAGCAATGTTTTTATTCTTAGATTTGCATTGGCAGAGGAAGGAAAACGACTAATATATCCATCCTATATATTGATAATTGGAATCTAAATAATTCCGTGAACTTTAGAAAAAAGGGTAATTGTTACTCGCGACATTTTAACTGTTGAAACAATAACCGGTTTTACTTTCTTGTGTGCGTGATATAGAAAAAGTATAATAATCAACAAAAAATTCGAACTCGAGATTTCAACAAATATTCACGCTACGTTAAATTTCCATAAGTTCGAAAAACATATTTTTAAAAATGGTCATCTGTGACAATAATAACTCAAAAACTCTTTGAGCTAGTCGGTTGAAATTCGGTATAATGTCTTGACACCAAATGTGTAGATTTCTATTAAATTTTGAGTGAAATATGATCAGAGAATCACCGTCCGTCCGGCTGTTTGAAGATAAGTTAACACGATAACTACAAAACGAAGAGAGCTAGGTGGATAAAATTCGGTACACAGATTTAACATTTATTGGGTAGATACCTATCAAGTTTTGTGCCAAATCCAAGAAGGAACTGACCGTCTGTTTCTACGGTATTTAGAAACATATAAACGCGGTAAATCATATTAAATATTATTTATTTACTTAAATAAATAATATTTAATATGTGATTTTTGTGACCGTAAGTGTAATTTTGGTTGAATCCTAGTATACGGTACCCAGTTTAGCGTCATTTGAAAAATGTCGCCAAGGCAAAAACGACGCATTTACGAATGTCGCCAAATTCGAACCAAACTGAACAACTCAACAGGAACCATAGCTTTGGCAACCAGCCGAGCGGCCGTGGCAGAAAGGTTCTGTGTCACTTGCGCTCACTTTCATTAGCGCTAACTCGTTAGAGGGTGTCATTTGCGCTCAAGTCTTAAAAAGGGTATCACATTACAACTTTTATCTTTGTATGTAAAATTTGACGATTTTACAATATGCGCCATATTGTAATAATTCACTGTTAAGTGATACTCCATGTCTCTGATAACGAAAAAAGGCTTCAGCGGGAAATATGCTAATGACCCTTACTGCTTTTCAAACGAGTGAAAAAAGTAATAAATAGAATGTGAGAAATTTGCTTTAAAAATTTTCTGTGAATTAACATGTTCATAATTTTCTTACACTGAAGACATTTATAAAAATTATAATTTTGACGCACATAATACAAATTTAATGTATTAAAGTGAATTATAATTTTTAGTTTTACGAGGATTTAATCTTTATATGTCTTAAAATTTAGTTTTATTTAACAAAATGAAAAAAAATGCATGGACAGTTTTTTAAAAATTCAAATTTAAATGAATATCAATAATGTTTAATTCTTTCAATATGTATATACATTCTACAAACGGATAGTTGAAATGAGCTAAAAAATTTTTACGTTAAAGCTGTTCAAATAAGTTGTCCTTTTTTGCAAAATAATAAGTGCTTCGGCTAAAATAAACTATAAGAATCATACTTAAAATTTCAAAAAACAGCTACTGTTTAATTCTCAGGGGGAAAAAACATATTTTCAAATCGAAATTTTTGATAATTACTGAAATTCCTTCTAACTTGAAATACATTACTTCATTTTTTAGCTCATTTACTGTCAGATTTAACTATACATAATCTAATGTACTACAAATAATATTTAAATGCAGCATCTAAAGGTACAAATTAAAACGCTTAGTTCTCAGATACAGCATAATTTGCTAAAGTTTTATTCCCAGGTAAGGATGTCGTAAATTTCTTTCTAACTTTCTTAAAAGCGCTACCGGTGATTTAATACCAATTTTCAATTTATCCTAGATTTGAGCATGAAATAAAGCTAGAAATCAAATATGTTACTTTATATTTTATTCGTTATTTATTTTTTTTCCTTCTTTTTTCGTCCATGAATTTCTTGCCAAAAGTATAGATTCATGTAAATTGGACCTTATTGTGATCGAAATTGAAATTACAATAATAAATGTTTAAATATTAAGGCGTAAGATAAGATTAATTTCATAGCTATGTCAGTAAGGTTTCTGAAGTCACCTTTTTTTCTAAAAAAGCATTGCATTGTTGCACTTAGGAATAAGTTTTTTTTTTCTTTTTTTAAATGCTGCATTCAGACATACTAGAGAGAGGATGTTAATGATTTATTTTGTATGAAATTGTAATGCTTCCCTCGTTTTAGAATACAATAACGCTTTTAGTTCTCAACATTTTAATAGGCTCAGTGGTTGAAACGGAAAATGTTGTTTGGAAAGACAAATGTTGTTTTGATCTAGATAGAAGCATTAATTTAACTTTTTGCAAAATTTTCACGTTTAGAAAAGTGAAAACATTTCTTCTTGCAAGAAATTCATCGTCACTTGTAGTTTTTTGTTCATATTCTGCATATTTCTGTTTTTAAAAGCTCTTCAGTTGGTCCCATTTTCAACAAAAGTATACGGTATGGTACCGATAAATTCAATTAATTTTTAATGATATTATATCTGAACTAAGAAATGAATTAATTTTATCAGTGAATATTTGATAATTCTTGGGCGTGAGGAAAAAAGCGAGTATTTCGAAGATAAGGAGCTTTAATTATCTCGCTTAATCTTATCAATACGAGAAACGTGCATTCTATATAGAACCTCTAGATGCACGCCAAGTTTTCCTGCCAAAGGTGATTAAATCTCATTAAACCTACCATGTGAGCGCAAAAGACACCCTCTAATGAGTTAACGCTTATGAGACTGAGCGCAAGTGACACAATCCCGGCAGAAATGACGTCATGGCTTATTGGTATAAAGTCGCCAAATAAGGGGTACCGTATACTATGATTGTACCTTAATTTTGAGTCAAATTTCTGTTTCAATTTGTTGAAATAGTATTGGTTGAGTAGTATTTGGATACTATTATCCGCTTGTCAGAGATTAATCGACAAAATCTCACCAAGGATGATACGAAAGATTAAGTCAAAATGCTAAATTCACGCCAAAAGTTAATATTTCTTAACAATTATATGCTAATGCCATGCAGAATGCTGTTGTTATTTCTAATGGTGCTTGCCATGGACAAGCTCGTTGGCTTGGTAGCGCGCGTGCGTATATATATATATATATATATATATATATATATACTGTACCCCCATTTCAAGAATTTATTAGAGAAAAGTAAGTAAAAGGATATAAACTGTTTATGTTTTAACATAAATTCTGCAATACCTAATTTAAATGCAGGAAAGATTAACATAAATCGTAGCCTGATTCTCAAAAAAAAAAAAAAAAAAAAAAAAAAACAAACAAAATTCTTTTTTTTTTGCTTGATAAATAGGTAACACAGAAAAGGGAACCTTAAAATATGTGCCAAAACTTACACTTTTTAGCTTTTGAAGGAGTCCTTGATTGATGACTGCTTTGTCATATCGGATGATACTGAAGCCGGATACTCGGAAGTGTGCTGTAATGGGACATGGAATCGGGGGCCATCTTACGAATCTTGAATTCATAGCTGAAAACTGCGCCAAGAAGGTGATTTATTACCTATTATAAAATCAGCTTCCTGCAGTTTGTAGCGCAATAAAACTTCTTATTGTTATTTCTGATGGCATTTGCCACGGACAAGCTCGTTGACGTAGTCAGCGATTTTAAGCCAAGGGTGCGTCTCTGGTTTTTTAATAGCGCCAACTAGGGCCAAGAGTACGACTTTTGTTACTCACTCATCACATTCGCTTGCACAACTCCTTTTTACAGGGGGGGTGCATTCACAGATAGAAAGACGAAGAACGACCATGCCCGAACCAGGACTCGAACCCAGGGCACGGAGAAGACGCGCTGTCCTTGTGCCATTATGTCGGCGATATATGGGGTGTTCGCAGAGATAACACCTTCATGAGAGGGTGAGCAAAAAGTGTTGGGAATACCACTTGTACTTGTTTAATTTTGGAATTCAAGATGTATATTGAATAATAAAAAATAAAAATATATAACGCTGAAAAACAGATATTTTGGGAACTTAATAATTATATTTGAACGCGCCATTCCTCAAAATAGGTTCATCGAATAGCAAATCTGCAAATTGCGAATCAATCAAATACGACTTTTAAATTAGATGTCTTCGAATTCACTTAATTAATGCCGCATAACGGGAGAAACTTTTCGGGACATAATGGTGATAATATGGCAACACCCACCCATTCGGCTTAATTGCTTCCATCACTACATTTCGACGTAAGGACCTACCGAGCGACGCGTGCCTCCCCCGAACACGAGAGGCAGAAGGAATGCGCCTGCCCAGGAGATGTTCGAAGAGGGTGGCTAGGAAACGGAAATTGGCACCATTAGCGGGAAGAACTGCTTCCGTCTCCAAGGGAGGGAAAAATCTCGATTCCGCAGTTACGGCAGAACTTTTCGCCAATCTATTTCTTTGCCGGGGCATTTCTTGGACCGTGTCCTTCAAGGAGGGTTGGAAAAAGATTTCTTCTTCAGATTTCTTGATTAAATAACAGGAACAAATTTTCAAATTGTCTTCTTTTTTTTTTTTCAATTAAGAACTGACAAGAAATATTTATTGTGTTGCAATTCTTAAAGAGGAGATTCACTGAAAGTCAAAGCTTCAAAAATAGCATTAAACAAGTAATGTAAAAGTAATTTTTATTTTAGTTAATTTTTATTAAATAATTTAATATAAATAATTTATCAAAAATTGTCGATCTTCTCAACAATTGAACTCGCATTCTTCACCTTCAAGTTGAAAATACCAAAATCCTCGCATTTTACTGAATGAAGTACTGCCTGTTGATTTCCATTTTCATTACAAACTGCTAAAACTCTATTTAAAGTATTAAAAATGAATTAAATTCAATTAATGAATCAATATTTGGAAAAACTGTATTAACGTCAAATGTCATCCACTACAAGTTTCAAAAAATGTAATTGACTTGAGTGTATAAATACAAAGTATTTTAATAACGATTGAAAATTTGAACACGATATATATAGGGGGAGTGTGAACTAATTGTAGGGATTGAAAAATCAGGATTATTTTCCTGTCAACTTCTTTATATGCTTCCACATGAAAATATAAATATAACTTGTAGTAAAAAAAAATAGTTATACAAAAAATATCCCTAAAAAGGCACAAAAAATACTCAATGCAAGGAATAATTTTTTTGTCAAAAAAAAATAAATTCTTACACATTTTTGCTTATTTCAAGTTGTTTCTTTATTGATATAATTTATTTCAAATTGTTTTTTGGTACAGTTTTTTTTCTATTTTTTTCATTAATATAATTATATTAATGAACATTAGACTCATATTGATTCCCTAACCACTTTATCTGACAAGTTGATTCGCTAAAATTATTGATTACATAAAATCTCTATAAATTTTTTTGCACATAACTTTCTCTTATTGTTTTCTTCCTTTTTTTTAAACTTCAAAATTTGTTCAGCTTATAACCAGTACAATTTTAACTACCTTAAGCTGTTCTTTTAAATGTTCTCTGCGTCTCCTTAATTTTCAGTCATCTTCGACAAAATTTCAGTAAGTAATTGAAACAGAAAGTGATAAAACTTCAAATAATTCGCAGAATTCAAAGCGTTCTTAAAAATTATAAGAGCAGAAAGAAAAATTATTCATTCTACAAACATTATTTTTTGATTTATATAATATTTCAGAAGAATTATTTAATAAGAATTTCTTCGATTTAATTACAAAAAAAGGTTTTTAACAAAATTTCTAAAATTTTGCTGCATTTATTCAATTTCTAATATTAGTTCACATCCCCCCTATATATATCTTGTTCAAAATTTCAATCGTTAATAAAATACTTTTTATTCATCCACTCAAGTTCAATGACATTTTTTAAAACTTGTAGTGGATGACACTAGATGTTAATACAGTTATTTTTTTCAAATATGGATTCATCAATTGAACTTCATCAATTTTTGATACTTTAAATAGATTTTTAGCAGTTTTTAATGGAAATTTAAACCAACAGGCAGTAACTCAATCGGTATAACACTCGGCTTTCAGTTTTTTTCGTGCAAAAGTGAAGAATGCGAGTTCAGTTCTTGCGAAAATCACTAATTATTTGATAAATTATTTGTATTAATTGTAATTTTCTTTTTTGACCTAAGTAGGAATTGACTTTTTTAAAAAAATATTACTTCTTTTTTAAACAATGATGGAAAAAAAATTTGAACCGCACCGATTTTTAAATGTTGCCACTCTCTTCAGTGAGATAATTGGATGTTTTAACACTGGCGACATGAATCTAGAGCTTCAACTTCACAAAATTATTTCTTTTATACAAATTATCAAAAACTACAATGGGTGACCTGTGTTCTGTGGAGAGCTTTAGTTCCTCAATATTTATAAATTATAATAAGACTAAAAGTCAGTATATAATAATTCACATTGTTCTTGTTTTCACAATTTTCGAAACACTTTTTGCCAGTATGTATCTATTGAAATATCTCATTACTTTATCTTATTCATGGAAATAATTCATAATTCATTTTTCCAAATTTTTAAGTGTAATTAAATGGAAATTCTAAATGTAATTAAAGGAATGTAATTAAAAGGAAATTCTAAATGTAATTAAAGGAATGTAATTAAAAGGAAATTCTAAATTAAATGTTCAAATACACTTCGAGAAAAAATTCGTATTCCATTCATTTTTTCCCATTACAATAGGCGTTTCCACAAAAATCGAATGCAAAAAGTTTTAACCCGACAGTATTTAAAATATTGTTTAAATCAGACTAATACCTTCGCATATGACCATTTTTCCAGATAGTATTCAAAAGAACACGAAAAGTTTAGTTCTATTCGCAAGCAGAAAATATCAATTTAAAACAGAAATTGAAAAATAAAAATTATTAATTAAAATATTTTGATTAAGTAAAAAAGTTTTTTTCCTCTTTCCTTGGTTAGTTCTGTTTCGAAACTTAAATGAATGATGAAAAAAATCGTAGTAAAATAATTCGATAAATAAAAGGTTAAAAGTTTCGGAATATCCTTTGTTTGATGTAAGATCCAACGAAGGAGCTGGTCTTCGTAAAAAATAAATGCATGTCTGAAACTCGATGAATTGTTCTTATTCATCTGGAACGACATTCCTTTTCAAGGTCAACTTTGCACAAGAAATGGCATTTGAATATGATAAGGATGCCCTAACGTCTTGTTAATAAGAAAAGCCAGTTCCAACAAGCGGCTTAAGTGGTGTTGATTGTTCGACATATTGGCAAATGGTATGAGTATTAAATCTGGCCAAAAGCAATAGCACGAAAAGGATGAACACTGATTACTTTCACAATATCTTCAATACCTAATCATTCATATATAAATAAAGCAGTTTTATATTTTGATGGATGAAAATAAATCTGATAAAAATTGTAATATGAAAAAGAAATTTTATGGTCGAGTAAAAAAATGTAAACTAACTTGAGAAGCGAAGCGTGACTAACCGCTGATCTGTCCGTTTGAGGCGCGTCAGTCAATGTGACTGGCGTTAAATTTACGTACATGTCGCGCCCGCGACTGATAGCATAGAATACAAAATAAAAGCAAAAAAATTACAGAATATTAATAAACTAATAAATTCACCTTTATTTTCCTTATCAAAGTATTTTAATGGGTTTCTTTTAAACATGATAAATTTCTTGTGTGGCAGATAAATCTAAACTTCGAAAATATCGGTGAGACTGACTGCTTCAAGGAAATGAAGGTAATATCGGCCTAAAGCAGGGGCATACGGGGTAATTGCCCGGGTCCTCCACATAAGAAGTTGTCACTAAATAGAATAGAAAGTTTATTTTACGCTTCCTTCTTTAATGAACTAAAGTAGTGAAGCAGAGAGGGCCCCCAAACAAGTTTTTGCTCCTGGCTCCAATAAAGCTTAGTCGGACTCTGATATTACCACGTCTTTTAATGTGCTAAGTAGCATAGATTATTTGTTCATTTAGAAATGTAAAATTAAGTATTCACAGAGCCTTACTAAGGCAGGGGCATACGGGGAAATTGTCCTGGGCCCCCACGTCAGAGGGCCCCCAAGTCAACTAGAAAGTTTATTTTAATTTTTTTCTCTTTTATAATGAAGTTCCGGTTTTTCATCATTAAAGTAGTAAAGCGGAGGGGGCCCACAAAGAAGTTTTTGCTACGGGCCCCAATTAGGCTAAGCCTGGCCCTGAGTATTTATTCACTTCTGTTGATTTAATTTCTATTATCAGAGAATCTAAGTGCGTCACGTATAATCACGTGATGAAACTAACTGCGCATATGTGAAATCTGATTACACGCTGTCTTTGGCGCCAGTATAATGTGATAAAATAAGATTGATTAATAAATTCTAATAAATTCATAATGATTGACATAAATGCAGTTAATGTGTCTCATGTGACCTTAAAGGGATAGTGCATTTTCGAGGCGAGAGTGTTGTAAATTACCTTACTTTACACAATGGCGTTTTTAATTAATTTTGAATACTTTTTTCATTACTCAATTAAAATAACAAGACCATTTTTGATTCCGTCAATAAACATTAACAATGAAATCATTCATTTTAAATAATTTTAATTAAAATTAGATCTTTATAATTTGTTAATTATTTTTCTTGTATTTTAATGTCGATTACAAAGATTTACCGAACTGCGAATGAGTAATAAAAATCATATAATTTTAATACTATAATTAAAATAAATATCCGCAGGAATCTTTTCTTTACTTATGAAAAAAGTTGGTAGTATTACTATTTTTTATTATCAATTAAGAACATGATGTTGGTTTGGTTTGAGGTTTTTGTAGCCTCAAAATGGGTGGGCAAGAAATTGGCGATTTATCGTTTTTGAGGCATCCATTTTTTGCTTTTTGGTTATTAGAAAATAAGGCAGAATTTGTCAGATTTAGAGATTTATCACCAAAAAAAATTAAAAATATAAATGCAATTTGTTTTAAAAGTTTAAGTCAATGTCAACGTTGTTACATTTCTTACTTTAGCGAAAGTAGCAACGCTGCTGTAATATTTCATGAAATAAAATAAAAAAATAAAATACGAGTTTGTTTGTTTGTGTGTGCGTGATTTTTTTAGGAAACGACGTTTCCGACGGTGTTTTAAACAATTTATAAAGCATAAGTTGTCTGTTCGGATCTTTCTCCTGTTGAAATGCTGCAAATAAAAAAAGAAAAGGAATGAACGAACAAACGGGGGACGGGGGGGGGTGAGAAATTTAAAATTAGAAGCTGATCGAACTAAATATGAAAATAAAATAGCTTTACAATGGAAAAAAAAGAAATCCTAATCGTATGCAGTGTGTTGAGGACTCTCAATCTCAATACTCAACTTCAAACACAGAACGTGATCATTTGTATTCTGAATCATAACCGCCAACGTTCAGCGCTATACTTCACCGTTTCAACGCTATACTTCACCGTTTCAAATATCGCTTTCCGGCTCTAAGAAACTGATCGAAAATTTCTATCCTTTTATAGAGAAGTTATGAAGTAAGCCTAAATTACCTTTTTACCAGAATATTTCAGATAGACAATTCATCTATGCATCTATTGTATCCGATTATGGGTTACGATATATATAAAAAAATGTTCTTACATGATAATTTGAAATTTGCTATAGCAGATTTCAATTTATTTATTTCATTATCTTCAATTTTCGGATTTACAAAAATAGTTTCTGCTGGAGGAAAGCCTTCAGAATCCCCCTTTCTGGATCTAAAGGAGATACTATTCTTGGGGCAATACTTTCCTACATAAGGCTGCTTGAAAGCTGTAGATTAGGCTCACAAAATGTGAATGCATTGATGACGTCAGAACAGGAGAATACGTCTTCGTCCCAAGGATACCTAAAGGAATAAATGAAACGTTTAACAGTTCCTTTAACGAAATAAAACTTTTTTTTAAACAGATTTTTTTGACATCATTAAAGAGCAACGCATTGTAAAATAATAAAAATCTGGTTTGTTTAATAGAAAATTCTATCAAAACTTAGTCATTAATCTTTCTGATATGACTTCAATGTCAGAAATGATGAAATAACTAAGTCAATAGCCCATAAATTTTAAAAGTAAAAATCTTTTCTAAATTAATTAATAGGCGATTAACAAGGAATAGAAGGATTAGGGATATTTTACTTAAAATCACGAACATACTGTTATGTCTATATCTGGAATAATCAGATTAGGAAGTTGCGTAAACAAGCAATTCTTTTATTTACAGCTTACACAAGTTGTTTACCCCAAAACAATTTGATTTCATCTAGTTTAATATTATTTACAAAATTCACACAGCAGTTCAAAGTCTAACTATGAAATAGTTCCTCGATGAAATCAAAGAATAGGTCTAAAAAAGACGCCAACAAGCTGTTAGCTCAAAACGGCAGCTCCAGGGGCAGTTCCAGAAGTCCACCGATCTTATCAAGTGGCTTCTAACACAGAAATCTGAACCACACGGAGCTTCTCACAAAATCAGCAGCAACTTCTTCGGACACTGACGTCTTTCCGAATTCTCTTTCGACTCGTCTCAAACAACGAGACTTTTCTTGTTCCTGTTAAATAGACCGAGATTCGGCATGATATAACTTACTTAATTATTCTAAAATTCACATGTAACGCACACATGCATGCTTTTATTTTTATTATTAGTATATTTCCACTATTCAGATTGATTATTCACGATCTTCTCATTTTATTTCCCATTGTTAGATGATGGAAAAAATTAATAGAAAATCTTGTTTAGGGCGAATCTGGAAAAAAAAGTTAAAGAAAAAAAAGTTACGTGGTAAAGGAATAAGAACAAATGAAAAAGTACTTTTTAAAGTTTATAATGATACGAATAATATACTACTTTTTTGTTTTGAAATTATTGAAAAACAAACTTGAAATTACAATTAATTTTAAATCAATATAAAATCTTTTATTTATTTATTTTGTTCTTTTTCCGCATTTATTTAAGGAATATCATTACTTTTTCAGAATGGCATTCGCAAGGTTAGTGGATGTAGTATTTAATAAAAATGACAGATAATTGAAACATGAAACAAATGATAAAAGTAAAGAATTCCTTATTTATTTTGTTGTAAAGAAAGTAATCAAAAAGCACTTCGATTACATATTTGTAGAAGCAAAAAAAAAAAAAAAGTGAATTTTATCGCAATAATAAAAAATATTGTTGAAAACAGTGTATAAAAATATTTTTGTAAAAAAGTAAAAAATCAGAAAGAAAAATTTAACGTCATCTAAATTGTAGTTGAGAAGTTAATTTCTGTTAATTTAGAGAATTGAGAAAAAAATGGTGGCAATGATATGTTTTGAAGTTATCGAGGAAAAAGTATTAAAATTACAATTAATTTTTATCAAAAATTTTATCAAATTTTGTAAATCCTCTCTAAATGGATACTTATTATCTACCTAAAATTAGTTAACAAAATATTTTTTTTTTTTGATATTACCAAAATTATAAAATAAAATCGGCACTATACAAAATTTTTCTTTATCTAATGATTCGAATCGTTATTCTTATTTTATGAACAGGATTCAATGCGAAGAGGGCTGGGAATTGAAAAGAATTCAATTCAATGAATTCTTTTCTCAATTACTCTGATGTTTAAATTTTATATTGAATGATAGACTGTTATTGATTAATTTTGAACGAAACGTTTGAGTAGTATTATTTTCTTTAGCAACTGAAAAACTTTTATTAATTATCTGCTTCAAATAATTCAAAAAATTTGCATTAAAATACTCATCAAATAAAAATTATAATTAAGTTTTTTTTTGAAATGACACTTTTTATTCAATTTATTTTTTCGCTGACCATAAATAAAATATAACTAATATTAATTTATTATTTAATAAAGTATATCAAACTTTAAAATTAGAGATTAATCCATTCATAAAATTATTTAACATTATCAGTTTACATTTTTAAGAATGATATATTCAAAACCAGATTAATTCTACTTTTTTGAACCAAGTTCTAAAAAGAATTAAATTTGGCTTCTTTATTTTATATGAAAAATGAAATAATTTGCCAAAGCCTTTGCAACCTTAAATGATTCGCATTTTTTTTTCCGTATTCGTTTTGGATGATAATATTTTCGCTGGAATGATAGTTAAATCGAATGTTCTTGCTGAGTCATTTGTGCACTTCTCATCTATATTAGATTATTTTTAATTTTTTAAAAATTAAAACTTAATTTTTAATCTAAATAACATTTGAAGATAGTCATTTTATGCATCATTTTAATATTTTCCTCCCATCTAACAATATTAGTTAAGATAAAAAAAGAGAGTAAAACTGATAGTTTACTTTATGTAAAAGAGAAAATGTAAAAGTGAATGTATTACGAATATTTTTTTTTTTTGTTTCATAAAACACTTTAAAATTACTCATGAAAAATCAGTTAAACTTTCGACAGCAGTTTCTCAAATATTTCCTTATTTTTTGGCATCAAATATTTTATGCATATTCGTTTAGTAGTTTTTAAAATATGAATTTAATAACCAATTGAAGTTATGAAATATTATTTCAAATTTTGTTAAAAGTATTTTTGTTTGTATTATGCAATAATTTAAGTTGAGAACAAGGACAATCGTAATCATATTTACAGATGTACAAAAAAAAAAAAGAAAAAAAAAAAAAGAAGAAGAAGAAGAAGAAGAAAAAAATAGAAGCCATCATATATTTCAGAAGATTGAATTACAATTTGTCGACCATTTTTTAAAATTATTTAAAACAATTTGTTCTGCAAAAATTGAATTTATACTAGAATTGGAGTGTTGCTATTTGAAAAAATTGAGTGAACTGGGAAATTAAAATAAATAGTTCTTGATAAATGAATAAAGTCCATATCCTTTTTCATTACTTATATTTCACTATTTTAGTTCTTTACTATATTATATTTTTATTCATATTGTTACGAAAATTCTCACAAGAATGATGCGAAAATGCAGACTTTATTGTCTTGGAAAAAGTGTATGTATTAAATATATGCAACACAAGCTACAAATACATAGCGAATCAGCTCTATTTAATCCACTAATTTCGGTTAAGAGCAAAGCTATAGAACGCGCGCCAAAAAGAAAAGACGCTCTCTCAAGTTAAACCAACTAACGTAGTTCGTTCTCCAAGCTGATCTGATTCTCCACCTTAAGCCTTACCTTAAATAGCGTCCCACTAAAGTGGCTGGGCAAGCGCAGAAACTGCGCGTATATTCCATATAACCGGGAAACTTTCTCCAACATTCTCTAGGAAAAAATCTTTATTTCTTAGCTTCTACTACACATTTTAGAGTGTAGTAAAAACCTTTAGCAACCTCATTATGTCGCCAACACACCTATATCGCCAAATTAATCAAATATGGCTTTCTGTAGTCAATCCCCTTAGAACGGTCTTTTCCCACTGACGCAAGATTCCATTACAATTAATTTTACGTCATTAAATTATTCACAAATATTTATATAAAAATTCATGAATATTTATTTACATCTAATTTAAACTAAAATCATAACAATATACAGTAAACTCCTCAGTATCCGGCCTAATGTGGCAGAAAGGCAGGCCGGATAACAAAAAAGCCGGATAAACCTGAATTTTATTGAATTCCTTTCTTTGCACACCAATATCAAAAGAAAAAATGTATACAAAAATTCATTGTTATGATATGTACTTTCTCACTTCTTATTGAGGCTACGCCCTCCATTTATCACAATGCGAAAGCAACCACGGCCCGGTGAATCACAGAACCTGTCGAGTTATAATAGAAAGTTCTCTGCTGAAAACTTATATATGTTTATGTACTACATTGCAGGTTTCTGGGATTTATTACAGAAGAAGTAAGTTAAAGGATATGAACTATTCACATTTTAATATAAATTCGATAATATCTAATTTAAATCCTAGAGAGCTAAACAAAACAATTTAAATCGTAGAAACGGATTCTTAGCAATCGCTCTTAAGAAAGCTGCCCCAAACTGATTTCATTCTTTGTTGATAAATGATATATTCTTTTCATATCTGTGTAATAATACATAGGTATGATATCTGTGTTATAATACACAGATATGAAAACATAAACCTAAGATAAAGGTCAAAACTTACATTTTTTAGATTTTGAGGGGTCTTTAATAGATGACTGAATGGGCGCCTTGCCTTCCTCTTTAAATTAAGATAAAAGAAAACTAGGCCGGAATGCGGAAGTTAGATAATCGCGGATCGGATACTCGGGTGGTGTACTGTATTATTTTTTAGTGAGTAGGACTTGAGATATGTAAAAAAAAAACCCTCGAGACTTCGTTTGTAAGAAATTTGGGAATATTTTTTTAAATTATTGAATGATTTTTCAAAGTTTTTTCTTTACATTTCATTAACTTTCTTCTTTTCCTAACTGTTTTTCGCTCTTAATACCCGTTTATGACCATGATTTAGATTCTATCTCAGTATTTGATGTGTTTTAAGTGGGGCGAAGTCTTTATTGTCTTGCTACTCATTCGAATTTTTCAGTATTAAAATTATTAATAGTATTTTTCCATATCAGTTCACAGCTTTATTTACCTTGTAAATTTTTGTAACATTTAAATAAAAACATTTGCTAGGTTTACTTGTTTTTGATAAGATAAATAATAGCATAAATATACAAATTTTTGCCGTATGAAATTTTTGTAATTTTCACTGACAACCGAGACATTTTCATGATTAGTAAGAAATTTTAGAGTTTAACAAATAGTAGTTTCTTTTTCCGCATTTGAGATGAAAATGTTAATCATTACCCCCCCCCTTATTGTTCCCCTTTGTGCCTGAAATACAGAGGTGCTGAATGTCATTTCATTTAGTTCTTCCTCAACTTAAAATACTATCATAATGTGGTTACAGAAGACAAAAATATCAATCAAAATTTATCTGATTCCATTAAGTCAATTCTAAAAAAAAATTAGTATTTGTAATTATTTACAAAGAACTTATAATAATAATAATAATTTGCATTTAATGTTTATACATAATTTATGATTATGATAATAATAACAATGGCTTTATTTCGCTCCCAACATAGGAGTTGATTTCGGCTCAGGACATGCGTCGCTCATAATCGTTGAAAATATCTCTAAATCGATAAATCTGGGCACTGACCTTTCCAAATTATTTTATTTATCTTGTTTAGTAATTTTAATTAACTTGTTTCATATTTGTAAAAATAAAAATTTTGAAATCGATTTTATACTCAATTTTTTTACTAAACAAAAGCTTGAAAATTTAAATATTTGTGCGTTATTGGTTATTGTGTTACTATACAATTTTAATATTCCCATATTTTAAATATAATTTGATCTATTAATTAAATTAAATTTTTAATGGTACCATTTCAAAATTAATAGCGTGGTATTAGGAAATTTGAGTGAGAAAATGATTTATAATTTATTATATATTTTACTATAACTATTAAATTTTTTCTATCATAAGAAATTCGAGAACTATTAATTTCATCTACAATTATTAAATTAAATACTCATAAATTAATGACTAAAAAGTAAAAAATAATTAAAGTAAAAATATTTTTTGAATTCGCTTTTTAATTAAAAAAATAGGCATTTTAAAAGCTGAGTTTATTGAATTTATCCTAAATGTATGACTTTTTCATATTATTTTGAGCTGGGTGAATTTCATGATCCTTTTTTAGTTAAAATAAAACAAGATGCAAGATAAAACTTTCGATTAATTTGCATACAAGAGGAAAATACTAACATATCGTTATGCAGCATTAATATTTAATGTTTTTAAAAAAAGAAATAAACCTTCTATAGAATATTTACAAATGAAATTATTTGAGCCATAACTTTTGTGTCTTAAAGTCTCATAAATAAACTTTGGTGAACGAAGTTTTGGGAACGGTGATGTTAGCTAAATAGGATATGAATCTTGGGATAGATTTAGAGATCCTGTTATCTCATTGTGGAAGTGACACAAATTATGAATCCTTTGGAAGATCTGACAGTTCTCTTAATGTGTCATTTTGGTTTTTTTCAAAAGATGGGTGAAGACTGAAACAGTTGCCTGGGATAAAAACTTTAGAAATTTCTACAACTAAGTTTCAGGATCGATAAGCTTTGCTTTTTCCCTCCATGGGAACTTAATTATGTTATCGAAACCTTTTGTCCTAATTAAAGTTCTTGAAAGTCTTTGTGATGCTTGTCGTAGTATTTCTTTCGGTTAGGTGCTTATTTAAGCTCTTCTTATATCTCTGGAATTTTGGGCATTAGATCTTTCTTTGCAGTATGTAGATTGAATGGGATGATAAAAATTCTAATAGCAGTCCACATCCCAATAGCATGTTGGACTTATTTTTGCTCGGCAAAGGGTAGCAACTCGATATATCATAACCCAAACAGGGCGTCCTGTCTTTTGAAGAAATATTTAACCATGCTACCTCTATAGATATCCATAACTGCAGAAGTGTTGCCTTTCAGGATTTTGTACCGAACTTACATCTCGATTATGTCCCATAAATGTTCGATGGGATTAATGTCGAGCGACTAAGGAGGCCAAATCATTCTGTTGAATTGTCCAGAATGTTCTTCAAACCATTTGCGAACAGTTGCGATCCAGAGATATGATTTATTGCCATCCATAAAAATTTTCTTCATTGTTTGAGTATATGAAATCTATGAATGGCTGCAAGTGATTTGCAGATTGCTGAACATAGCCATTTACAATCAATGAACTATTCTGAGACCCATCCATCTCATGCAAAAACAGCACACACCATCATAGTGCTACCATCAGCTTGCACAGCGCCTTTTTAATAACTTGGTCCATGGTTTCGTAAGGTTTGGGTCACTCTCAGGCCCTACCATTAGCTCTTACCAACTAAAATCGTGATTCTTCTGAAAAAAAAACACAACGGTTTCCAGTCGTTTAGGGTGCAACTAATACAGCCACGTATCCAACAGAGATCTGAAGGCGGTGTCTTGTTGTTAGTAAAGATGTTCTAATCGATCTACTGCTTCCATAGTCTGTTAAAGCTAGATTTATCGCACTGTTTCAACGGACATGTTCATCGAATTTAGCTCATCAATTCCTGCGGTTAGTTCACGCAGTATTGTTTGTCTGTTAGTACTGATAATTCTGCACACATGCTGCTGATCTCGATAATTGGCTGCAAGTGGTCTGTCACTGCATTGTCTGTGGTGGGAGCTACAGTTGAAATTAGGTATTCTCCGCAGCTCTTAACACCTTAGATGTCGGTATATTGAATACCGTAACACTGATATAGAATTAACTCCAACTACCATTCCACATTAAATGTCTATTAATTCCCTTCATGCGGCCTTAATCACACCAGCAACCATTTCTCATGAATCTCTTAAGTACAAAGAAAGCTCTGCTAATGCATTGCTCATTTATTCATTTTGCACACAATACTACTACCGTCACCTTTTACTGCATATTTTCAAATTGTTATCTCATGTCTTTTGTTGTTTCAGCACACAACCCATCAAGATCTCAGCAGGACAGAATCTATTTTATTTAAAAGATGTTGTCTTCAAAACCTACCGTTTGATGTGAAATTTCATCTATCGATTTCGTGAAATAATTTCTGACATTTTTAACTTTAAGTTCATTGATTTCATTTCTCTAGGAACATTTCGGACTTGATGAAAATAATAAAACTATATCTTTTAAAGTATTTCCTGTAATCTCTAATTGTATTAAATGTTGTTGAGAAATGAGACCTGAAATTACTACGAACTATTTCTAAGACGCTATGCTTAGAAAAATGTATTTCATGTGATTGGTAAAGTTTGTGCTTTTGTTATTTTCAGTTAGAACAATTTCATAGAATCTTGATTAATAATCTGAAACTATGACACACCACTCCTTTCTTTTAATTTAAATGAATCTAAAATAATTATCTGTTTTGGGCATTATGAAAATTCGAACTTAATCATCGGTTTTTTATGAAAATTTGGTATTTGCCAAATAAATCGCAAGATGTTGCTACACTTACTTTTTTGAGTAAACAGACCTGGCTACTAAACATTGTTTTTAACTCCATCATAACATTTCTTTATACTTAGATGCCCTGGAGAATTGCTTACAAAATTTCCAATCTCATAAACTGACCCATCTCGAATAGTAATAGAACGTCTGTATTCCTAATTTCTTGACAGCTTTTCTCAGGCCAATGCCTTTTAATTAAATAAAAAAGCTCACACTTAATCTTTTTTTTAAATCTGCCAAATTTTTGACCGCCTTTCATCAGTTACTGTAAGAAAGGCAATAACCATTTAAATATGAGCAATGATTTCTCCTAAAAGTTCTTCATTTTTACACCCTTCTGTTAGTTTTGGAATTGAATTAGCAATCAATAAATTTTCCCTAATATATCGCACCTGATACGAATATCACAAATATTTTCATTCTCTGAAATCGAAGAGATAGAGCATCTTAAGTTTTGTCCATGAAAATTTAAATTAAACATTTATATTTAGTTTCAATATTTACCATGAGGCCACACAATGTAGTCATGGAATCTTCAACATATTCAAACTATATCTAAAGCTTCTATCACTGTTTGGCCTTAGTCTTTTTCAGTTGTGAAAACTACCCTTGAAATATAAACAATCGGATATTTGAAATTGTTGTCTTGTATTTAATATAACCACAAGAAGATGCTTCGATACTCAAATAGATTGGCTTCTGCAGTTATACAGAAATAGCACCATATCTTTGGATAATCTTTCATTCTTTTAAATTCCTTAAAAGATCAGAATACCAAACGCAGCGTAAAAGCATTGCATATAGTGGTTATATTAAGTATTAAGCAAAAATCTTCTAAAAGTGTTCGCGATGTCTCAGAAATACTCGAGTTCTATGAATATTGTAAACTGTCTCATCGAGTAATAAATAGTCTTTTCATTATACGTAGACACCATCTTTATAGCCTAAGTCAGGGGTTCTCAAAAGGTAGGTCGCGACCCCCTGGGGGTCGCTGGATTTGTCCCGGGGGATCGCGAGATGAGCAAGAAAAGTTGAAAGAAAATTAATTTATTACTGTAGTTTTCATTAAAAAAATAGTACACATAAAGCGTTTAATACACATAGAAGTTGGTTTTTGTGTTCTATTAGTTAATGGGATCCATGAGCTTGTTTGGAATTAACCAATTTTTTAATACCTGGAATGATCTTTGTAACACATAAAACAAAGTCATTTCCCAGTGTCAAACGATATCTTAATTTTGTTTTTGAATTTATCATTATGGGGAATACTATAGTTCTCAGTTGTAATATATAGAAAACGGCATTAAAGTTTTTAATACGTACCCAAATACGTACCCAAAATTTGTTGACATAAGCTTTGTCAAAAGTTACTTTAGTTGATTGATCACTTGAAATCTCTATCAGTCGATCATGATGAAGGGCACTTAGCTCAGCTTTTGTTACGGCTTGCTTACTGAACGGATTAACTATCCACACCACACCACTCATATCCGTAACTGGAATGTAATCTGTAAACTGTTCATTCAAAGTTTCGAGATGAGATGATACTAGTAACGAGAAAGATGAAGAGTCAAGGGATGTGGCTAAAATACCCGACACATACTCTACAAACTCTTGAGTACGAGTAAAATTTTCAAAATCTCTGTCTAAACTTTAGAGTAAAAACTTTGGGGGGTCGCCAAAAAACTTAATCTTAAAAGGGGGTTGCAATCTCTAAAAATTTGAGAACCCTGGCATAAGTTGACACCGTTGAGAGGTTAAAGAAGTAAGTGGAAATCCTGCAAATAAATTTTTTTTACCTCAAATAACGCAAAATTATTGGATATTGAATAATATGAAAACTTTATATAATATTTTAAAAGGCACAGAAATGTTTCCTTGCATTTATTTGTCTAGGAAATATTATATTTCATATTTATTTTATTTCGTTCAGAAACGTGCTAAAAGCTACAATTTTCAGTGTTTAATTTGCATGAAGAGTCAAATTAATCTTTTAATTTGACCTTTTTTGAGTGTAATGATAACGCATTGATAAAAATTAATTTTTCCCCCTGAAAGAATAAAGTGCTCATGAATACAATTTATTTTTAATTTCTATTAAACATATTGTTGGAGAATGTGCTAAAAGTATATTAAAAAAAATTGAATCATCTAATGTTTTGTGCATGAAAAATAATAGGCAATAAGAAAAAGAATAGGTTACTTAGGTGGCATAATAATAGGTAATATTAGATTTTTTTAATACTATGATGTAAATACTATGATGTTTTGAAAGTTATCGAAGAAAAAGAAACCCAAAATTTTTGTTTCATTTTTAATGAGTTAACATTTTAAGAAACGATATGTGCATTTCCATTATTTGAAGTATTTATGTGTCAAGTTTGATCATTTTCGGTCATAGGTCTAGTCCGTAGAGCTCCTCATAAACGCGTATGATGAAAGATGTATATAAACACAAACATGAAATAAACATGCCGAAACATAAATAGACGCAGGTACATAAAATGGCAAGAAACGCACATTCATATGTGCGAGTGCATATGTACACATGTGTCTTTATTATAAGTAAAATTTAAAAAATAAAGCATGATCATCGGAGATTATCTCATAATTTGTCGGTTTTCATTGGGCATTTTATAGAATTCAAAATTCGTAAGAAATGTATTAAAAATCAATCATTTCATATTTTGTCGCTTATTTTCGGCAAGTTATAAAATGAGTAGACATTCTACATAATACTAGAATTTTAACTTTTTCATTAACAGATATAACGATAAAATCTTGAATCGATTGATTC
This sequence comes from Argiope argentata, assembly GCA_026289955.1. Lineage (NCBI taxonomy): Eukaryota > Metazoa > Arthropoda > Arachnida > Araneae > Araneidae > Argiope > Argiope argentata. Next base: position 447,260 of record JAOUZG010016315.1, on the reverse strand, counting down.
ACTCCAAAAATCTAATATTTCTCTGATCAGAGTTTTGTTTGAGTTTTTCTCTACGGCACATAGCGGATAAAAGGCGAAGTTGTTACCGTGGATGAATTCAAAGATTATCTTAGCTAAGATATATATTGTTGTATCGGGATAACCTGGTTGGTAGAACGTTGAATTCGCATCCCTTGGACTGCGTGTTCGAACCCACAGGCCGAGTACTCTCCGTCTGTGTTTGTGTGTGGAGATTGGTGAACGTTAAATCTATCATGGTCACAAAGTCCTCTATGAAGAGAGTAATAACAATGGGGGGCACTGGGTCAGAGATGATCGTTCTCTGTTCCAGATCTAAATTACGATGAATGAAGTCCACGCCGTAAAAAGGGTTTGTAATTTGTGTGAGCTGAAAGTCATACTTCTGCTCTCGTGTGCTCAGGGGTGCATACTTTCAGAAGTTACTGCAACCCTCTTTTCATTGTAAAGAGGAACACGAGAACAACAACAAGGATATATATTGTTAAAATGATGCAGGTAAATGTACTTAAAAAGCGGATTTCCTATTAGATAGTTGTCTTGAATACGCTAGATTAAGAAAATATAATAACCTGATCATCAATTTAAAAACTTTATCATCCTAATCACCAAATTCACGTTTATAAAAAAATACAAACTTAAGGAAATTTAAAATATAGGAATTATATTTAAAGCTTATCAAACACAATCTGCTAAATTCTTATCGTTTATATATATATATATATTTATATTTATATATATATATATATATATATATATATATATATATATTTATTTTACCAATAAATCATGAATATTAGTTTACCAAACAATTTTCTTGAATAACTGAGGATAATTTTTTTAAATGATTGAACGATTTTTTAAAAATAAATAATAAAAAACATTTTATTTTATACGTTATTGTTAATTTTTAATGAATGATCTAAAATTTAAATTGGCAATAACTATTTGGAAGTAATAAATAAATTAAGAATGAAAATATTTGTAATATTTTCATTCGTTAAGAATAGTATCACTAATGATAAGCTAATATGTTTTTGAATTAAGAAACATAGTATAATTAACAAAAATTTACTTGATTAATAAATTTCCAAAAAATGTGTTAACGATTTCTTCCTTGATTTTTTTTAGCATTTATAACACAATTTGAAGAATTCCTTTTTCTCCTTAAGTTTGGATTTTTATAACATGCAGACCGTACATTAATTTTGTTTTTAATTATATGAAAATAAAATTCCTAATTACCTTGCATTTAAAATAATTCGATTCTTTTTGTCTATTAGCTTGTTTTATTCGTTGAATTTCGAAATGTAAATTGGCATTAAAAAACAATTGTACGAAACAATTCCAATTAACATAACTATTTCGCAGACGATTACTCCTGTTTCAAAAGAACGATTAAAAGAATCTCAGGCAATTAAAAGTCGAAAAGCGGACGCACATTTAAGTGTTATTGCTAGATGGAATAGCAACAATAAGAAAATTTGCAGCCGATCCGTTCCCTATCTTCCCAAACCCTCTCCCCCCTTCCCCGCCTCCTGAATGGTAGCTGGTGTGCGCATGTCGGGGACCTGACAGAGAGACTGTTTCGCTTCCTCAGTTGAAAAGCAACAGGGTGAAAGGTGAGTATCGCCCGGGCTTTCTCTCTCTCTCTCTCTCCTCCGAGTCTCCATCTTAATTTTAAAAGATTTAGAGGTAAAGCCGGTTAACGGGACTGTAGCCCAGACCCGTTCTTGATATAAAGGCTCGTGAAAATGTACCGTTCTAGTGTTATTTTATCAAAAATTGATAGAATTATAATTTTAAATATGTAAAAAATAAAAAAAATTCTTCAGGTATTTTAACCAGATAGCCATTATTTGTGTAATGTTCATAGACATGAGTTTAAGTTAGAAAAATATTTAAAAATAATTGGAGACAAAATCCTAAATATACAATATACAATGTAATAGGAATTATTTACGTTATCAGTGTTAAAGTAGATACCGGCACGCTGAGACTGAATCTGAACTAATTTCTTAATCCTAATATGCAATTTTATACATTAAAAAGTTTATTTGTTGTAATATATTTTATGGTTATTTTAATTAATTTGTTTATCAAGGGGTCGTTTTAAATACAATAATACTGTTTGAATGATTTCAGGTTTGCTTTATTGTGAATCTACCTTTGACCTTTTTCATACGCAGTAATATTATCTTCTTTAATGTTAAGTATAGATTATAATGTAGATTATTAATCAAATAAGGTTGATTGATTTGAAAGGCAAAACGGTAATGATTTACTGAGAGAGCAGATTATTTTTTTGTTTTAAAATGATTTTGATTGTTCGAACTTTCTTTGGGTTACTGTCTCTCAAATTCTTATGTATGAATCATTTGAGGTACCAAATTACTTTGGCCCAGGGCGCTCAACTTTTTAAGGAATCTGACTATGTTGTAAAGGGCTTTTTCCAGAAAGATTTGAACTTTTATTTATGATCTGAAAATAGAATCTAAACTTCATAGATTCTAAAACAGACTAAGTTTTTAATGTATTTTAGATAGAACAATCAATACTGTAGTTTTAATAATGCACAACGAATATTAACGAAATTGAAAAAAGTGATGTTTTTAAGCGAAAATGAGTGTTTTATTTTATTTTTGCCGTTAAAATTCCCAAAAATAATATTTGATAAGTTTATATTAACTCACCACCTAATCAGCTGTCGTTTGTTAATTTTTGGCATTTTTTTAAAGCGTGAAAACTACATTTGTTTCTAGCACGGTTGGATAAACTGATTTGCAAGTAGAATATCTAAACGCATTTTTTGAAGATATTCCACTTTGACTGATTCATGGAAAACGTAAAATCAATTCAATAAAAGTTCATGAAATTTGATATGCATGTTTCAAAAACCTTTGAGGGTGTGATAGATTGAGAATTTTAAGACAGCTTCATTTATCCATGTTTTACACACACTTTAATTTCAAAACATAGACAAATTTTGACAAAAAAAACTTTAATGACAATTCAAGTGCTCATTAAAATTTTATTTATTGAAATAGTATTTATCTTGTTGTATGTTTCAATTTATGTAGTTTGAGCAATATATAGGAGAAATAAAAAGAACATATATTTCTAATATTCAACTTTTACTATTAGTTCACACACACACACGCACACACACACACACGCACACACACGCACGCACACACACACACGCACACGCACGCACACACACACACACACGCACACGCACACACACACACACACAAACACACACACACACACACACACACTATCGTTTTCAAATTTTCAGTCGTTAGTAATATGCTTTTTATTCATTCACTCAAATTCAATTACATTTTTCTGAACTTATAGTGGATGGCACTACTCGATGTTAATGCATTTTTAAAAATATTCATTCATTAATTAAATTTAATTCTTTCTTAATACTCCAAATAGAGTTTTAAGAGTTTGAAATTAAGGTTGAAATCAACAAGCAGTAGCTCAATCGGTAAAATGCAAGGATTTCAGTATTTTGCATTTGATGGTGAAGAATGCGAGTTCAATTCTTGCGAAAATCAATCCTTTTTTGATAAATTATTTTTATTAATTGCAATTATTTAATAGAAAGTAACTGAAATAAAAAATTTATTTGTTGATTTAAGTAGGAATTGACTAATTTTTTTAAAATATTAATTGTTTTAAAGCATGTGAACACGATAATTTAAAACAGCAAAGAATAATAAAAGAAATTTAGCTTATGGCTTTAACGTCAGAATTGTAATTCTACACAAACATTTAGACCAAATATTTCTTCTGTATGCTAATATGTCTGTTAGAATATTTGTGCATCTATAAATGGTATTGCTCAAAAACTCGGCAAGTTATCTAAGTTGCAATGTATAATGCCAAATTTGGACCTATGATATTGAGGGAGAAGTTGCTATCCCTAAAGGTACACACTCTTTTCACCAAAAAAGGAAGAAATATATTGTTTTATTTTTAGAAGAGAGAACATGCCCTCTAGCTAAATAGTTTTATTTAGTAACTTTCCAAATTTGTTAAAACATTCTTATCTGGATCGAGTCCACTGGATTGCATCCAATACTCATTGTGAATTCGGAGATGCGATTAATCCGAACTAAGCCGGATTATTGGAACCTTCCAGCCACAGATAACTTTAAAGCTGAAAACATGGAAAGACATCACATTTAACATGATTAACTTCAATTTGATGGAAGAACCTGTTATCTGTTCAAGGTTGCATTTCGTTAGCTTTCTTTCAGATTAATTTTTAATGTAATCAATCTTTTAACCTTGTAATAACAGAAAGCAGTTTCGATTATTCCGATCTATTAAAATAAATTTCTTGATCTCACACCAACATGGCATTCACTTCCAGAGCATCCCATCTCACGTGGACCTACTTGGTAATGAAATAGCAGAGAGGCTTGCAAAGAAAGGAAGCAGCCTAGCGACTTCATCTTCTGCTGAACCCACATACTCACAACTCTTCTCTCGGGCAAAATCTGTAAATAAGAAGAATCGGATGGTACCCTCTACTCACGGTCGGTACAGGGCCAATAAGCCGGACCAGTCTTTGATTCTCCCTTGTGATAGAAAAGCCAACACTTACCTGTCGCGCTTTGCCAGTGGCCACCTTAAATGTCTTTTCTTTTCTCTGGGTGAAAACTCTTACCCTCATTGCCCGAAATGCCGCCAACGCCAGGCCTCTGCTGAACCTATTCTAGACTGCTAAGACTTCTTCGGGGAGGAATTCATTCTTCTCCCTTCCCCGTCATTCACTTTCTTCTTGTCGACGAATTTGGTCAGATTAAGTCAGGCCATGGAGATTAGGACCAACAACAAAATAATTTTTAAAGACTTCATCAATTTAATTCAGTGGTCCATTTTAGAGAATTTAATATTTTTACAAAAATCTTCATTGATTAGAAGAAGCACCAGTTATCAGATAGCGTTTAACAAGCTTTTGGATCCACTGACAAAATAAATTTAAACTCATTTTTTTATTATCTAAATTAATAATTATATTTGTACGAAAATAAAAATAAAATTTAAGTATGGATATATTTGTCACTAAATTAAAAATCTTTTATTATTTCTTTTTTGCACATGCTTTTATTAATGGTTTACATTCTTTACAAAAACGGAATGTGAACGGAATGAGTGTATGATGCATACAAAAATCATGAACTTTGAAATAAAACGGAAACAACAGTACTAGGCTGAGGGATTATTTAATTCCGAGCTATTAGTTTAAACTCTAACTATATAT
>JAOUZG010016315.1:379347-441558 GCA_026289955.1 Argiope argentata | reverse complement strand
AGATAGAGATAGATAGATATAGATATAGATATGTTGTTCAAATTTTCAATCTTTAATCAAATACTTTTTATTCATCCATTCGAGTTCAATTAAATTAGTAAAAACTTGTAGTAGATGACATTCGATATTAATACAGTTTTTTTTCCAAATATTTATTAATTTATTTAATTTAATTAATTTTTAAAACTTTAAATAGAGTTTTTAATGATTTGAAATCAACAGACAGTAGCCGAATCGGTAAAATGTAAGGATTTCGGTATTTTTCACGTGAAGGTGAAGAATGCGATTTCGATTCTCGCGAAAATCATTGATTTTTCGATAAATTATTTATATTAATTGTAATTATTTAATAAAAAGTAACTAAAATATAATTTTTCTTTGCTGACCTAAGTAGGAATTGGCTTAATTTTCTTATATTACTTGTTTTTTTTGGTTCAATAAATAATTCTAATTACATAAATAAGATTATAATTTTTAGTGAAATCACTTTTTTGCAATTTATAAGCGAAACATCATAATTAATTTATTACCAACAAAAATCTAGTTAAATAATGATGGGATACTTCCTCAGAGGTGCACAAAAAATTAATGAATCGTCAAACACGTGGAAAATAAACAAACTTCCAACATCCGTAAAACTGTCTTTAAAAACCCTCCTTGCATTTTGTTTCGTGGCATTTAAGCAGAATCTGGCACACTTATTGCATCAGGTGTTCCTAAGGTGACAAGTGGATAACATTCTTTGATAAGAGTACATTTTTGTGGGAAGAATTTCTTTATTCCTAGTTAAATATCGCATCTTCATTAATAGGTGTTTACATATAGTGTTGCCATGAAAGGAAAAAAAATTGAATGATAAATTATGAATGAGTGTTTTTCTTTTTCAACTTTCTTAGTGTTCTTTGTTTCAGTTCAAAGAGAAATAAATATTCAGGAAAAGGCAATAATGAGTTATTTATATTTATTTCTACCAATAATTAAGTAGAAAGTACATGCATGCTTGTTGTTATTCTATAGGCCAGGTTTTTCAATCAGAATTTCAATTTTGATATAAATATGCCGTGCAGAATGAAATTTGTATTGTGCAATATTTATTTAAAAAATTAATTCGTTAAAAGCTACTAATACTTCGGCGTTTTTCAGCAATAGCTCTTGAAAAATTTTGCAAAAAAGAAAAAAAAAGCTAATTTTTACAATGCTTTACAATTTAAAAAAATAATTAATTATTTAAAAACTGTTTTTGGCAGTTTAAAATATATTTACATGCATAATCTTCAACAGTAGATTTCATTGTCTTCAGGAAATTCAAAAACTTTTATATGCACAATAAACAGCACTGTTGTATCAAATTAATAAGTTTTGGCAGACAATCATTAAAGCTTGGTGTCTCTAACAGTTTCATGGTTCAAGATAATTTATGTTCAGAAAAGCCTATGTATCAAGTTTGCATCTGCGATTTAATCGCAACAAAATAATTCTCAGCGAACCAGTTGGTGGTCAAAGGTACCTTGTTACTTCACACACACAAGAAAAAAATCGGGATTTAAACATAACATTTGTATTACTATTATAAATGTGAAAGTTTGGATGGATGATGTTAGTCAATCATGCCTGAGCAGCTGAACCGAATTGGATGAAATTTAGCACACGAGATAGATTATAGTCTACAGAAGAACATAGGCTACCATTTTTTCTAGTTACCTGAGAGGTTAATTTTTATTAATTAATTAAAAATGAGCCTTCTCTAAAAAAATCTTCATTCCCCAACCCCCAAATGAGTAAGACTTCAGTTTGTTTTTTCCCATGCTAATGAGGTAAGACTTAACATGTTTTCGGCCGGTTGTTTCAAACGATTCTCTTTATTTTCTTAATGTTTGAAGAAATTTAAAACTAAACATTGTTAATTAATCAATCTTTTGGATTCATTCTGAAGTACTTTTGAATTAAAACCAAACAGGAGAAAAGAAATTAAAAATTTCTAATATGTATTGCATTATCCCAACTGGCGTAGAAAATTTATTCATTTGCGTTGCCCTAATTGGCGTTGAAAATTCTCTCATACGCAGTGTATTCTTAACTTGATTTTGTTTTGGGTAGACTAATCAACAAAACGATTTTGAATAATTGGTTTGCTGTTTTGTTTTATTTCAGGTACACACTGTAAATAAATTGTTTTTCGATTATTTGTGTGAGATAAGGTTTGATATACAACTATTTGGGGATTTGGAAGATTGGCAAATTTTCAGTAGCTTGTTTTTTTTTAGTGCTCATTACCGTCATTTTTTATGTTAATGAAATTTGATCTTTTCTGTTCATTTACCTTGAATTTTCTGCTGTCCGTATTCCTTTCGTCTATTTTCGTTATTTTCGATTAATTTTTTTAAAAAAATATTCATTCCAGTTTTCTGGGTTTTTTCCATATCTCGGTTAATTTTCTGTCGCGTTCATCGAAACCTTACGGTTGGACACACAATTGCTGACGATCGCGCCATATTCGACCATTTCGCTAAAATTTGGCGACAAACTATTTTTTTTTGGCTTAAATTGTTTTCAACAGCACCATTATGGTACGGTTTGATTACATTTTACATTGTAATCAAACCACCAGTTCTCCCACAAACGCATCGAAACTTTCACGCGTACGAAGTCACGGATAAAAGATAGCAATGATGTATATTTCCCTCTAGAGTTCTAATGTTTAGTCGATCAGTAATATCTGTTTAACAAGAATTCTTTAATTTAACTTTAAATCATGGTAAATGAGTTTAAACGTATTTTATGCATACACAAGTTATAAATTTAAGTAAGTTTTATTTCGAATTTAAACTTGTATTTTTTATTATCTTACTCGAAATATTATTGTAATTTAATGACACATATAAAAGGTGTTTCGTGCGTGACAGTACTGTCATTCACTAGAAAAGAAAGCATTAAGAACATTAATTAACAAAGTGTTATTTTTAAAAAGAAAAATTATTCTTAAATCTCCAGTCATAAATTTTAAACTTATCTGTCTAAATCAACTTATTCTAATTTTGCCTTTCATTACTTTGTCATACAATGCATTATGTTAAGTCATGTTCCAAATTAAGCCCATATCCCAAATTGACAATATGTATATGCAATACATATTGCAAAAAAGACAGTGAAATTTTTTTAAAAGAATTTTAGTCGCTTCTGTATTATTTATATTCTTTTTTCTGATATTTAATACCACAAACTTTGATTTTAGCATGAAACGCCCTTTTGGTTAGATAATTAAAGAGAGGACAAATATCTCTCAAAAAATTTCGAACAAGTAGTAACTAAGCTGTAATTTGTTTTGTGTGACTCAAAGTTGATATAGATGATAATAGATATGGATATTCCTTAATTTTTATGAGTTCATAATATACTGACGAAATTCTTTTAATTTAGTGATAGGACTACAAAGTTTGTTTGGGATCAATTCCAGTAAAAAAATCAAACGATTTCTGTTTTTTCATTTAAATTATTCATTAAATTTTCAAAAATTCATTACATTTTTGCAAATTAAAAGTATTTTATCTTTTATTATGTCAGCTGATGATATAAAATCCAGTTTTTCATTTGTCATTTCTTCAATGTCGGTCTTGATAAATTCTTTGATTATTATTTTCTTCGTGGTCAATCATTTTTCCAATTTGCATGAATCGTTTAGTTTTATTTTCAACCGATAGCACTGTATAAAGCATCAGGTTTGCATAACATACTAGCATTCGATGGAATAAAATTGAAGCAATTAAGATAACAGTTATAGATAAAAATTGGAATTTAGCAAATTTGCACTTGATTGAGTTTATCGCTATAAACTTGTGATTTTTGCTATCCAGAATTTTAAGTGTCATCGTATGGAAGACCGTTTTATGATGAGTCCTGTTCTAATTTCTAAGGAATTCTTATATAGCAAATAATTTCTGAGACAGACTTTAGTTAGTTCGTCACTTTAAGTATTATGACCAGCCTTCAATTTATATTAATTTATTTTACTTATATTTTTAATCTGCATACACAAGTTCAAATGGAGAAATAAACAGAATATCTGTTGAAGTATATGTCGCAAATTAGAAAAATATCCATATTATTTTTAGTGTACATACTAAAATTTCTTCATTTGATTTGTTGAATTTTTGTGTTTTTGTTTGTACATGCACACATATAATCAGATCGATAGATAGTGAAAGTATTGACAGATTTAACAATGAGTATATACAAATTGACAGACATCGATACTGACTTTTCTTGATTCATTTCTCCAAAATTTAACTGAAATATACTATTTACTATCCTAGTTTTTTTATCATGCCCAAGAACAGGTAAAATTTAAATATACATATATTTTTCTTTCAGATTCAAGGACATTTAAAATGCAACAAATCTTAAAGTCAATTTTTTTGGTTGATTGTACTACTTAGTATGTAAGAAAGTAATCGCCTAATAAGTATAAACTGAATAATTGTGACTGAAAAAAATTTATAGAAAAATTCTTAAATAAGAATAATTGCGTTTCGGTCTCAGAATTACTTGTCTTTGGAAAAATCAAACCTGTTACTTTAAATTGAACTGTAATGTTAACTACAAATTTTCGGAATACTTCAAAATTTTAAATGCTACACGGTGGTGAAGATTGAAGATCTTCGTTAAAAGAAAATTCTCAAAATACTATGACAAAATAAATGTTTAATTGCCGTAAAATATTTTTTGCCATGTTGTGTGTTAGCGATTTTAAGTACGATAAAGCACTCAGATTTTCAGACGTCATTAAAAAAAATGAATTATCTTACAACAAAACACTTTCATTCTTGATGATTGATAAAACTCCATCGCTCCTTGAAGCAACACAATTCACAGACTTAAGAACTTATCAACTGCTTCACATTCGATTATCATAGCAAGAGAGATAATTCCTTTCTTCTCCGTGTCATCCTTTCTTTTGTTCCTTTTGTACTCTCGTTCTGCCGGCTTATGCAATCTCGTTCTAAGTCAAAGAACTGCGAAATCTTTTTCGAAAAGCAAATCTCGCGTTTTTTTGGACTGCATCCAGACAACCAACCGCCCGATTAAAGAACACTCTGTCGTTTTCTTGCAGGAGGGGAACTTGTCTGCTCCAGGATGAACGCCGATGAATTCCGCAAGTGTGGCAAGGAGTTGGTGGACATGGTCGCCGACTATCTGGAAACCATAAGGTCACGTCCAGTGGTACCGAATGTTCAACCTGGATATATCCGGGACCTAATGCCGGACGAGCCTCCAGAGGAGCCCGAGAAATGGCAGGATGTCTTGAAGGACATTGAGAAAGTTATTATGCCTGGCGTAAGTGATGTTTTTATTTTATAATAAATCTGAGACTATTTGGTTATAGTTAAAAATACATATCCATAATAAACTGAAGATTTAGTTTAGTTAAGTTATATTAATGCCCTGTTGCAATGCAACACTAGGGCTATTTGGAACGAACTTCGTAATTTTGAATCGAACTATATTAACCCTTTGCACTCGATGGCTCTTCGGCACCATTCAGGACGGTGCATGATTTTGAAGTTTTATTTATTTATTTTTCAATTTTGATTATTGAAAATACCTACATAATGGTAAAAAAACGGAGAAATTCAATTTTAACAAACACACACACACAAAAAAATTTGGAGCAATAAACAAGCCTTTTTATTTTGAATAATTATGCATCGAATTACTTTTCCGATACGGCCGGGCGCCGTATCGGCGCCGCTCGAGTGCAAAGGGTTAACATCGAGTACCATCCACTACAAGTTTAAAAAAATGTATTTGAATTGGACAACATTTCAATCGTTAAAAAAGTATTTTTTTTAACGATTGAAAATTTGAACAAGATATATATAGGAAAGTGAGAAGTAATAGTAGAAATTGAAAGGTGCAGATTTAAAAAATGATTTCATGATATATTGCAGCTCTGGGGCCTTTATAGATGAGCTGCAACTGAATTTGCCTTTTTCAAAGCCTGTTTTAAAAATATAATTTTCGAATATTTAATGAATTGAATTAAATGCATACACGTGGCTAAATTTAGTAGTTAAAAATAAATAGATTAGAAGTTATAATATATTTATGTATTTCCATATATTAAATGAAAGAATTATATAATGGATTGTAAAATTAAATAGTACAATTAAAAATTGAAACTAATTTCCGAAAACCTAAATTTTGAAAAAGAACTAACATTAGAATTTTATACTAAAACTTTATTTAAAATTAAAAGAGGGGGGGATTCTTCATGGCAAATTGGGAGACAAAGAGACATTTCTTTTCATTCAAAATGCTTTCAAATTACATTCAATCTAATGAAAAAATAATGAAATATTAAAAATGGAAGCAAGTATAGATAGTTTAATTTATTGTTATCGCATAATTTAGTATTTATTGTAAAAGGAATAATATTAAACTAACAAATATTATAGTAAATAAAATACCAAGAGGTTTGACTCGAGGTTTAAAACGTGCTGTTGAAAATCATTCAGATTTTCAAAAGCACATTTTAAATATTTAGTTGCAACAGTACATTCAAAATAAAATAAGTGCAAAATAAATAAGTGCAAAAATAAGTAAAAAATTATTTTGTCAACACTGATAGAAATTATTCTGCGCCTTATCACGGCAGTTCACTTCGAAAATAGTCAAAGAGATAATTTCCTCCGAATTTCGATGACTTCATTCACAACATAATAATGCCAAGTAAAACTAGTTGTTATTTTCAATGACTATTCAAAAACAATATGTTTATCATTCAAAAAATTTACATAATTACTTCAGACAGCATAAATTCATATCTTTTAGAAAACGTGACTTTAGAGATGTTATCTCTGAGATTGTTAGAGAAGGCTGATTCGGAACTTCAAGACAAATATTTGCGACTTATCTTCTTTTAGATAGTTATAAATAATGAAACCTTTTTTGGACGTTTCACTTATGTTTAACAACCAAATTCATGCTCTTCCAGAAACTGTGTTTCTATTGGTTCTTATGTTTGCAGTAAATTTACTGCACTAGAACTACTAAATTAAAATATAAACCTCCTCACTGATGATTTCATGTTAAATTTTACTTTTATACCCTTTCGAAAGCTTTATTATAATCATTTAATTGTAGAATGCGAACCATACAAAACTTTATAAACAAACTGCTAGCTTACATGGCACTGAAATCGGTTTTATTGCTTATTGACGAATGGCAACATCAGTCAGATATAAACAAATCGTCAAACAATCTGGTGGCTGTTTGATTAAATATTTTTACAGCTGCGCTTAATTCAACGATCCTGTTTAAGTTATTCAGCTGAAAATATTATTATAAATTTTCAATTGTTGACTTTTCGTGCCCTTTCATTCACTCAAAAGATGCAAATGAAATCATAATTACAAAAATAGGCTTCAAACAAAGTAAAAAAATGCGTCAGATGAATAATCACTATGACTCTACTTTATAAAACGATTTTCATGTTTTGCTTTATCTCACAGAAATGGCTTTGCATCATTTTAAAATTCAAATAATTAACTTTTTCTTGATACCAATTTCCTTTCTGTACGATATTTCTCTTTGTTTTTAATATTTTATTTTAAATATATTTTGATTTTTATCTGGAACAATGTTACTATAAAATGCATAATTATTCATCAAATATTCAATAACGTAACAGTGATATCTAAAATATCGTGCTTGTAATTTTAATGAAATAAATTTTATATCATTCTTTTGGGATAATATGGTTTCCTGGTAGAGTTTTGCGTTTACCAAATATTCAGATAATGATTTATCAGACAAAAAAAAAACAGCAACAAAGTTTTTATTATGTCAGTGAAAAAAATATATATCATTATCTTCACTGGTCACTTTTAAAAAATTAAAATAATCACAGAGGTAAATTGTTAAACTGAAATAAATTTATCATTTTCGTTTTGTATTATCATAGTAATGTGTGAACTATAAAATATAGAATAGAAATAGGCTATCAAACGCTATTTAAAATCTTATTTAATACTCACCTGGTCAAGTATTTTTGAGAAATTAAAGAATGTCTTTTAAAGATTAGATTTTCTAAATCTATTCTTCTTTTCTTTTCAATATTCGGATGTGACATTTGTAATAATTATTTGAAATCTGTAATGTTTTTTTACTTAATAATAATTATATATGTATTTGAAAATAAATTAAAAGCTATTTGATCCTCTATTCCAAAACATGACATCATCGTAATATTTCAGTTTACATTCCTTTTCTTTTCTGATTGTAAGGATTTTTAAGGATTAGGATTATTGTGTAATATACATTTCAATACACAATGTGTTTAACGGTTTTAATAAAACGCTCTTATTTATCTTAAAACATCATGAGAAAATAATAACCCATAAAACATAATATATTAAATAAATAATTAATAATGTTCATTTTCTATTAATATGTTAATTAGAGAGTAGATGAAAATTTTAAGATGAGATAAAAAGAATGAAAGCATTTTATAAGATATTATTTTGTTTATCATGAATATGACATTAGTAAAACTAGTAAACTAGTTAGTATAAAAAGAATGAAAGCATTTTATAAGATATTATTTTGTTTATCATGAATATGACATTAGTAAACTCATATAATTGAAAGTTTTGATGATACAATAACATTTATTTGAATTTTATTGCGACGATAAATATTACAAATGTGAACTAATTTGGAAAACTAATTAAATGTAAAGAAGTAGTTGCAAATAAATTAAATTGATATACATGGAGAATTTCTTTGAAATTGAAAGTTGTGTAAAATATGTTTTTTGAAAATACATGCCAAAATGATTGAGGAGAAATGTTAACATATCGAATGATGATTCATTTAAAATCTTGTGTCTAATTGAATCTAATTTTTTGAAATCTTTTCTGAATGCCCACTTTTCTTAGCGAGAATGCTTTTTATCCAACTAAAAGAATTCACATATCTGCGAGAACATTCCTCTTGTAAGTTTTGTTATGTGTTTTCATTCTTATGTAATTTGGGATGAAAAGGACATAATATCTTTATTTCACCAATTTTAGTGTTAAGGGTAACGAGAAGACATTCTTATTTTTTTTTACGAAAAAGCATGTATACATTTGGTACCTTTAATTCATTTCCGAATATGTAAAAATAATTGATAATAGCGAAATTTTCTTTAAAAGCTGTACTAATTATATTGGATTTTTATGATTATTAACTGTTATTATGTTAGATTATTAATATCATCCAATATTCTTTACGCACAGCTATTAAAAGCAAAAATGCTCTCGATCTATCTTATAAATTTTCTTAAAACATCAGATCCAAGATCGAAAGAGAACAATTTTTCCGAAATGCAGACAAGACGAATACTCTTTATGTTTTGTGTTTTTTTACGTGTGAATAAGGAAACTAAAATACTTTTATCCAAAAATTTATGGATTTCCCTGAGAATCCGTGCTACTTAGCCATGCCAGTTTTTATCGCTAGCAACGAAAGATGTTTTGCCAACTGAAAATTAATCGCAATTTTTTTAAACCCTATAATAACACAAAATGATTTAAATTCTTAAAAGAGAAAACGTAATAGTTCGTGATCTTGGTTTTTTCATAATGTCTCAAAAATTTGCGTGTGAGAAATACACATTTTCTAAATTAAATCTGCTTCACAATTGAACAGTGGTAAATCTAATCGATTAAAATACTGGGTTTTGCAATATATGAATCACTGCGAAAATAAATAGTAAAGTTGTATTATCGTTGGATTGTCTTTTATAACACAGTTAAATTTTTTGTCAACAGTGGGCAGCAGTAAAAATGTATTACAAAAAATTATATATGTGCAGAGATATACTTTATGTGTTTCTTTCTCTCAAAAAATGTTTATATATGACGTTTAACTCTAAATGTTTAGAAAGTGATTATGAGTTTCGAAAAGTAATGTGAATTTCACTGATTTCTTTTATTTTTAATTTTGAATTTGAAGTTTTCTAAAATTAATGTACATATCTCTAAAGTGACATTAAATAACAGTGCGCGATCTACCAATCTTATACCCATGAGATTTTTTTTATCGTCTATTGCATTTTAAAACTAAAATGCGTAGAAAACAATTTTTTTCTACTTTCTTGAGATGTAAGCATGTAAACCAATATATGATTTATATAAGTTACGGTAAATGTAATGAACTGATGATTATGCATAATTATCCATAATCTTCAGGCAGTTTAAAAATGATTATGGATAATCATCAATTAATCGTATATTATCATCAGTTTATTACATTTACCACAACATATAACAAAAGGAAAGGAAGTACCAAAACAATTTCGCAAAGAACGCCGAATACTCGGAAGAACACCTTAACATTATCATCGGCTTTGTTTTTGGAAGAAAAAGCATGTGTACAGTTTTTAATTTTTTTTTGGAGGGGGATTATGCACTATCTCGTTAAAAGTATCTGGACACACTTTAAAAAGTGGTACAGACAGGTGGTACAATTTGATGCGTAATTGAAGGCTTTAAAAGCGTTAGTAGGAGTTAGTCACGTTGCATTTATGCTTTTTTTGAGGCAATGTGTAAGTCAAAGGAGCTCAGTGAGTTGGATCGTGGCAGTGTAGTGGGATGCCACCTTTGTGGGAAATCTGTTCTTGAGATGGCAATTATTCTACAGAAGTAAGCATCCGCAATTAATGATGTAACTGCGCAGTGGAAACGTCGAAGCAGTGAAACTGCAGAAAAACGAACTGGTAGGTCGAAAAGACTTGGTGAACGCAGCCTCTGAGCCAACATGAATAGAATAATGAAACAAAATCGCAGGTCCTCGTCGGTGAAAATTTATCTGGAGTTCCAAAGCTCATCAGGCGTTAGTGTTAGAAGCAGGTCTATTTGTAGAGAGTTAAAAAAATTGTGATTCTATGGTCGTGCAGCTACGCACAAGCCGAAGATCACTCCACAGAATGCGAAGCATAAATTGTAATGGTGTAGAATTCAATGTCACTGGACTGAGGACATGTGGAAAGCTTTTCTTTGGATTTGAATCTCGCTTTACAGTCTAGCAGTCGGATGGATTCGTCTGGGTTTGGCGGGTGTCTGGCGAACGTTTCTTTAGTGACTGCACTGTGTGAACTGTTAAGTTTGGCGGTGAAAGCATAATGGTGTTGGCGTGTTTTTCGAGGATTGGCCTGGGTCCGTTAATTCCTGACTTTGGAAATATGAACTCTGAGTTGTATGTGGGCATTCTAGACAATGCTGTACTCCCAACTCTATGGCAATATTTTGGGTAAGGCCCATATCTCTTCCAACAGAATAACTGCTCTATTCATACATCGAGGCTTGTATAGACGTGGTTTATTGAATGGGTAATCAAAAACTGGACTGGTATTCTTAAAGACCAATCTAAACACCATCGAACATCTTTGGGAGGAATTAGAGCTCAAATTACGTAGCCAGCCTAATCGACCCTCCTCACTGCAAGCACTCACTTCAACTCTGATGGACGCCTGGAAGTCAATTCCTTTAACCACCCATCAAAAACTGGTGGAAAGTATTCTCAGACGTGTACAGGCAGTCATCGATGCAAGAGGAGGACCAACATCTTATTAATACGTGCCTCAGTACAATCTAAGTCCATACCACTGAGTGTCCGGATAATTTTGGCCAGATAGTGTATTATTGTTACAACAGATGTCAGAATTATTTAGAACATTGGCTTGGTAATATAATACTAAAGATTAGGAAGGTTAAATAAAATTATAATTGAAAAAATATCAAAACTGTAAAATAATAAGAATAAATTATGCTTTTATACTTTTGGAGCAAAATAGTGAAAACTTGTGATGAGTAGAAGTTATCACCCAGAAAAAAAAGTTGATGATAAACATGTTATAACAATATCAAAAATTTGAAGGCTCAAAAGATTGGATAAATCGTATCCAGCACAATAAATTCTCTCCTTTTTCCCGGCTAACTTCTAAATTTCTTCCCAGAAGAATCGCTCATTCTAATAATCGATATCTGTTTCATTCTGGAGTCACTGGGCCGGAAGGCGGGGAGGGAGCGGTTTTGATGGGCGAAAACACTTTGGCCGTCGTTATGATGGATGAAACCATTTCCGAGTTGTCCGTCACGCGCCATTCGCCTCGCCGAGGGCACTAATCTGGAAGTTATATCCAGAAAAAGCCATCGGAGGGATATTTATTCTGTGGGGGAATATATTATCGTAAAACTTTTGCGAGTTTGAAGTTCATGAGATTCACATATCGGCATTAGAATGACAACAATATGTATCTTGCCAAAATAAATTCTTTCCTTTGTTAAGAAGAAAAGTGAGACAAGACATATACAGGATTTTTTTAAAGACTAAAGAGTATAATGAATGAATATATTGCGAACATAAGAAGTAATGGCTGAATTATTATTCTTTTTATAACTGAATTATTATTATTCATGTTAGGACAACTAATTTCAACTAAATATTTGAATATAAAATTTCATAATATGATTTTCAGTGTCATTTAAGCAAAGTATATTTAATTGAGTAAGCAATTTAAACCAGTGGCTGGGGTCTCGCCAAAACTTTCTAAAATATTATTAAACAAAAGTGTTATTCCAGAGAACATCTTGCATATCGTTTACCATCGTATTCTAAAATGCTCCGCTTTTTTGCGCATGCGTTAGGATGGGTTTAATTTGACAAACTAGGGGTAAGAGGAAAGGTGATGTTTAAATTTAATAATGAAGTAAATGCTGGAAATGGCGTACTTTCTTCCATGTGTCCCATGTGAAAAGTGCTCATTTCGGAATACTGAAACGAACAGCAGCATTGGTGGACAATAGTCGCAAAATATTAACCTATGATGTAAGTTTAGCACTTTTGCTGAATTTATAGTGCTATCTTTGCCGAGTTTTACGGCGATTAATCCCTGGCATACATATACGTATGTCAGGGTATTCGAAAATTGGATTTGTGTTTTAGACACTATTTTTCCAATTGATTGAAATAAAATTTGACGCAGAAATAACTATTATAGCCTCAAAACCGCATACCATATTTGATATGTTTAAATAATTGCGATTGTGTGTTATAGCGTTTACATGTTTTTTAAAGCATTGACCAAAAGAAAGTTTATTCCTTGTTGGATTCAGTTCAAATCTTGATAGGTGTCTAGACTATAAAAGATAATTCTGTGAACCGAATTTCATCTGCCTAGTTCTTTTCGTTCTGCTGTTATAATGTCAAATTATATTCGAACAGCCGGAGAGAGACTTTCTTTGAGCCTTTTTGCTCAAAAGAGGATAGAAATTTATAAATTTGGTGCAAAGACCGTATACCAAATTTCACCCACCTACCTCAAAGCCATTTTTTTGTCATCTTTGCCACAGATACATTGTTGGATAATGTCTAAAATTTCTTTTCGAACTCAGGAAGGTCTAAAGTGTGGAAATTCGACAAAATCTCAAATTCGATGTTTTTTTACTAATAATTTTATCTCTCAACACTATATACACGAGAAAGTAAAAAGAGACTACTTCCAGGGAAAGGAAAAAGATCTTCTTATAGTTGATATTTTACACTAATTTTTATCCAAAATTCTTTATGTCACTGGCTTATTTTATGATTTTTTAGTGAGTGTATTTTCAATTCCCACTATTAGTTCACTCCATCCCTATATATATATTCATATATCTTGTTCAAATTTTCAATCGTTAATAAAATATTTTTTATTCATCCTCTCAAATTCAAGTACATTTTCAACTTCTAGTGGATGGTACTCAATGTTAATAAAGTGTTTTCAAATATTGATTCATTCACTAAATTTAACCCTTTGCCCTCCGATGGTGCCTCTGACTCACCATTCAAGATTGTGCCTCATTTTGAAGTTTTATTTATTTATTTTTCAAATTTAATTGTTAAAAACATCTACATAATGGTTAAGAGATGTAGATTAATTTTTCAAAGAAATTTGATTTAAAAGAATTATGAATATTTATTTTTCATAGCAATAAACAAATATTTGTATTAGGTGAATAATTTCACATCTAATTATTTTTCGAAGTGCAAAGGGTTAATTGATTTTTAATTATTTAAATAGAATTTCAGCAATTTGTAATGAAAATTGAAATCAACAGGCAGTAGCTCAATCGGTAAAATGCAAGGGTTTTGGTATTTTTCAAACGAAGGTGAAGAAATTTTTTGATAAATTATTTGCATTAATTGTAATTATTTAATAAAAAGTAACTAAAATAAATGTTTTTCTTTGTTCACCTAAGTAGCAATAAACTTAATTCTTTTATATAACTTGTTTGTTTTAAAAAAGAAACAGCTTTATACAGCATTTTATAATATTCATTTAGGTTATTAAAAACTAATTCCCCTCAAATCGTATATAAATAAAAGTTTGTTTCTTTACTAAAAACGTTGCTTAATAGAATTCAGATCCTTAGTTCCAAGTTTCAAAAAGGGGGGAGACACCTTGTATAATTGTATGCGCTTACCGCGTTCTATCAAATTAGACAGTAGTAAGTGAAAAATGAATATTACGCCTTGAGTGCTATTTGAGTAGGCACGAAAGGAAATCTTAACAAAGACCTACAATTTGATTAGTGAAGAGAGTATATAATAAATCAGTATGAGCAGTTTTTATGATGCACGTTAAGATGTTTAAAAATCAAGCCTAACTATCACTAACCCGGCATCCTTTCAACATATATTAAAGCTATTTGTAAAACTTTTTTCTTTGCATGAAATTGACTTTGCACATAAATATATTCGGATCAATAATAAATACACATTCTATGACAGAGTTCTTTGAAAGATTCAAACTATAAAATCGAAAAATTCTAAGGAACCGCAATTTTCAGCCATCAGTCATTTTATGATGATAAATCAACCCTCAATCCTCAATAAAGTTAGCACATCAAATGATTTTCTTTTGTCTCCAGTGCTCGATAGAGATATCTTTCTAGGTTTCAAATAAGATGGGGGGGGGAGAAGAAGAAAGGAATGTTTTCGAATGTTGAAGTCATATGAGAACTTTTGCGGTACTCTTAATGCATGTAAATAATCCCAAAAGTCTTTATAAAATGTGTAACCTCCGCTCTGAAAACGAAGGGGAAGGGGGAGAGAAGATGAAAAAGAAGGAATGAGGCGCATCGCTGGGGGATCGTGAATCGGTGTTGCTAGGATACCACCGGAATGCATTAAAGAGATTGCGGAGCAATCAAGTGATGCGATACATCGAGGAGCACCGAGGGGGAAAAGTAATACGGGGGAAAGGAAGAAAAAAATTTCGAACAAAGAGTTGACATTTTATTTTCGAAGAAAAATAATAAAGAAGAGGGTGACTTATAGAAGTGAACTGAGGGGGATTTCATCGAAGTATTTTTTTAAAGAGATAAAATGGATTAAGTGTAATTATTTCCTCCCTCGGAGTCAAAATAATCACTTTACCGCATTTTTGCTTTCAATTTGTTTCTTTAAAAAATATGGATAATTTTTATGGTATATGTCAGGATGTTTAAAAATCGTGACAGGAAAATCACTTTTGCAGTTTTTTTTTCTTCAAATATTAATCTTGGACAAATTAGTAATCCCAAATGCCAAAAATTTCTTCAGGAAATTTATTTTCATATTTTCCAATGAATTCATACTCCTTAATAATGGCAAAAATGAAGTATTCTCAAAAATTAGATTAGTGGATTTTGTAGAAACCAATTAAAGCGTAAACACTGACTCCTGGCACAGGGGTAGCGCATCTTCCCCCGTGAATTGGGCGTCCGGGGTTCGAGTCCCGGTTCGAGCATGATTGTTCTTCATCTGTCCTATCTGTGAGGTGTGCGAATGTGCTCCCCTGTAAAAAGGGACTGTACAAGCTATTGTGATGCGTGAGTTGCTAAGACGTACTCTTGGCCCTAGTTGGCGCTATTTGAAACCAGAGGCGCATCATCGGCTTAAAATGCCTCAGCGAGTTTGTCCATGGTAAGTGCCATTAAAAGCAGCAGCGAAATGTAAGCTGATACAAGGTGTTAGAAATATTTGTGTTTTAGTAAAGGAAGGGACACCCAAGTTTTTATTTTTTCTTCATCTAAAGAGCCTTAAGTATATCGTAAAATATATTTTAAGTTTTCAGTCAGCATAGTACCCTTATAACTTAACTTTAGGTCTCCTGTTAAAAAATGAAGGATATATATATATATTTTGATCCATCTGACTACAGTACTTTATGAGATTGCATTTCATTGCATTTAATACTTTTCCGCCTAATGAAAGAAGGTCTAGAAGTGCCAAACTTTGCATATCAAATTTACCACTCAGATTCACACAATTCTTTAAAATGTTAAAAGTTATCTGTTTTCTAAATCAATTCAAATATATTATATATTTGTATATTGTAATGCTCATTGTGTTAAGTGCTAGATGGATTTGGAAAGTCTTTGTTTTTTTTTTATACAGTCTCATTCAGAAACTTTTTTTAAAAATAGGGGAGAAAATACAAGAAATAAACGCAAGTACAAATTTCGAAGGTCATACTCGTAGGCATTTTATCTACGTTACGAACGTGTTATAATATATACATGCATTGATAACTCTTAATCTGAATTTTAGTTATTCACCCATTTTTAATCTTAAATTAACCTATGTACCTTTATTCTAAAATATTCTCTTTTCTTCTGATTCAAATTCCACTTTTTTTGTTTCATTATTTCTAAAATGCGCTCTAAAAAGTTGCTGACACTTTAACTTCCATGCTAGAAGTGAAAGAAGAAAAGTGCCTAACATAGATGGCATAGCTTCCAAATATATTTACAATTCCTGTTTCTGAATCGCCATGTGTCAAAGAAAACGTATTAAGAGTCTTTTAATACGAAGGAAGAAAAAAAATTCAGACATCCGCTCTTGTTTTCTAGCATGAACAGACGTGTTCCGCTTTTGGTCCCAGTGTACAAACCATGTCCTCCCATGGAAAAATGAATTTACTTTATTTCCAAATTTTTTTCTTCTTCCCGACCATTCATTAGCAAATCTACATTACATTCATTTATACGAATCAAATCAAACGTGTTAATAAATATTTTACTAAATTCAATATTATGCTTCATTCAAACATTTCTTATGGTTCTTGCTAACAGTTAAAACAGTTCTTTTTTTAAATATTACTAATGTGTTTGTTTAACGAAATTTTTTTTATCTCAGAAATCACGTTAAGAAATTCGATTCGGACCTGCCAGGATGAATTCGGTCATCAGGTTTTAGAGATTCAAAACATGTGGCCAGCTCTTACGTGAAACTTACTTCTCAAATATATTTTTTGCAGAAGAAAGGCGCTATTTATCACGAACCATATTCATGTGATGTTTTTCATGTGTTTTTGCAGATGACCCACTGGAATTCCCCTCATTTCCATGCCTATTTCCCAACGGCCAACTCCTATCCAGCGATGTGTGCGGATATTCTGGGAAGCGCACTCACTTGCATTGGATTTACCTGGGTAAGTAGCTACCTATTTATCTACAAAACGAAAACAAGACGCGGATTCTTCCAAACGTTTTTTTTGCATTTTATTCAATAAAAGGGAATTCATATTTAAAAAGGCATTTCATTAAACCGATTGAAATCCAAAATTTGACAAAGGATCACAATGACAATCATAAAATCATGCACCGAATTTGATACATTTAAGCTGTGGAGAATGGTTGGACCAAACTCGCAACTTTAGAATTTGTAGCCGAGTGACATAACCACTAGACAAATGTAATTACTCGTGTCAGGAGGATGTTATGCAACTTATAAAGTTTCTACCACATTCTGAGGCGAACAATGCATTATTTAGCCACGCGTTATGGAGAGCGTGTATGAGTTGTTAGTGGTAATGTTGGCTCTTGTGTCTAATGCGTCTGACGACTTCTGCTGCCGGTATAGGACGCCATGATTGTGGCTATAACACAAGTTGTAGGAAGTTATGTTGTCAAGATCGCCGGTCACCAATGTTGAAGATAAAGTGCCTCAGACTGAACTCGCAACGTTAAAGTTTGCAGCCACGTAGCATGACCTCTAGACAAAAGGGATCACTCCTGTTCGGAGTTGAAGCTATCACCGCAAAGTCATGGAGTTTCTGATTGATCGTGTTTGAATGCCTCTGAAAGCAAAGACCGATGAATTGTCAACCCTTTATTAGGTTAGAGAGATTATGTGTCTATAGCATAGATGTTGAATCTGCAAATAGAATTTTATTCATTCAACTATTTTCGATTTATAAGCATTGTGTTAACTTATATTCGAATAGGAGGAGAGACAGACTTCCTCTGAATAGATTATGCTCAAGAATTGTTTGAAATCTGTAAATTTGTTGTAAAGACCCCTTAGTAAATTTCATTCGTCTAGTTCAAAGTGTTTTTAAATATATTTGTCACAGACAAACAGACATTTTCTAGAAATATGTTTTTGAAGAGGTTAATAAAATTTGGAGATTCGTCCAACTTTTGAGTTCAAATATTTTGGATGATTGCTTTTGATATTCAAATATTTTTGAAGTACTTTCTCGATACTTCTTATACGACAATGCAAAATGTAACTAGAAATACCAATACCCCATTTCTCATAAGGTACATGAACTTATCTCATGTATCGCTGGAAAAGGATTGACCCTCTTTCTACAGAAAGGTACTCTTCAACACAATTTTTTGAAAAGAATAATGTAATTACCGAAAAATTCACCCTATTTTGGATTCTTGTCATGTTTATACAAGCATCATGATGAATCTTATGAGAAATATCACGGAACAAAATCAATAAAAGGATTAAAATGAAATCTGCTATGCCTATTTCAATGCATCATGTCAGAACAAAATTTCTTGAACGGCCAAGCACCACGGGCTCGTGCAAGTTAAATTATATTTTAATTCATTTTAATTGTTTCATTGAATAAGTCACTTTGTCATTGCAAACGACCCAAAAAAACTCTGTCTCGCATTGATTGTTTTAAAAAATATCAAATTTCCTATTTATTTCATTTCATATAATCACGTGCTCAAAATTAAACCTTTCTAGGTTTTATTGGCTGTAGTTATTAACTTATTTTTTTTAATCAAAGCTTTTGTAAATGCAATGGCAACGAGTTATTAAAGGCTGATTTTTTTGAGATGCTCATGTGCATAGAAAATTTTTATTTTTTGTCTACGGATTTTTGTTGAGGCCAAAACCTCTCCCCAAAACAACATCATGTTCTGACATGATAATATTACATCAAAGCATTTTTGAAATAAACTTAAAATATGTGCTACATTAAATTGTGAAAACAAGTAGAGCAAACAAGTAGAGCATTCAAATTGAAGATATGTATTTTTACTAATTTGTGTCTAAAATTCTACCCGGTTATTTTCTAATCTTACAAAAATAATCTGGTTCAAAATTCATTATTAACGTATTGTATATTGATTATCTATTACTCAATATATAATATATTTACTTATATGTTGCACTACTTTTTAAAAACAATTGATGCAGGTTTATTCCTTTATTCGCTTTATTTACTCGTTACGATTTAAAATAGGACACGATAAATACAAACAAAGAATAAAACATAAAAAGAAAAAGGAAACCCAAGATATTAGAACTTTCTTACTTTTCAACTTATCTTAAGTTATCATTTTAATTTAATCTATTGATTGAATAAAATATATTTCATTCAAGCAAACTATGCATTTTTTATAACTGATATTCTTTGTTATCAAATCTTCATTGTTGTCTATTCAAAGCATTCCTTATCATCGTGAAACAATAAGAAAAAACGTTTAAAAAAACTATTATTAACAAGAAAAACTTCACTCCTATTGTTGTTACAAAAGTTTGGTTTATCTAATGATTCCTCCAGTACGGTTTGGACTACTGCGATTTTCCGATGAAAGATATTTATTTAGGAATATTATTTAAAAGCAGATAATATTTGGGAGATGATAACGAATAGAAAGATTGCTGTATTTGTCATATTGCTTTGTTTGTGGACTGTTTTTCAAGCATCCGTTTTTGGATTCTTCTATCATTTATTTTGCATGATCACCTACATTTTAATATTCAAAAATTGCATCAAAAGCTCTGAACAAAACATGGATAAATGCAAAAATTTGGACGATCCAAATTTTATTTCGGTGGCTAAAAAAGATGCCAGTACATCAACGGATGAAACTAATTCGGCCAACAATAAAATATCAAAGGAAAAAACTGAACTAAATACTGATAATTCTCAGAGCTCTTTTTTGGCGGCTTCAAATCCATTTCTGGAAAAGAATGAAGATGTTGGTGTTCATGAGAATGAATTAAATCCATTTAATTTCGAAGCCACAGGCCGTCCCTGCGAATTGGGGAATCCTTTCTTGAACCTCAGTGAACCTGCTTCTACTACTCAACATGCTGAGGAGTCGTATTCTCCTTTGCTACCGACAAATCCATTCTTTCAGGATTGTTCAAACAACCCATTCATAGATTCCTCGTTTTTCTGTCTCACTGATATCAAGGATCAATTTAATAATATGCCACACATTCCTACAGAGAGCGATGCGTACTGTAAAGAATGGGTGGAAGAGCATAGAGAACACAGCTTTAAAACTGTGCGTTCGTTTTCGTTCCAATAGTTTTAAATATCAATGCAAAACTGGATAAAATGAATTTCATATAGAGTATTCGTAACTCGTTAATAAAAGGACAAATAACTAAGCATTTATTAAGTAAGGCATTAAAGCAAAAGAAATGACAACATCCTTCAGTTTATATTGATCTCATGTTTTGCCATTATTATAATTGCAAGATAAACTTCCATCAGTCAAGCCATAACCTACATATGCTTCAGATAGTATTTTATTCTTTTGTATTTAGTTGAGAACCACTGTATTGTAAAAGAAGTAATTTAATAGTCGAAAATTCATATCATTTTGCTTATATTTGCTCCGTTATGGCATTCCTTATGAATGGATTACTGTGCATTCCTTTTCTTAATTGAAACTAATGAACTGCGAAACATCTGTAGAATGCTTTCTTATGAAATTCCCTCTGAACGGATTGTTGGGAATTCCTTTCCTTAACTAATGAACTGCTAATCCTCTGTAGAAATCTATCTCGCCGAGACAGATGATCGTCGGATTTAATAAGATGGTCAAGAAGCGATAGTGAAATATTGAATTAATATAGATAGTGCAGACAATTTAATTGGGAGTAAAATATTTATGACTTGCCTCTACCTGTCTTCTATTTCCGGAAATTGCTAGTTGTGTGAAGATTTTTTCATGATGGAGGAGCTGCTTAAAGGACTCTGAGAAAAAGCTGCATAGACAATAACTGAAAGTTGAGCAAATACCACTCTTGAGAATAAGTGATTCTGAACTAATTTTCTCCCCTTCTTAATGAAACCAATATAGATTGCTGGCGAACAAAACTTCGTCACAAAGAGTAAACTGTTTATTAAGTGTTTTCTGAAGTTATTTCTTTATAAAACAGGTGACTGATTGGTAACTATGCTGGAGAACATTTGAGATCACGAAAATGCTTTCATTGGTTACAGATTATTCTGCATTGCCTCCTTCTCTAATCTTCTATCAATTTATCGTTGCTTTAAGAAAAAAATCTGCCATGCTTAAAGACCTATGCTAAAATTTTGATTGATCTTACTCATCATCAAACTAAAAACGAAGTTAAAATGTCATAGATTTTTTGTTTAGCCTTTAAAGGTTCTTTTAAATACAATTTATTAAAAAAATTTACTATTGTTTGGATTGAAATAAAATGCTTCTTTTCCTCCTTTTCTGTGTCATGCTTTATTTTACATTCATGAATGCCTCGATTTTATTTTACTCTAAATGGCATGAGATTTGGACGTAGTGATGGTAATTCTGCCCAAATATTATAACACCAATGTTTGAATATAAATGTCAAGTGATCATAATTTTGTCAATTTATTGTACTGTCACATGTAAATACGAACTTTTTAGACTTCTTATATTATAGCTCCTATAGGAACTAGTTCTGAAAATTTTAAAATAACATATTGTTTAACATAACATACCTTGTATACCTGCCAAGAAACATTCATAGCGTCATTCATCGCTAAACTAGGTGGAGGGGAAAATATGTGAAGTTATGTGGAAGTTGGTGACATATCAGCATTGCATGAAAATATTTTATATTCGAATACCCTGCCATCCCCATAAATGAGCCACATCGTCTAGGTTGATCAAAGAACAAATAAATTAATTTTAATAGATATTGTATTTTATCTATTATCAAATATAGTTTGTGCTGATAACTTCACACCTATTATACACCTAAATATTATTATGATCAAAACGTTAAAAAAATATTTTATTATGAAAAAATGGATGCAGATAAAACCTTTTTAGTTGATGTTTTCCTTCGAAGTATCTGTGCATTTTTATGATCTTCCGTACAAATAAACTTGGTTTGCTAGTTTTCTTTTGTCACTCCTACTTCGTTATTCTACTTCTTTGGAATTTGAGAATCGTTCCTCATTAAGCAAATTATTAATCCGCGGTAAACTCACACGGGGAGAGATCTGCGGATTAATTTGTATGTGGAGTAATTGAAATATGAAGTTTCGGCGTATGGGTGAACCTATATCTTAGCCTAGTGGATTCTCTCACTACAAAACATTTCAATGCCTGTAGCCACGAGCTGTGAGCACGCGCTGCTTGCAGTTGAAATGAAAGAAATCAGTCCTGTCTGATCAATCATTTAATAGTCTTCTTTCGTTCTGCAAAAAATTGCGTTATTCATTTTGGAAAATAGTTAAAAAATTCTGTAACTTTCTGAACATGCTATTATTACCATTATACATTTTTAATGGACATTAAAAAAAAGGGAGGAAAAAGCAAAACAAAAATACACGGAAGCCTCTTTGTCTGTTTCTCACCGCTGCCTCTCTCTCCGGACAGATGGCCAGCCCCGCCTGCACCGAACTGGAGATGATGATGATGGACTGGATGGGGAAAGCCCTCGATCTGCCGGAGCACTTCCTTTTCGAGTCCGAGGGGCCGGGAGGAGGAGTCATACAGGTTTGAAAAAAACTTTTTTTTTGTCCTTTTATAATAACTAAGCATCTTCTTTTATCTCCTGGTAAATGATTGGTGATTATAATTGGTAAATTTTCCATACAATTACAATTTTTTAATTGGTTTTTATTTTTTATTATTTATTTGAACATTTTATATTTTTAAAGCAGTGGTTATAAATTAATGAAAACCACTATCATTTTAAATGGTTTTTGTAAAAAGATTTCATAATTTGTTATTAATTATGCATGCCTTTTTTACAAGAAAACTATCTAAAGGCGTTTATCTTTGACCACACTTCAAAATTTGGCAAAAGTGTGACACATAATGATCGTTAAATGAATTTATAGAATGCATAGCTATTAGCTTATAAGAGTGATGCTCCTCAACATACAATGTGTCAAAAATCGGAGACATTTTTCTAACGAAGTATTTCTGCACTGTTCATAAGCACATAATATGCGTTGCTGTTTGCAAAAAAAAAACACGATTCTATTTAAGAAAAATAAGGAAACAGTTTTCTTGACAAGTGATCCATTTATTCACAACGGGTCGCTCATTATCTTTATACAATTTCCGATAAGCAATTGCATATCATGATTACGCATATAAGAGCAGTAAAAAAAAATTCTCATAAATTACTAATTTCACATTAAAATAAATTTGTTCTGCTTTTCCTCGCGACCTACTGATCGCTCACTCTCCACATGAGCGCCAACTTTTCTTGACTGCCAAGCAAACAAGAAATCTTTTCTGCATAACTTTCAAGACAACCAGGATAGCATTAAATAAAATGATAGTAGTTGTAAGTACAAGTACTATAATAACTGTTAATACTGTAATAACTGCTAATATTTATTCCGCACAAATACACTATATAATATTTAACCGTGCTTTTTCAAAAAAAATATTGTGGTTTTATGGTGTAGAATAGAAGATATATATAAAAAACTTTAGAAAAGGTAAAACTGTAAGTTCTTTCAGAGTTTATTTCTGTAATGGATAGCAGACTTTTTTTTTCTGCTTCATGTCGATAACCAATGTGATAAAACCTCTTCAAATATAAAAGATTATAGTATTTCAGAAAGGATTTTTCTATTTTCATATCCTTTTCTTTACAATGTATTCTCAATTATAGCAATGATAACTTGCATTAAGATTATTAAAAATCGTCACAGCACGCGTGTGTAGATATTAACTCCTTTACATACAATGACGAGTCTGATTCATGCACCGAATTATCGATTTTTTAAATTTTAAATCTGCTAAAAAGTAAAAATGTTAATTAAAATTCAAAAGTCTGTTAAAAGCGCTTCGATGTCTCAAATATCCTCATACCATTGAATAAATTAAAATAATAATAAATGCCTCAAGTAAGATGTTTCACCTTATTAGGAAATAGATTCGTAGGTCAAGGGTTTAAAGCAGTAATTAAAACAAGGAAAAGTATTACTGTGAATCATACTTAAAATGTTTTTTAATTATTAAAAGTAAAACAAAAGGCTTTATAGAAACAGAATTGACATAAATAATATCTAGTTTTTTTTAAAACTTTTAAAGTGGATGAAAGGTATTTTAAAATGATAATATATTCCGAATTGGCAGATCAAAAAAATTATCGTTTCAATTAGTTTTTTAACTAAGAATTAATTAAAATAGCGAAAACTCTTTTTCAGAGTTGACTTATTACCAATAAAATGACTATTTGTCAAAAATCATTCAACCTAAGGCCTGCAAAGCAGTGGACGAAAGGTAATGTTGAAAGAGAATGAAACCGTCAGATGTTGAACAGCGTTAAAATAATACCTATAAAGAGAGTTGATGACAATCAAAGTATTCATGGAATCCAGCCAAGATCAGCGATTACAATTAGATGGGCATCGAAAGAGTATGAAATCTAGGATTAGAATAGCTGTTTTAAAGCGATTTTTAATTGATTTGTACTACATGAAGGAAATAGTGCCTTGATTATAAAACAAAGCCTAACGTCCTAAGCAATATGTTGCACACTCCGGATTATCCGGTTTCCGTATTATCCGGCCTAATTTTCTTTTGTCATTACTAAAATAGGTGGATAAGGTTGCATTGGCAGCATTGCCAACGCATAGGAAGCGAGAGTCTTTTGAGATTCTCCTACGCGTCGTGTGCAAAATACAAGTTGTGATATTAAAAGAGGAGTGTTCTGCTTCTTTGTTGCTCATTGTTTCGTCATGTGTGATGGATCTTAATTTTTGCCTCTATTCCTGATTATAACTGCACAGTACGTACAATATTCATGAATTGACCTAGGAGTATGCTTAATGTTGTTTTTTTAAGTGTACCATAGTTAATGTTTCAAAATAGGTGATAACCGGAAAATAGTTGTAGTGACTCTGGAGTAGAAATTACGCGCTACACAGCGACTAGACTCTAGTGTAACAGCAAAATCCGGCAACTCATACTATTCTCACCGGTCCGCGCTCACATTCTACTTGATTTGAGATAAATGGAAGGTTTAGTGCTCATCAGAAACTGAGAAAATATGTATTAAAGCAGTGAGTTTTGGCATAAAAACTTTGTCTTTTGGTATTGGAGGGCAAAGAAATGCGTTCATAGAACTCTGACCTATCCGATCTGCTCTCCCACTACATTAAACCAAATACTCGGCAGTGTACTGTACTATCTATTTCATTTTCGGAATTATTTTTTACTAAAACAGATATTAGATCAAGAAATATAAAATCGATTTCCTTTTCTCAAATTTTAGTTTTTTCAGAAATGTCTAGAATTTTGAAAAGTCTTTCTAAATGTACACAACGGTTTTACCATAAATTTTTCTTATTTTCTTTTTTAAATGAAATTTGACGTATTTGTAAGATTTTAGTAAATTTTTGTCATTTATTTGTCACGAAGTCAGAAACTTGATTCTGTCTTCCATTTTCCGTCAAAAACAGTGATTTAGCTTTATTCCCAGGTAATCTGTCACCAACTAATATCTCAGAGGAAGTAATCAGTTAAATTACAGGAAGCGATTTTTGCCCATTATATTAAATGACTTCACAAAATAAATAAATATTGTAATTTTATAACTAGGTTTAATAAGCCTTTTTTCTTTACAGGGAACTGCAAGTGAAGCCACGCTGGTTGCTCTCTTAGCGGCCAGAAGTCGAACCTTGTCTTTAATGGAAGATGCTAAATTGGAAAATCTGGTTTCATACGCTTCTGATCAAGTAAATTCTAGTTGTCCTTCTCCAACTCGGTTTACTTTTTCTTTTATTAATTAAAATTGCGAGAGTAGCTTCTCCGTCATTTTTTTTATAAATCCTCATTTCGGAAGAATGGTAAATGTAACCCAATTTCAAAAATCCCTCATTTTATTTTAATGATGAACATAGTAATTCAAATCAATTGCACAGAATGTAAACTGCTCTAAATTCTCATAAGCAGTGCAAGAAAAAAAATTAAACTCAATATGAAAAGAAGTGTTAAAGTTTTGTTTTCATATCCAACAATTAACCTATGTAACTAACTTTCGTCATACGGGCAATTGTGTTCGTTGATCTACCTTTATACACTTGGTCTCACAACAAATTCTTTATCTAACGACTACGTCTTATAGAGCAAAATCAGGTGAATGAATGGTTGTGGCAATTTCACAACATTGTACTGTGATTGGTATCTTAACGTTAAGAGGGAACTTGGCGACTAATCGTGATGGAAAATCCTTGGATCGAACTTCCAAAGATCTTTTTTCCCGTCTCATTGATCGATGTTGGCGTTTAAGTACTTGAATGTATTCTGTTTCATGATGAATTAATAATCATTCTATGAGCATATTAAAAAATTCAGTGATTATTATAAATTTTTTGCGATCGAAGAGAACTCTATGTCATTTTTCCACGAATGAAAGTTTTAAATGTCTGTAATCATGAGCTATGCACATGTACTATAAATATTTGAATTATAAGAAACTTATTCTAATAAATCAATAACATGATATTCTTTATTTGATTGAAGGAAAGTAGCACAACTCCTTTTGACTCTGATGATATTTAAAAAGTATTGTAACTTTTTAAGCGCAGAACTATATGTTTATAATGCAAATTTCTGCTGATAATTCTCTTATTGCACATGAATACTATTATTTTTTTATTATATTAATTAATGGCAATAACTCAGACTAAAATCACAAAAGATACAAGTTTAGAAGGAAATTTCCTTTTTAGATATCTTTTGATTTTGTATAATTTTTGACTATGAAAATAGCATTAAATTTATAACAATGAATTGTTCAATTCATTTTCCAATTTATAAAATGTTTCGAATGGCAAAACTGTTGTTTTATTTGTTTATTTATTTCTTCCTTTAACCATTCCATTGTCAAAAAATTTGATTTTGATATATCGGTGAACCATTCCGTTTATTACCACCTCGTACTCAAAATTATTGTTTTTGAAATTATTTATGTCAACTAATTTTAAACACAATAATTCAAAAACGTGACAGGTTAGGTGAATGCAATTTGATTTGTAATCTTTATACCCATATTGTATATTTCTGTCAAATTTCAGACGAAATCCACTCGCAATAAGATCATTTGTCTGTCCTTCTGTATGCATGTGAACACAATGGCTCAAAACCCAATCTATGAAACAAATACAGATTGGCATAGGATTTTATTACCATACTTTTAGATTTTCGGACCAAAAAACCACCGAAAACTTGTATATTCGCGGCTACGTGTAAATTGTAACTCAAACTAGTGAAAATTGTCTTTTTGAATATTTCTCGCATATTTTACTTTTAATTTTTAACCCCAGCTATTCTATCCCTTCCCCGGCATAAAATCATAAATATTAGATAAGGCCACAAATAACTTGCATGATATCAGCGAACACTAATTACTAAATATTGAGTTTTGGTTTGTATATAGGGATTTTACTGAATCTATCGCGCGTCTTTGAACGCCTTTTTGTCGGCCTATTGAAACCGAAATTCGAAACGAATCTGTAGTTGTAGTCACAAAAAAGGATACCGAATTTCACTGATTTAAGTCAAAGTTTTTATGAAATATTGTGTATACACTTTTTACTGATTCTCTCATGGTGCATGAGAAAGCCAGAAAAAGTATCGGGGAAGAATGGTACAAGAGAGTTGCATTGCCTAACATTTCATGAGGCTAGATTCTCTCCATAGTAAATTACATTCACAAGTACTAAGATCTTTTCAAGACTACACAGTAACTAAGACCAAAATGCCACTTGCCAAAATCAATTGAATTATTCGTTTAAAAGTCCCATAAAAAGACAATTATCATGAAGGAAATCAAAACATGGAACCCAGAGGGACGATACAGATTTCTGACTCTACGGAGTTAGTTCATATGCTTATACGTGTCATACAGATATTCGCAATGTAATTTATCATTTTTTTTACCTTTTTAAGTTCGTAATCTAATTTCCCTATAAGTTCAACCATAGTCACCATTTATTTAAGTATTCTTAGAACCTTCCATTTAGTTATAAATTCACGAAAAATTGAATACCTTCGTATAGGATTTGACATCAGTGGGATTCTCTTTGGAGATCCCTGAATGGTTTGCCGTCTCTTTTTTTCCTGATTTTTTCTTTCTTTTCCCCCCTTCCATCTTGTATTTGTCCAGCTAGTTAGATAAATTAGTGTCTTAAACACTGGGATACAGGATGGCGTTATGTTATGTGTACATATTCATACGAAAGTATTGAGAAATGGTCCATTTTTTAAATAGATTTTATTCGGAATTAGATACGAATCTATATCATAGCTTTCATGCCAAATTTTTATCTATCTAGCTCCTTTAGGTTTTGTAATAATCACTTGCAATCGTACATGCAAACAGATAGACTTCTTAAAAATGAGTTTTATTCAAAATTTAGTATAAATCTACGAATTTGGCCATTTTTTTGGCCTAGAAATTTATTGAATCCTTACAATAAATTTCCTCCGTCGAACTCATATCGATTGTGAATTATAGTTTTCAAAGACAGATAGACAGACA
The DNA here is from genome assembly GCA_026289955.1 of Argiope argentata. Taxonomy (NCBI): domain Eukaryota; kingdom Metazoa; phylum Arthropoda; class Arachnida; order Araneae; family Araneidae; genus Argiope; species Argiope argentata. Next base: position 412,476 of record JAOUZG010016315.1, on the reverse strand, counting down.
TCATGGCGAAATATTTTTTTCAATCTCAGATAGGTCTTAAACAAAAGATTCGTTAAAATGTCGAGTCCGATGACACTGCTTTCTCTATACTTCGATATACGAGAAAATAAAAGGCAATTAACCACATAAATGAAACTTGCTCTTCATTCATAAATTTAAAATTAAGAATCTGGATTCTATTTTCGAAGCAAAGGAACAAAGGAAACTTTCACAAATCTCTTACACCATAATTATTAAAAGAAAATGTGTCAAATTATGCAAGTAGACTGGAATTTAAGGAATGAATCAATTTTGGATTAAGTGCTTTTTAATTCCATTTAAAGATCTGTATTTGCTTCCCTTCGCAGTCTCACTCGTCGGTGGAGAGGGCCGCCCTCCTGGGGGCCGTGGAGATGCGCCTCCTGCCGGCGGACGAGAACCTCAGCCTGCGGGGAGAGACGCTGGAGAAGGCCATCCAGGAGGACAGGAAGAACGGCAAGATTCCCTTCTTCGTAAGTGAGACGAAAGCATTGAAACCTATGACTAGCAATTCATATGCGCTTGTTATTGTCTTACTAAGAATGAACTTATAACCAACGGCAACTGAAAGTCGGTACGCGGAGATTTACAAGTGATCGAATGAAGAAGTTGACACGAGCATTACGTCTATTCATCGAATTTCATCATTTTCCTTTCATCGAATGAATTCCTTTGGCATCATAGTTTTATGACCAACGTGACGACTCATACCCTCTAAAGAATTGAATGAATGCAATCCAAACCCCGCTTTCACCAAAGAACCATTATATTAGAGAAATTGATGTTAAATTAATAGGTCCTGATGTTGTCGAAATATTTATAGAAGGGGACGTGAATGCTGGCTCGGCTTCATTCACTTCGTCTGACTACAGCTCAAAATGTCGAGGTCCGTCTCAAAACAACTTTATCCTTACAAAATGGAACGATTTTATACTCGTAAATGAGTATATACATTAGACTCATAATTAACAAACAAATTTCTTAGCTAACTAAAAGAATAAAAAGTAATGAGAAGAATAAAGAATAAAAAGAATTAAAATAAAAGAATAAAAGTAAGTTAATCAGCAAGACATATTATAACAAGAGTAAAATTTCGAAAGAACTTGAAAGCCATGTCAGTAGAACTTAAATTGCTATTCTGAAAATGATGCTAATGAAAACACGTAATCTAATGTAAATAATAAGTAAAATATATTAAATAAAATAGAAAAGGTTTATAGATTAAAAAACTAATTTAAGAACTAAAATTATAGAAGAAGATACGAAGTATTAAAAAATAACGCTTTTAATTGGATAAAGACTTGTTTTCTTGTGCTAGAAACAAATGCATGGTGTGCGGTCAGTCCAAAATAGGAATCAAGTATACTGAATAATTCACTTTTCTAAGCGCATTTTTGCAGACAATAAATTATTTATATTTAAAACGAAATGTAATGTATAAAAATTAATTTTAAAAGTATCAAGATTATATTCACTGTGCATTATGAAGCAACCTGTAGATTTCTTTCGTTGTGCTTGGAATTGATTTTCACTGATAATGTCTAATCTTAATGTCTAAATCTTAAATATTTATCGATAAAAATATGAACTTGTTGAAATATAACATTGTGCAGTTGACAATGTGCAGTAGATGCGTAGATTTTTAACTTTATTTAATACACAGTGGTGGCATATAATGCTTCATTGTTAATGTGACGGCAATCCAAGCCAGTATGTTTCTAAATAATTGCGATTTCAAATTAATGTTAAGAGAAGTTAGGCATGCGCAAACAAGTTATTTTTGCAATGAAACTTTGGGTCGTAACCGCTGTAGAAAGTTCTTTACCTTTTAATTATTTGGTAATTTTAAAAGAATTTTTTTCTGATCTATGAGCCCCTGCTGATCAAACCGGTTCAAGGAAATATCGAATGCTGATTTTATAAATAATGCACCCAAGAATGATGGGTAAAATACCAGTTCATATCTCATAGTTATGGTTATAGTAACAAAATTTTGAAAATTTCAAATGGCAACACCTCATTTTGTTGGAATAAGAAGCAACAGCGTTGTATGACACTGCAATGATCTTGAAAGATACATGCCTTTCACCTTATATATTTCGTATTTTATTATGTTTTATAATTTAATGATTGTGACGATATTAAAGATATTTTTTTATTGAATCTGCTGGTAGGGAGTTATGGATAAGATTAAAATTTCTACTAAAGCAACTCTTGAACTGTTGTGCGTAATCACTTTAAATTAATCGTTTTCATTTATAAAATGTTAAAAAGGGCAATAGATAAGGTGTTTTTCTTAAAAGTAGAAATCCATGATTTCTTAAAATGTGATGAAATATATAAATGATCAAATGACAAACGCTGTGCATATTCAAACTTTTGCACAGTTACAAATATAAGTTGTTTATTTAGCTGATTAATATGACTTAAAGTTTATCTTCTGTTAATTAAACGTTTTTTTTTTCTTTTTGTTTAGGTTGTTGCAACTTTGGGCACAACAAACACTTGTGCCTTCGACGAGTTGGATGAAATTGGCGAAGTCTGTAAGATATTTTAAATGAATTTCATTGCTTTTCATCTTATTCTGATAAGGTATCTAATGGTTTGATTCATTTTACAATGAAATGAGTTATGAAAATCATGCGTTACATCAGAAAAGGATGCAGTTAAATACAGTTCTTCACAGCAGAGTTTACTTTCTAAATTACGTGTAAAAAGCTCAGAGGAAAGGCTCGTGTGAAAATATTAGAAAACGTTGTCATAAATTTAGGGTAATTTTTAAATAACCACAACAATGTTGTGATCATAATAAAATGTGAAATTTTACTTATCTTAATTTTTAACTTATTCAAAAATGTAAGAATTTCAATTTTCATTGTTGCAACTGTTAATAAATCTGTACGAAACTTTAGTAGATTTTACTTCCACACTCACTACAAATGATTTAGTCTTTTGTTCGGTTATTCAAATTAACAATTCAGCAAACGTAATTTATAAAAAAACAAGTTTATCGATGTCAACATGTTTTGTGTACATTTTGTAAACAATATTTGATATCATCTGAATCAATCATCTTGAATATTTTGTACTTGTCATTTTCGGTAATTGATACTCAAGTATTTTTCAGTTTATTGATTCTAAAAAAGACTGCCTACGTAAGTTACGCTATTTTTATGTTAGCTTTGTGGAATATTAAAAAAGAGCACCAAGTACTAAAAAGTATGGTATTTTCTTTAAAAAAGTGTCGAAAGAAATTTTTCGTAGAAAAAATGGATGTTAGATTTAATCCTAATATCCATTTTCAACTTATCATAAAAACATCACGCATTCATTGCATAATTAGCATGTACATTTCGTTCAAATAGAAGCTATTAATGATAAGAAAAATGCACGACTAAATATCATTCAAAAGCGCCTGTTGGCAATAAGTTTACATTTTTTTTTGTCAGAACGTATCTTAAATTATTATAATGTCAGGGGTTTTAATATTAGTAAATTATCTTTTCGTCAGTATTTATATCACCAGAATGTAAACGAACTTCCAATTTTACTTTTTAATTGAAATTTTTACCAAATAATGTATTTTAATGTAAACAGATTTTTGTTACGAATCTTTAATATTTCCTTCCTGCGTTGTTGACCTCATGGCAAGGCAGAAAAATTCACAGATCGCTAGTTGGAAGATATATCGATAATCCTAGCCTTGGCGATGGCGATCATTTGGTGACAAAAATTAAGGTTCTAGAACATTAGTAATGTCTGTAATTAGTAATGTCTAGAATTTTAGTAATGTTTGTAATAGGTACTATATTCTTAGTCTCTTCTCAAATATTCCATACTTTATCACAGAAGATATGTTGAATTCTTCGTGTTGTTGCGACTGTTTGATAACGAATTGCCGCTTGCATGTTATTTATTTCTGGATGCGTTATTTTCACAATTGTTGTTTTCACGTGTTGTTTCTTCTGCGTTTGGCAGCTTGTGATTTTTTTTTTGTGTGGAATAAAACTTCTTTATCTGTTATCAAGCTTACTCCGCGCACTCATGAGACGAATTTGTAGCGATCGTTTTAATTCTTTTGGAGAGCGTGCCAAAATGTGACGTGCCTTTCATCTCCGTTTATCATGAAATGGTCTAGAGGCGTAGCATGACTCAATATTCCCGCCTCGCAGAGCGCGGAGAAATGCATGCAGAGTAGCTCGCAATGAGAAGACGCTCGATATTCTTAGTCGTGGAATAAAGATATATTTTTGATAATAGCATGCAGAGTGATTGCTTCCAAACCCTCTACATGGAGTCAGATCGTGTTATGGATGAATCTGTTCTCTTTAAATTACAGCAACAATATACTTTATAACTGTAGGCTCTTTATTAATTGAGAAAAAAGCGTGAGAACAACAAAAGTAAAATTACACACACACACACACACAGTCCTTGTAGTCATATTTTGTAGTTAAATAAAGTCATTTTCACACGAAAGCACACACTTAATGCTCTTATATCATTGATTTCGGAAAATCTCACTCTACTGAAGTTTAAAATAGCTATAAAAATAGATATTAACTGTACTATATATCACTGACATCTTGTTTTAATAAGATAGATGAAGCTTTTTTTTTAAATTTAAATAAATAAAAAGTTAATTTTAGTTTTTTGAAGAAAAAAAAATCCTTTAGATTATGCTAACAGAGAACTATTCTGTAAATAGATCATTCTTTTTTGTTAATATAATTTTAGTTAAGCTTTTACATTTGAGGGTTTAAATAGCTCATAAAATAAAACATTTAATTAAAAATTTCTAAAAATTTTCGAAAGTAACTAAATATGACTGCTATATAGAAAATATTTCATTTGATTAATATTTCAAACTACATATTAAAAAACGACGTTTTTCTTTTATCATTCGGAATAACACACTAATAAAATTTTTGGATGCTCAAATTTTGACAAGATAAGTTTTAAAGTTTAATGGACGATAGGAGAAACAATGATTTAAAAAATAAGTGAATAATGATTAAAATTGTCAAAGAAATTTTTTCGTAAAATCTTGTGTAGTAAAAGTTTTCACTTGAGTTCGTGCAAATTCTAACCAGAAATTTATTTAAAATAATATTCAATTCGTTCGCAAATACTCTCTAGAAATGCAAGACGAATTCTATAAGTTGATCAATGAAAAATAACCAAATGTTGACTGCCATCTATATTTTGATAAGAGAACAAAATAACAATAACAATAAAAGTTTTTTAAAAAATGCGAGGAATTTTTTAACGAAAAGAGGCAAAAAGAATCCTTTCGAGTCACGATTTCAACAATTTTATTTTCACCAATCTTCTTTTAAGGTATAAAAAAGATTGCATGAAAAGGATCAAAGGATTAAGAGAAAGATTAAAAACCAAGCTGTCTGATTTCGCCATTTAATCTGTTGCAGGTGTGAGAGAGAAAGTTTGGCTCCACATCGACGCTGCTTACGCCGGATCTGCTTTCATTTGCCCTGAATTCAGACACATCCTTGACGGAGTAGAGGTAACCACATTGCATTAGAAAATAAATTGAAATTTATTAATTTAAAAATATTTATAACTTCGAATGATGATTTAAAGTCTTAGAAAGACAATGCTGAAAAAAGGAAACTTTCTTAACATCGGGTAATCAGTCAGTCGTAATATGTATTAGACATAATTTAAAATGCTACACGTCATCAAACTACAATATTTTCAAGGGATAACGCGCCAAATGAGGAAAAAGATATTTTCAGCTGCAACCCTTGAAGGAATCTGAATGGTTCTCCACCGTTTTGTTTGATATCAGATATTAACTAACGAAGCGTCACTCTTTAAGATGGCATTCGATTTAATGAGTCGAATGAAATCTTGATGGCGAAAACTTATTTCAACTTACCATTTTAATGTTATCAATGATCCGCCGAAGTGAAATCTTATAAAGAATAGCAATAAATTAAAGTTAAAATAATGACGAATTCACATATATTTTTTAATAAAAACATTAAAAAATGTTAGAACATCCTCTGCAAAAACATTTTTAACAATTCTTCTATACTACAGTAGAAGTTTTAGTATTAAGTCAAGAACATATGAGTGTTAACAAATTTCAGTTATTATTAAATAAAGTTATAAAAAAAATTATGGTTCACCTAAAATAAACTTATTTTGCTCAGAAGAAATAAAAATAGAAGTTTTTTTAAAAATCGAATAACATCGATGATAATAAAAGACGAATTTTGTTCCTCGAATCAATAGAGAATTTCTGAATAAATAATTATTAGTTGTCTGATAGTGCAAATGACATGGAATAATTGTCCATGAAGATAAACCATTCCATAGAGGTTAAACGTATAGTTTACAATAGCATCATGAAAATGAAAAACAGAATTAAAATACCATAAATGTGAATTTAGAACAATTGAAATTTAAAATGGCAGTATATTATAAAAAATACAGTAAGTCCGAGAATACATAGTACTTGAAAAATAATAGACTTTAAGAATAGAAAAATGGATAGATTTAATATAAGTATGAAACAATAATTATAATAATGCGACGTATAAAAGTTAACAAATTTTAAATATAAACAGAAGATAAAATTAAAGAACAAGTAAGATAAAATAACATAAACAATACATAAGATGAAAACATAATAACAAAGGATACAATGATCATATAAACAAAAGAGTAATAACTAATAATACTTATTTGGTATAACATGATTCTGATGGCTGAAGTTGATATTGAATAATTATTACATTCCCAAAGGAGTTCATCGTGGTTTGTCAAAGAATTTGATCTGAATATCCGTTGTGTTGGTCGGAGACAAGAAAACAAAAAGGCAATAAAGTACTTATGAATTCTACTGTAATATGTGGCTAAGATAGCTTGAGAGCAAAGTTAAGGTGCCCTTGTAATCAGGGTAACTTACTTTACTTACCATAAAAACAGGAACTTGCTTATTTATACAGCATACATATTTTGTGTATTCACAGTAGAAATATTGAGTAACATCGATTCCAAATCATATTCAGAATATTCCAATAATTAGTAAAAACCATTAAATCTCTTAAAACAGGTAAGAACATCAATTCGTTGAGTAACAGATTTTAAATTTACTTTATGTAACCTAGATTGACCCATAATTCGTAAATAACATTAATCTACTTCTTCAAATCGCTTTATTGTTGAAAAAAATCTGTTCACAGTACATTTGTCGTACATACTTTTGATTGATGAATTTCAAAAGTTCATCGAATGAAGAGAGATTAGTGAGCGAAAAAATGAGTCGGGTACCAGTTTTTGCAACATTATGTTTTGGAAAAAAAGTCGTCAAATTCGTCCTATCGAAGCGAGCTGTAATTGCAAATTTATAGATTTTGGATCATAGTTATTAATAATATATGCATAAATTTTCATTCAGTTTTTTGTTCTCTTTTGGGATTACTTTTCATGCCAAGAAACGGGTTTTTACTAACCAGAAGTTTCACAAATTAAAAAAATATGTACTTCCTTTATATTCTTTTGCATAATATGGTTTACTTTTGGCATAATAAATATAACATTTCATTTCTTCCTTCAGTATGCTGATAGCTTTAACTTCAATCCCCACAAATGGCTATTGGTAAATTTTGATTGTTCTGCAATGTGGTAAGTATGGTATTGTTCTTCCTTTATTAATGACTAGCCACCTTCGGCGACCAACTGATCCACCGGGATTCATACTTGTTAAACATTTCAATTAAATATTTCGTTTAATTTGTATAAATAGCTTATTAAACAAAATATTTTCAACTAAATTTTGATAGTCTCATACTGTTTTAGAACCTTTATCCTGTTCTATTAGTTGTTCTGTGTTTTTCCTGTCTGTTACACTTATACATTCAATTGTATCACGGGAAATGAGCAACATTTTCATATAGGCGTTTTCCAAAAAATTTCTCATTACCTGATTTTGAAATCAAACTGAGTTACTGTTGCTGAAAGTTCAGCAAGATTTCAAAAATTTAATTAAAACCATTGTAATGACTCGAGCTTTCTATACTTCTTTAGAAAAGGCACATACTCAAATAAAATACAGCACTCAGACTTTTCTTTAAATATCTATTCTAAATCTAAGCAAAAGCAGAAGACACCCTTCTCCGTCCGCTACACAAGCTCTACTCTCTCTCTCCTTACAAAAAACAAAAACAACAACAACCCCAAAGGGGGTGGCGAACCTCGCCAATCGTTTCCGCAGGCGTCGCCAATGGTAGCCAAACATCACATCTTTCCCCCAAGATAATGATTAATCTTAACTTAATTGTTATCTGAAATGAAAACATTTTGTCTACCATTGTGACGGTCTACCGAAACGTTACAATATGCAAATATACAACATTTAAATCCACAATCAAATTTTCAAAAAAATTAAGTATGCAAAATTACCAAATAGAAATACAGTAAAATATTTATACATATATTAAAATTATAAATGAAAGTTCTATTTACATCCTTCAGATGGGCAGTCTAGATAACGCATCTGCATTCACGAGTCTGCTTCCTGGGCAATGTTCTATATCTAGATGATATCTCTGTAGAGCTAGAGTCCATCTTTGTAACTTAGATGACTGCGGAGCATTCTTAACGATGTAAGTCAGAGGATTGTGATCACTGATGATCCTAATAGACGCTCCAAAAATCCATGCTTCGAATTTCTTCAATGCCCATATTATTGCATAAGCCTCCCTCTCGATCGTTGGCCATTGAGTTTGGGCTTGAGTCAATTTCTGGCTCGCATAGCAGATAGGATACTGTTTTCCGTTGTAACTCTGTGATAAACATGCTCCTATACCTATTTGAGATGCATCCGTGTGAATAAGGAAAGGCTGTTTCAACGATGGCGTATGGAGTTCTGTAGTTTTTGACAATTTATCTTTCAGCTCTTGGAAGGATTCCTGATGCACTTCTTTCCAGTCAAGGATTTCCGGTGCTCGTTTCTTCGTCAATTCTGTAAGGGGATGAGCAGTTTCGGCATAATTTGGAATGTAATCTCTGTAATAGTTCATCAATCCAAGTGTACTTTTAAGCTGGGTTTTTGTTCTTGGTACTTCCAACTCTTGTATCGCTCTTGTCTTTACTGGATCCGGTTGATGCTTTCCAGAGCCTATTATGTGTCCAAGATATCTGATTTGAGCTCTCGCAAATGAACATTTCTTCGAGTTTACAGTGAAACCACATTTATCTAATTTCGTAAATATAGAATCCAGATGTTGTAGATGAGTTTCAAAATCAGGAGAAAATATTGCAATATCATCAATATATGCTCTTGCGAATTCACTACAATCTTTTAAAAAATTTTTTATGACTCTTTGAAATGTGGACGCAGAATTTTTAAGTCCAAACGGTAAAACATTGAACCGATATTGAGCTCTATGAGTTTTAAAAGATGTATAGTCTTTACTTTGTTATTCCATTGGAATAGCCCAGTATTCCTTTAATAGATCCAAGATTGTGATGATGTTAGCTTTACCTATACTATACATTAAGTCGATAGCATTTTCCATAGGAAAATCGTCTGGTTTCGTAACGGCATTCAGTGTTCGATAATCTACACAAAGTCTCAAACACCCATCCTTCTTACTAACGCACACTACTGGATGTGCTATGTCGGCGTCGCTCTCTTCTATTAATCCTGCTTCCAATAATTCGCCCACCTGTTCATCAACTTTTTTCTTCAAAGCCTCCGGTATTCGATAAATATACGGCTTTTTCCTTTCCATATTTGGTATCAAGCGAATTTTATGTCCTTCAACTTTTGCTTTTTTGAGTTTTCCAGTAAACAATCCTTGGTGTTTTTTAATTAGAGGTTTTATCTGTCTTCTCTGTTGTTCATTTAAATGCTCCAAATCAATCTCACTAATTTCACTTTTCTTCAAAGGCACAGAATAATCTTTCTCAGGACTTCTTAATTGGCAATCTTTACACGTTTTACAATATTTTTCCACATCTTGGGACATACCAGGCCAGATAAATGAATATCGAATTCTCTCTTTAGTTTTTCGCATTCCCATGTGTGCACCGAAAATTGATTCATGCGCTAGCTTCAGCACTTGTTCCCGTCTATCTTTAAGTAGTACTAATTGAGTTACCGGCTGTCCTAATATTTTATCTTTATAATAGAGAAGATCATCAAAAAATATATACCCATTTGTTTTCTTTTTCCCTTGACGGTAAGCATTCTTAAGTGACTCACAACTTCTCTGCGCTATTCGTAAATTTACTACTTCGTCACCAATGGGTTCCATCTCAGTTTCCGGTGTTTTCACATCATTAAGATTGTTGTTTTCATCTCCGCTTACACCGTCCTGACCCCAGCTGCTCTTTTCTACCGGTGCGCTTAAGGGTTGTAATAAAGAAAAGCCAGCTGTTACTTCACTTGGTGGGTCATGCTTCATATTTGGCGCATTATCTTCACTACTCTCTTCGTTAAAATGCTCTTCCGTTGAATTGACCAACAATTCAGTAACATCAGGTGTTATTAAGCTGGGAACGTTTAATTTATCTCCGTTGCGATCACTACCGCTCAAACTTCTATTTTTATTATTCCGCAATCTTGCCAGTTCCACTTCGTATTGTAATTCCTCCATTCTTCTTCTATGGTTTTCCTCTGCCTGTTTTCTGTTTTCTTCCACTTGTCTTCTATTTTCCTCCTCTTGTCTTCTATTTTCCTCCTCTTGTCTTTTACTCTCCTCTTCTTGCCTTCTATCTTCCACTGTAGAAACCAAATAATTTCTAACAAACTCTTCATCTTTCTTATATTCTTCGCTTTCAATTAGTTTATTCTTTAGCTTAATTAACTTCATGTCAATCGTCGCCACTTCTCCAATTTCATTCAATACAATCATCAAATCTTCTTTTCTAACGTTCTTAAACATTTTTCTTTTTAAACTAGTAACAATACTTTACGAATTTCTGGTTCTCGAAAGAGAGCGTGTTGTAATGACTCGAGCTTTCTATACTTCTTTAGAAAAGGCACATACTCAAATGAAATACAGCATTCAGACTTTTCTTTAAATATCTATTCTAAATCCAAGCAAAAGCAGAAGACACCCTTCTCCGTTCGCTACACAAGCTCTACTCTCTCTCTCCTTACAAAAAACAAACAAAAAAAAACCCAAAGGGGGCGGCGAACCTCGCCAATCGTTTCCGCAGGCGTCGCCAATGGTAGCCAAACATCACAACCATATTTCATATAGAAATCTACTCAACTTAAAACTATAAGGGGAAGTTCATATTTTAATCAACAACGACGGAAAACAAACCGGATGAAATATTAGAAGCAGCAATGAAAAAATGATTTGATTTAAATCGACAAAGAAATATCTTATTTTAAAATAAACCTGAAATTTTTATTCTTTCTCATAAGCGAAGTATAGAAGAAAAAAATTGTGATTGTAAAAAAAGTGGATTCAAAATTTTTCTATCAAATTCATCAAAAGATTTCTATCAAACTTTGTCCAAAATCTAATCTGATAAATTGTGTCTGTCTCGCTGTTCAAATAGAAATGGACACGATAATCACAAAACGAAGAGAACCAGATGGATGGAATTGGTACACAGATTCAACATATATAGTGTAAACTACTATCGAGCTTTGTGCCAAATCCAAAAAAGGGGAATTGCCCGTTAGTCGGTCTGGGCTTTCGGAAATGTGTAAACGCGATAACTCAAAAATGTGATGCGTGACTTAATAAATCAAATTTGATGCGTGATTTTATAACTAAAATTAAATTCTGAATCAAAGTTTTATTTTAATAGGTTAAAAAAAGCATCTAAAAAACAAATTAATTTTACGATAATTTTAATCGTATGCTAGGGATTATATGCCAAAATTTCACTCGATAGATTTATTTAAAAAATGCTAAATTAACGCCTAATGCAACTTTTTGTACACGGGTGTTATATAGGGAGGTCACTGGAATAACGCATTTATTAGAGAATACTATCGATTTTTTTTGGGGTGATCATTCCTAACAGATTTTAATTAATAAAATATATAAAATGGTTAAGGAAGATTTCAATTACATAATTTTCCTTAATTCTTCTGCAATAAAAACAAACCTATTGCTCGCCGTTTTTATAAATACGCTACTGACATGGATGCTTTTGAAATGAAATGAAATCTTTTAAACAAATGAACTAAATGTTAAATATCATTATGGTTCCTCTTTATGTGCGATTTATAATATTGAGTAGACGTAGCGGTTAATTGTATCTATTTTAATTTCTTCTTTTTTTATTTCTCCTTGTACACATTGGATATCATGTCTTCCAGGGTCAAAGATCAGAATGAAATCACCGAAGCATTCTCCGTCAACCCTACTTATCTGAAGCACGATAAAGAGGGGGAAATTCCAGATTACAGAGTAAGTCGACAGGAAAAATCAGATCAACGGGAAAAGGCACCTACACAATATGCACGCATTTAATTTTTTTTCCAAGAATTTAAGCTTTTCACATTTATTTTGTAAATAATGTTTTCAAAAATATCTGATTCAATTTTTTAATTTCATAAATTCTTTAACAGAAGAAGGTGCGTCAGATAAATACAAAATAATGGAAACACTGAAAATGAATGCAAAAAGCTGGATTAACGCATTTCGGACCATCTTTAACATGTAGAAGGGTTGTGATGTTTAATACAATTTCAAATTATGTTTCACTGAATGTTATATTTTGCTTATCCTAAGCAGGCAAATGAATGATATCGTAGTTTTAAAAATATACACATTATTAGCCGTGTCCAAAAAATTAATATCTTTATAAGTCTTTGAGTCTTAGTATTTTGTACTACAATAAGAGAAAAACGACAATAATTACAGACATATTCCAAATTCTTAAACTTTGACTAAAGTATTTACATATACGTATTTAATTTATTTCATATACTCACTGAATTTTGAAGAATCGCTAAGCAGCAGCACTCCGTTCTGACGGCCAATGCGCGCCTTGAGCCCGGCGCATTTCGCCCTCTTTCCCCTCACTTGTGGTTTACCGGAGTTCTTTGAAGCCTGTTCATTTTATCGATAGTTTGTAGAGAGCTCTCGACTGACGTCCACAGACAGGAATAGTCTTAAAATGGATCAAATGGCTGATTTGTGACCATATCCTTAAAGTCAACATGTTTTCGGAACGGGGCTTTAGATGGTAACTGTTCACATCTACTCCGACTCACCGAAGGCACATGAACATAATTGACTGACCGGATGCCGTGGCAGAATTATCGGGAATTCAGGTTCAGTATAAGGTTATTTCATTTGTAAGGATCATCCATCAGCATAATACAACCATAGGGTATAACCGTCATCGATAAGGAGTAGCTAACTCCTCACCATTTATAAACCCACCAGAGTGACGAGTATCAGCTAGAAGCTATCGTCCCAATAACTGAATTGGGTTCTTTTCCCTGTGGAAGGATACCAGAACGTAACATTCCTAGACAGAAAAACTGGATAAGCCAACTTTCGTCCATCATTTAAGACTTTTAGAGAACAAATAGTATCGGAAATGTGAGCAAATGAATTAAGAAAAACGAAGTTATTGATCAGAGCATTATCCTCAACGTCGACAACGAAAAAAAAGTTAGAAAATAAAGGCTTTAGAGAAGTCTAAATAATTGATTAATAAATGATAACTTTTTCGGAACTAAAATAACTAATAAAAATAACTGAATGTACGCATAAAATATTATTTTTATCAAAAGAATAAATAAAAGTAAACGTATAAAATTATCGTTTGGTTGTATTTAAGTATCAATACCGTTCATAATGTTGTAGTGAAACAAAGAATTATTGTTATTATTATTTTTTACGCTATGTCGTTACTATAAATTTAAGAGAATTTCTTTATCCAAAAAGATATCTATTTAAGAAATGTTTTTATGATAAAATTAAGCTTCTGTTAATTGGGACATCAGCAATGTTCAGGTTTTTAAATTCTCAGTCGAAGAAAAGTGTCTTTGGTTCTCCACCGACTTTTGATTAATCTATTGTATTTGTATTTAAATCATTTAGAGCCATTTCAAATTGAGTTCCGACACAAATTTGGATAATGGATATGACGAGTGGCATATCAAATTTTGAAATGCCACTCGTCACAAGTATCCAAATAATACTTGTTTATCCGAAAAGGACGATGTTTTTTACATGGGAAAAAAAGAGTAACAAATACAGGCGAAATTTACGAAGAACAAAACATTCAACCTTCAAGCTTTGTGTGAATCACTATTGGTCAATAAAGAGAAAAAGAAAAATACCCAGAATAATTTTGTGTAATGATTATATAAAATGTATAAACTATAAGAGAGCCCAAGCTGACAACATTTCATATAACCAAATAAGAAAACAATGACAGATCTTTTAAAATTTCGTATTAATAAGCATCTGTAGTTAAAAGACAAAGAGCAATAATTTTTTTTCACCAAAGAGAAAATAATCGTTAAAAATTAATTCAAAAGAACATAAAAAACAGAAATATTTTTCATGTTCTATTTATATTTCTATTGCTCAAAAGTACTTTTGATGATTTTCATATTTATTTTATTTTATTATCGGGCGTACATTTGATCTTTATCGCAATTCTCCTTGCAGGCCAAGTATCCTTCCCCAAAAGCATGGAAAAGTGAACGTTTTATTCGTTTTTATAAATTTCCAAGGTGTTTGTTGCTTTTTTCAGAAATAATTAGAGCGTTAACATTTTAGAAACATTTTTATAGAGAAACATTTTATGCATTAAATTTTAAACGGTAGATTTTTGTCTGCTAGTAAATCTGATTTCCAAAACATCTACAGAAATTTTGCTTTTTTCTTTTTAAAATCCGAGAAATCTTACTTGTCAGTCAGCAACCTAAAGGGAAACCAAAATTTTAGATACTCATGCAGCATAAACTTTGAGAAATGGAAAGCAAGGAAAGGAAGAAAATAAATAAATTTCTTAGGAATACCATGTTGTTGTTGTTGTTACTAATAGCACTTGCCATGGACACGCCCCGCTGATACATCAGTAGAATTTAAGTCGGTAATATACGTCTCTTGTTTTACAAGTAGCACCATTTAGGATCAAGAGTAAGACTTAGCTACACACACGTCACAACCCTTTTTAGGGGGCAGACCACATTCACGCAAATCATTCATTCATCTCAGATCGTAATTTAGACCTGGAACAGGGAATGATCACCCCTGGCCCAGTACCCCCAGTGATATTACTCTCGATATGGAGGACTTAGCGATCACGAACAGATTTAGCGAGCGCCAATCGCCACACACTCGGAGATTCTTTTGGCCGGTGAGCTTCGAACCCGTAACCTAAGGAGAAGGAGTACGAGTCCAACGCTCTACCACCCAGGCTATCCCGGCCCTAGGAATACCATATACGTTTTTAACGGCGCTGCTAATAGAAAGCGAAAGATAAGCAAAAAGCAGATGCATTATAATTGTTGCTCTTCAATTTACTTAAGTATCATTGTAGTTGATATTTTTTTTTCTTTCCCAGCACTGGCAGATTCCTCTGGGTCGACGTTTCCGATCTCTGAAGCTGTGGTTCGTATTCCGCATGTACGGTCTCAAGGGACTGAGGTGGCACATCAAATCGGTGAGTGATCTGTGCGAACTTACTGGATTTTCAAACCAATTCAAACTTTTCTCATAATTATCAAGACATGGAAGGATGTTGCTTGATCATTGACATAGAATAACGGATCATCCCAATGCAAAGCACAGGTTTAAATTTCACGATTAAGCTTTTTTTTCAGCGTAATATTACAGAACAGAAAACTGATTTTCGGTTTCAGAAAAAAGCAAAACTTTTTATTTTCCGTTCAAATAATCAATTCAATTCGCGAAATTATTGCTATTTTAATATTTGCATTTACATACGTTTAATGCTATTTTACATCGTTAAAGGCAATTTTCTAAATTCTAATTTTTGGTAAAAAATTTTTTCAAAAAATCGCTTATAAATTAGAATCTAATGCACATTTTTATTGAAATTTGATACAATAATTTATCGGCTTGTTTAATGTATCTCGAACTAGAGAATAAATAATCTACTCATTTAAAAAATATTCTTCAATTTTTTTAATGCTACAAAATTTCGAAAAAAATTGAAATTTTGTTGTTAGTTATTAACTGAAAACTTATATTTAAATAGTAGATAGAAATACATATTATTCAAGTCCTATTATCAGTTCACGCTCTCCCTGTATACGTATATTTATCTTGTTCAAATTTTCAATCGCTAATAAAAAACTTTTTATTCATTCACTCGAGTTCAAATACATTTTTTTTCATACTTGCGATGGATAATGCCCGTTGTTAATGAAATTTATTCAAATATTTATTAATTCATTAAATTTAATAAATCTTTAATATTTTAAATAGAGTTTTAGCAGTTTTTAACGAAAATTTACATCAACAGGCAGTCGCTCGATCGGTAAAATGCAAGGATTTTATGTGAAGGTGAAGAATGCGAGTTCGATTCTCGCGAAATTCAATAATTTTGATAAATGTTTTATATTTAATGAAATTATTAAATAAAAAGTATTTGAAATATAATTTTTCTTTGTTGACCTAAGTAGGAATTGACTTAAATTTATTTTATATTCCTTGTTATTTTATTCCTCCTATTTTAAACATTTTTAGATAAATGTAAATTAGTTCTGTTAACCTATATTTTATAAAGCCTCAGAAACGCATAAAGACACATTTTATCAAAAAATATTAAAAACTCCCTCAGATGTGCCTTTGATACTAAACTAACAATTTTCTTCCAGTTTGTTAAACTGGCCAAAGAATTCGAAAGATTGGTGCTGACTGACGACAAATTCGAAATCGTCGCCCCCGTGGTGCTCGGACTCGTCTGCTTCAGGCGAAAGGTACGTTAGCAATAAAAGTATCTCTGACCTTCACCTTCGATGAAGATGCAAATAAGATTTTTAAAAAAACAGTTGATGGATTTTGAAAATCAGTTTTAAAAAAAAGACTGAATGTAATAGAAATGTAATGCTTTGTACTGAAATGAGGGAATTTTACGCCACCAAATTGTAAATTTAACTAAGTCTACCACCGTCAGGTAGTGCTCCAGTCGATATGCAACAGGTGAAGTCAAAACAAAGTACTTGAGATCTCGAAATGTGTGCCTCAAACTGCTCCACGTTATTCATACCAAAGAGGATTTACACTTAACACCACACTACACTTCCGTTTCCAGAGCTTATTTGGCGACTTTTCGGTTTGGTATAGATGTAGGTCGACTTTATTTTAAGAAAATGCAATCAATTTGAAAGAAACTAAGGAATAATAAAATGCGAATACATGCAACATTACAAGAAATGATAAAAATTAGAATGAAAAATATCTAGAGTACAATAAAACTGGATGAAATAACATGATAATTTACAATATGAATGAAAATATAAAGAAATTATAAAAATTAGTTACTTGAGGAGGTTTAACGATATATTGTGAACAAAATGCGAGGTGTATTAAATGATGCCCTAAACATTGGCAGGGCAAATCTAGTTGAAAAGTTCTCCATGATGATGATAATGATCTCGAGTCCGCTTTACAACGGGAAGGGGTGGGTGGTTGCAGTATCTTCTGAGGGTATGTACCCTTGAGCACCCTGGGCAGAAGTCTGACTTCTAGCTCATATGAAGATGACATACACTCATCACATTTCCTTGCACAGCCCCTTTTTATAGGAGTGGGGGACATTCTCACAGAAAGAACACAAAAGGACAACCATGCTCTGACCGGAACTCGAACCTGGGACACCCAAATCACGAGAAAGACGCGCTTCCTCTGTGTTAGGACGCCGGCAATTCTCTAGGATCAATTAGAAACATAATCATATTTATGATTCTTTTTTTAGAAAATGTATTATTAAGGACTCTTTTGTACCAGGAACTTGAGATGAAGTTTTTCAGAGGTACCATGAAAGAGCAAAATGGCAGTATGTCGCAAAATGGGTGGGATCGCCGACTTCTCCTCAAAAGCAATAGTCATCTTCAAATAAATGGAAGCGACGAAGAAAAGAAGTGAATGGACCATGTCCTGTGACAAACAGAATTTCTTCACGAGTCCTGGAAAGTAGTTACAATTTTACCGTTTTGATAAATTTATAAACACAGCTGCCACTATTTCCACTATCCCAAAGATTTTGCCATTTTCTTATAAATATTTCTTGGAAACGCAGTTTAAGATGGCACCGGGGTTTTGTAGCTTCCATAGAAAAACCTCCGATAAGGGTTACTTTTTCTAGAATATTAGCTTCGTCATTCTGATAACCAGCATGGACTTTGATTCATCTTAAGATAATATTGGGGTTTTGTATATAAGTGTGACTACACTGAAAATATCGTTGTTTATTTTTTGATTAGTCCTTACAACGTTTTCATAAACTTCTTTTATTTTTCCTATTTCGCAGCGTCACCTAATGGAAGTAATATTAACTAATTTTTCAAATTAATGGAATAAAAACCCTTTATTTCCCAAGCGTACGGCCGCAGGTAACACATTTCTGTTACATTTCTTTTTATTGATCTTCAAAATCCATAAATGGTTTTTGGAACACCCGGTAACGGGCTGAGAATCATAATTCCTCCCAAATCGCATCCCTAATCCCGGTGGCCTTTGTTCATTGCAGGGTTCCAACGCTTTGAGCCAGGAAATTCTGAAAGAGGTGAACGCCCGCAAGAAGATCCACATCACCCCCACAATGGTGCGGGACAAGTACGTCCTGCGATTCGCCATCTGCTCGCGGTACACTTGCCTGGAAGACATCAACTTCGCCTGGAAAGAGATCCAGTACGTCTCCTCGCACGTGAGAGGCTAAAGGACAACCGATGGGGGCCGAAGGACAAAGGATAATTTGATGTTCATTTTATTCAGTCACTCTCGTTGTGTAAAAGAGATCGGTTTGTGGCTTCTTTCTGTTAGGAGGGAAAGAGTGCTTCGCCCTGACTTTATTATTATTTTTTTCTACTTCTGCTTTCTCTTTAATTGTATCATAGATAGAGGCATATATGTTGGAGGTGTGCTTTAACATGTTTTTATTTGCCGCTGTTGATGTTCGTAGATGTTTTATGTATCATGCATTCCAAAGATATGCGATATGGTTTATTTAGTGATTGTCAGCTGTTTAAACCGTGAATGAAGGAAAAATTCAGATGAATGTTTCTTTTTTATACTATTTTTCTAATTACGTGCTAAGAGCTTGTTTGATTTTTCAATTCAATAATCAATGTTCGTTTTAAAGGTATGGTGGACTCTATTAACCTATTTTTGAAAATTATTCATTTAAAGTAATGAATTTTATGTATATGCATTAAAATCTAAATGCATAAAATATTTTTAAAAAACTTTTTTAATCAAAATATAATATTTTTTAATTTGAAAATGCAGCGTTATTTTTAATTTTAAAATATACCAAGAGACACAGTGTTTAATTTTTCGAACATTTTTTTCCTTATTAGCCAATATAAATTTATTTGAAACAGAATAATGATTTTATAATTCCAATTCAAGTAAATTTTTTTAAATAAATTATATATTTATGCATAAATGCTGAATTTTTGCAAGATTTTTGTGTTTTGATGATCTTTGGCTTTTAACGACCAGAAAGAGATAGAAACATGAAGGCAAAGTTTCCTTTTAATGTTTAATCGAATTCTTCATTGCCAATTTTATGTAATTCTTTCATAAAATAAGACCTAGAACATTAAATCTTTCTAGAACGTTTTGAAAAAAAAAATCCTTAAATACATATTTATTACTCTAAGCTCTTCAAATATTCATTTTATTGAATGGTACATTTCGTATAAGCATATATTTTAAAGCTAAAACGACAAATGAGCTTTTCTTATTTTTTTCAATTTTTTTCTTCTATCAAAGTCCCTTGTCCCCTTAAACCAAAACTACAGTAAACAGAAGGAAGGAATAAAATTTGTAACAAATTTTGTCTATAAAGTACTCTGGTTTTTCTTTTAAAATCTCATTTAGATTTAGAATTTGAATCCATGGAAAAAGTTAACGTATATTTTCATAAAAAATTTTACAATATTTTAAGGTTTCGAAATATTTTTTTCTAAAATGCACTCATTTACTATTTCACATATTCTAAAAATTTTTTATGATTATAAAAATGATGTTAATATTTCACTGTTGTATCGAAATAGTATACGTCAAATTAGAAAAAAAGAATATTTTTTGATGTAAAACAAATATTTCTCACAAGTTGTTATACTTGATATATGACTGGTCCCAGCTGTAACATTAAAATTTCGTATTTTCCTGAATAATATGGGCCATTTAAATATAAAGATGGCGATTTCTCATACATGCCACCATTTTATTATTAATGGGTTTCGTATATTAATATACTTGTGAATTTTTACTAGCGGTAGACCTCTCTCAAGCTTTATAATCAATCAGTGATTTAATGCTTTGATATATTTCTACAAAGGACCACTTATTAAAAAAATAAAGGATGAATTTATAAAACATGGGAAAATGTTATAATAAATTGTTTTTATAACAATTTTCATATAGACAATTTGTATCTAAATTTTGAAGCTTTATTCATGTTTGTTGACTCAGAATTTTCAATTATTAAACGTTAAAAAATCCTTTAAGATACATATCGTAAATATTTTATTGATATCTACATCAATGTTTAAAATAGAATGTTATTTATTTCAAAATTTTTTTACAGTTGTTATTTATTTTGTATATCACAAGCAAAATACTTTCAGCATAATTATTTGCTACATTTCTTAAAGTAATGAATGGGATGCAGTTTTTTAAAAAATCATTATATATAATGTTATAATTTTAAAGTTTGGAAAAGATTATTGCTTTAAACAAAAAAAAATCTGTTTCATGGAAATATGTGCACGTGTAAGTTCTGTATTATTTATATGCAAGCTGATGTCGTTAAAAAACATATCTGAATAAATATATTTATGAAATGTTGCAACGAATTATACTATTTTTGATTTCATTTACATACAATATAATACAAAAGTACTATTTAATTTTTACTCGTCATTAAATTGTTAAAAATTTCCTCTCTTTATTTTTTATCGAATCTTTAGAAATCCCCGTGCACCACTAAGTATCACACGGGGCTTACAGAAGTAGACAACACATTCCACAAAGTCATCACATACAGAACAGCTACTCACACAACACATTCGCTTGTCGAGCCCATTTTTATTGAGGGGGTACATTCAAACATATCACAGGTAGAACAGATAAAGAACAACCCTGCGCTACCCCTGTACCAGGGTGCCGGCCTGCCTTCTTAATATGATTGTGTAATTTTTCCTTTAAGAATTTATTTTCTATTTTAAATAGGCGACAGAATTAAATGTTTAGACACAAATGCCAAGCTATTTAGCAAAATCAAAAACATGACCAAATCTCTAATATAGTTTTTATCCCTCATCTCTGTGGCATAAAAATTGTGAGCATTTGGCATAAACAGGACCACCATGAGTACTCAGCTATTTTTACTTTCAGACTCGGCTGACATTTAGCCGATGGTACCAATTGCTTCTAATGGAGTCTCTACCTGCTTTTACCAGTATCGCAGTATTATTATGAATGCTTCTTTGAAAGCAGATGAGTTTCTAAAAGGTTGAATTATTTTTACTAGTATTGCTTTTTCAAACCGATTTAAATTAGTTAATAACCTAAATTAATTAAGACTAATAATGACAAAAATAATTATGTTCTCGCATGATAACATGAAATTTGCAATGGTAGATTTCATTTTTATTCTTATTTTTTTATTATTGTTATTTAATTTTGAAATAGCATTTTATATTTATTTTTCCTTAGTTTGTATTTCTAATTGAAGTAATATACCTGAATTTGAAAGAGAATATTTAGTTAAAAAAGATTTTCTACCCTAATAAACTGCACGCATGGTGTGTGTTTTTTAATTTTGTATATTCTTCGTCATTCAGTAGACCCGTCTTGCTGAGCAAAATGAACAGTCTCTCCACCAAATGCAAATAAGAACGAGATTTCTACTCTAGAAACCCGCTGTGTGTCGGGTGGCCGAACTTTTTTAATGCTTGTTTAAAATAGATGTTCTTTGTTTATTGATAATTTTAAAATGTATGGCCTCAGTAATTTAGATAAGGTACGAGTTTGTCTGTGAAAACCTCCTGAATAAGATTTAAGAATGAGTTGGAAAGAATTTCATTAATTTGAAATCACAGTAAGAAGTACAAACAAGAGATTTCAGTCCAGATTCCTTATAAATTAGGATGGAAGAAGAGGGGAATTCTTGCATGTCTTCGGGTCTACTTCAACAGCGTAAATCTGTCGACTTTTGAATACTTGTGACTGCATGCAAGGGATTTATCGCCAAAACTGTCGCCAAGGATCACATAGTAGATCAAGCAAAAATGCTAATGCATGCCGAAGATTAATATTTCGTGACTGTTGTATTCCAATGTCGTGCAAGAGTTTTATTTGAATAATAACTTTGCTACGGAATATTCGAAAAGGTCTTGAGGAAATACCTCTTCAGGGTTTCCTATGGATCACATTTTTTTCTTTTGTGAAAAGCTAAATTAGAGCTTGCTTTAAAACATTTTATTTTCCAAAAATGAAAGACTTCGGAACCAATAAGAGGCCCACGGCGACCTGGTGGTAAGATTTTGGCTTCGGAACCGGAGGATTTCAGGTTCGAAACCCGAATCCACCGAAGAACCATCGTGTAAGGGGGTTTGGTGCTCGTTATATCCGTCTGGACTAAGAGTCCTCCCGCTGGTGTGGTGTGGAAGCTTGGAGAGAGGCGTGCCAGCTCAGAAGTCAACCTCGTCATATTTCCATGTTTCACAGTTACAAGGTTCGTCTAAAAATAGCCATAGTGTTGTTACTTTAAAAGGGGACGCTAATATAGCTGTACTGAATTTGCTTGCCTTCACTCATGGGTAAAGAATATTTGGAAATTGATCGCTGAGTTTAGAATGGCTCTTATCTCTGTTGAAAGAATTTCATCCTCGTAGATGTCATTTGTCGTTTTATCAATGTCAAGTTTTTAAGACTAATGTTTTTTCCCGCATGCGATAGAATATTGATCATGAAACAAGAAATTTTATTTAGTAGATTTTGAATTTTTTTCTGCGCATTTTTGTTGCTTCTATCATGATTTGGGTCACAAATATCCGTACAAAATCTGCATTCTTAACTATTTATATATTAATAGCTGCCTTTGTCAACCAACTAGTTAACTGTAAATATTGGTTGCGTTTTTAAACTTTTAAGCATTTTTAAAAAGCAAATCTATTATGATGATGAGAGGTTCATATTTTTCAGTTAATTAGGTTAAATTTATTTGATTTATTATGTGTCAACTCTTTTTAACCCTCTAGCTGCTTATCCCGCTATTTCTATGGGCTGGTAATTAGTCTATTTCTATTAAACCCCGCGTTTTCGCAGTTTAGAATGTTAATTTTCACGATTATAAGTTTTTATTTTATCATATTATTATCGTTTAACATATAGTACCAGTTCTGTTTGTCTAAAAAATATTTCAAATTTTGCAAACATTGCATCTAAAATTTGATTTAAAAAATAAAGCATTCGGGAAGTTAATGGAATAAATTATATTATAGTGTTTTAAAAATGCTATTGCTCACATAAACTAACGTCAAGTTGCCTTTTTTCTTCCGCATTTATGTAATTTTATTGTAAAATAGGAAGAAAATAAGAAAAAGAATTTTCTCATCTTTAAAACATGAAAATCATGGGACTAAAAATTTGATTAACCAATTAAAATGATTTGAATTTCATTTTTAAAACATAAATATAGTAAAAAAATCATAGCAAATTCTTTTTGTATTATAAAATTTCGGATAAATAAAAGGGGCAAATTAACATTAAAAAGAAGATTTTTTAATCTTAAATTTTATAAGAAACCATTTTTGTGTCACGAAGCACATTTGTTCTTCTTTAATTTTTTACATTGAAACAAAGCGAATTTACATTCGAAAAAAGGATAAAATCATTGACCATTTATATCATTTCAAAAAATGGAAATGAAAGCCATTTACAGGTTACATTCGTTTCAAAAATGCTTTTAAGATAAAGAAATATTTTGTTTTTGCAATTTAATTCTATTTATTTAGTAATGCAATTTATTAGCAATATTAATTTTGTTTAATATAGTAGATGGCAGCACGAACATTACATTTTTTTTTCAATCAATTCAAAATCATGTAACAGATGGCAGCACTATTAAACTTCTCTCGATATAGAAATCTTTATATAAAGATACGCCTGCTAATTTCTAATAATACATTTAAATTATAATTATTTATAAATCGTACTTTAAAATATTGTTGCAATATTATAAAATTTTCTCTGTAAGGAAATTTCTCAAATTAAGAATGAAATGAAATAGAATGTGGAAAATTGCATCTTAGAATGTTTCATCTTTTAAGTATTTTATGTACATATTTTTCTCTCCTCCACGTCCTATAACTACTTAAAAGCCTCATAATTTTTAAGAATTTCGAGATGCTTTTTATGACATTTTCAAATTAATACTCTTTTGTGCTTGATTTCAATCGCAAGGACCGTGTACTTGGATGCGCCAAAATTAAAATTAAAAAATAGTTTCAATTTCATGGTATTGTTCTTAGCTTTTATGTTTTTAATATTAATTTTATTCAATGTATTCTTTTTATCATATCAGAACATAATGTTGTTTTGAGTGTGAGGTTTTTGGCGCCAACAAAAATGCGAGGGGGGGAAACAATTGAAATTTTATTATCTGCACGAGCATCTGAAAAAAAATAAGCTTTTAATAACGCGTTGCCATTGCATTTACAAAAGCTCTAATTAAAAATAATAATTTAAAGGCTATAGCAAATAAAATCTAGAATAATGTCATTTTGAGCACGCTATTATAGAAATGAAATAAATAAGGAAAGTGATATTTTTTTTAAACAATCAATACGAGACAACGTTTTTCTGATCGTTTGCAATACTAAAGTGACTTATTCAATGAAATAATTAAAATGAATAAAAATCTAATTTAACTCGCACGAGCACGTGGTGCTTCAATGAGGATTCAATGGGATGAGGTTTTTGGCGTCAGCAAAAATGCGTGAGCAAGGAATTGAAATTTTAAATTTCAACTTTCTCAAAAGCAGGCCTTAGAAGATTCAAAAATATTGCAAAATAGCTTCAATTTCGAAATGAAGACCTTTTTAATCTCCAATTTGCCACTTTTTGTTGAGATGATTTTTCAGCTTTTTTAACTTTATAAAAGCTTTCTTCAAACTTGAATAAAAATCTTACAGTTCAAATAGTTTGATTAATCCATACGTTTGCAAAATATGCCACTTTTTGTTCAGATGTTTTCTTCAAACATTAATAAAAATCTTTTTAAAAGTACATTAGATTGTTTAATTAAGTAAAACGTTTTCAATGTTTGGCCGTTCAAGAAATTATGTTCCGACTTGACACACTGAAATATGCATAGCAGATTTCAATTTTCAAATTTTTATTATTTGTTGACTGACTACTAACAGCGTAACAACATTTATAAGCTTCAGGTGCATCAAAAAGTTCAGTAATGTTTTTTTATATTTATAATTATAAAATCGATTGTTATTCAAAAGTAAAAGAAATCAGAATTTTGATTTAGAATACAATTAGCCACATTGTGGTACATCGACAATTTTTATATAGCAATTTTTTAATGAAACGAAAAAGCTTTTTCTAGAACAAGTAATCAAATTTATGAATTTATTTAGTTGTTTGAATAATATTCAGACTTTTTTAATTTTATTTTTATTTAGTTATATTAATGCTTCCTTTTGAAGCAAAACAAGGATATTTACAGACGAATTTCGTAATTCTGATCATGGTCAGAAGCCGAGAACAAATATAAGTCAGCATCCCTCCTTTTAACTTCCCTCCGCTCTTGAAACAGAACACTTTAAAACTGTAGGCAAAGAAAATCATTCTGAGCCTATACATACCAATTTTTAAATTATTAAGTCTGCATGTGTTTTGTTTATTCAATCTTAGAAATATATTCTTATATTGCGTTATATATTCTTTAATGCTTACCGTAATCAGTGAGAAAATTTTAAAATAAAATAAATTGAATAGCGAAATTTCAAATATTGACAAAAAATTATAACTACGCATTTGGTTCGAAAATTTTGAGTAATTTCAATATAAATTTCAATAAAAAAATTAATACAATTCTTTTTTTAAAGACTTTCAAAAATTTGTTAAGTAAAATTAAAATGCGAGGGAACACTGCCAAATACGGAAAAGTATCTTTCGCTTATTAATACTCTCAGAGGCTTTTCAATCTTTAAGAAAATAGTCTTTATCAACTTAATTATTTGAATTATCATTTAAAAAAATTTAGCACTTAGTTTCTTTTTCAATTTTCATTTCTATATTTGAAATATGAACTTAATTTATTTTCGTATAATTATTTTAATGCTTCATTCAATGAATTTTTGTTTCTTGATTTTTTAAAGGGAAACTTGAAATTTTTTCTTATTGATATATAAGATATTGAATTACCTGGTATCGTGTTCCTGTAATTCTATTGCAAGTTAAAGAAATACAATTGTTCTCTCGAAACGTAGCAAAAATTATGTAAATGAAAACTAAATATCCTAAAATCAATTTGGAACGCAAGTATTCATTTAGATATGAAAATGGTTTTCAATCTGGAATGAATTCATTGTATCTCAATTTATTCCAAAAAAGTAGGTTTCAAATCTAATTTCGTAGTAATATAAGTTATAGTATTAAGTAGATGCCTGGAAAAAATGTAATAACTAGACTATGTTAAAAAAATAGTACCGGTGATGTGATTGGCACAAAATGGCTTATTTTATGTGCGTATGGGCGGTAAAACTTTTTTTAGGAAACCAACATATCCTTCAGTGATTTTTGTTCTTCATAATTTAAGAAAATAGTCCGATTTTTATCTTTCATCAAGAATTCTTTGTTAAAACCATCACGGGAGCAGTTTAGTTAATCGATTAGGAAAGCAGAAAGGAGTAAAAAGATGCAGCAAGAAAATATTCTGAGTTTATATAATTTGATGACTCTGCGTTTTCGTTCTGTACAAAAAAAATATAGCCCGTACAGCTGAGAAGTTATAGCAACATTGAAGAAAAATTATAGTCATAAAGAAATTATTAGAAATATAGATATTAATTTCAATTTATCTAAAAATCTATTTTCTAGGTATTTGTACTCGGGTTTTACTTTAACTTTTACATCTGAGCCGAGTGTGCTCTTATTAACCCACACTGATTTCACCTCGCTGAAAACAAAAAATTTTTTGTTTGCAAAAACTCCATTCTAAAGCTATATAAGGTCCATATACTTTCTTATAGACTTTTCTCAATTTCCCCTGCCTCGCCCTTTGGCCTGCGTTTCTCCCTGGCTCTTACAGAGAAATATTTATAACGGAAAAAGCAATTGGAAACTTTCAGTAACGTCTTGCAGAATAAAACATGTTTAAAAAATGCCGTTTTTACTTCTCCTTAAAAAAATGTTTTAGTTACACACAGGCAGGTCAAGTAAAAGCAGATTCATAAGCATGTTTCAAGGAATAAACTAAAATTAAAGAGAGAAACATGGCCATAGATAATTCCGTTACAAAAGTAGAAATAGAGTTATTGAACATTGATTGATTCATATTTTTTTAAAAAGAAATGTGTTATAACTTTGCTAACTAATTAAAAGAATTGTTGAAATGGTAATACTTGGCTGTAACTGTGAATCTATTTTTCAGATTTAAAATTTTGGTAAGCTTTGTAGAAAGAAAAGTAATCGAAAGTATTAAAATGTAGTCTTCATTCATCCATTTTCCCATTATTTGAACTTAATATAAAATTGAATCTCTGCACCCAAAATCATAATCCTAACGAAATTTTTAATTCCCTCAGACGAATTCCCTCTCCTTCAGAAAAGGGAGAAAAAGTCACATGCTATTTTGTTTTATTATATTACGAAATTCAACTTAAAATATTCTGTACCAATCATTTATATAAAGAAATCAAAAGAATTTCACTTTCTTGATTTAAATATAGCAACTTTTCGTTACTACTCTTTTACAAACTGAAAAATAAAAGATCTTCTTCAGAAGCATGTCTGATGTTACGTTATTGTCCTCACCCTAATTACGCCCATTTTTCAGTCAGTAAATCTACTTGTTTAAAACATAGCTCGCTAAAGTTTTAGGAAATCCATTTCTAGGGATTTGTTCTAAAAGAAAAATTCTGGAAACAACAAAGAAAAGCGGGCAAGAGTTTGAAAAGAAAAAAAAAAGAGTGCAAGGTAGAATTCTTCGAGCGTTTCATTGTAAACAAAAAGAGCCACCGTGGAGTGAAATATGGCTCGACGGACATCATCTTTCACTTTCTCCAGCAAAGCAAGTTATTGTTTTCTGGGCAGCAGAGGTGACGCTAAATGAAGGTGATAAGCGTGTCGTGCCTTCATTGGTTTTTTTTTTAATTATAAAAATGTTTGGAAGGATGGCGAAGAAGCGCACTTAGCAACAAATTAATTTGCGTAAATTGTAAAGTTCTGGAATGAATTTATTTATTTATCCCATCAGCAAGCTGCTGAGTAATATTTTTGAGTTGTTCTCATCATTTTTTCTTCGATTTTTTTAAATTCAGTTATTAGTCAAAATTCATAATCTGATCTGAAGTTTGTAACCAATATATTCGCAGTCCAACAGTCAGTATATTTACAAATTTGTATTATTATTTTCTTGTTTCTTATTTAAATCTTTGTTATTCTCAATTATTAAAAATTATTGTTAGTCATTTTTTGCCAAAGACAATTGACTAGTCAATGACGTCGATACACCATTCTCAAAACCGTGAGCGGGAGTTATTTCCCCCAAAAAATGCAGATTATCGAGATCCAATGCAGCTTTAAGGTCAAAATTCATTTAAGCTATTACGCTTAAAATTACATAAATAATTGCCAGCCAGTTATGAAAGTCCAAAAACTTTTCAAAATAAAATTATTCCTATGTTTAGAAGACTATCTTGTAGTTAGCACTTTTTTCTCCCATTTATAAGAAGAAATAAACCCCCAAAGGAATGCAGAATTAATGGCAGCCACCCTGAATAAAATATAAACTTAGTTACTACGGAAAATAATCCATAGTGTAAAGATTCAGCTCCCTTACCCTGAGATACCCGTTGACCACTGTAACATTCCCTGGTTCCTACACTTGATATTTTGCATTTCCGATCAGCTGGGTCATCAACTGTGTCACACCCTCACTTTGTTAAGTGCCTCCAGACTGCCAGATGAGGGATTCTCTCCCCTGGTTGGGCCATCATTAATTGATATCAGATAAAGAACAACATGCGCGTTTTCGTCGTTCCAAAGAAACAAATCATATCATAAAAGAGGAACAGTGTCAAACCCTTCGGATATAAACATTTATTTTTTTCATCGTGATGGGCCAGCTATGAGTATGGATCATTACTGGACATTCTCACTGTCAACTGGAGACCATTGGGGTTTTTTCTGAATGACTCTTGGGTAATAAGGAGCTTATGTACACCATTTTGAAAATGAGAGACGTAGTTTTGACAGAAAAGAAAATGCCAGATTTTTTTAAAGAGAGGAGGGGGTGGGTCTTCGTAGAATATTCATTTGCAAGGAGGGGAGAGAAGCCTCGTGTGATTCGGTCTTCTGAGTTAAGACTCACTCAATGAAGATTGGGGGATTTCTTGAGCTACCCCTGTAGTAACCTATTAGCTTTTCTCTTGAGGTTATTTCTCCGAAACTAATAGAGGAACTATTCATCTATAACTGTCAACTGTGATGTAAATATTATCAATCATATTAGCCTAGATGGGAACGAGTTATTTTTATGTACATAAGGCTTCAAATAAAGAAATTGTCTTTAAACGCTACCATATTATTTGATCGGACAGGTTCAAGTCATCACAACAGTAACAGAAAGGAGATACTAAGCGTCTGGAAAGGATCATTTTTTCACATTGCCCTATGCATTTTTGCTGCATAAAAATATTTTGTATTTCCAAAATAAATCAAAGCTTTTGAAAAAAATTGGATCTTTTTTTCCGACTTCACAAACTTTCTTTAATTAACCTAATGTCAATTACATTTCTCGTCCATGTTTTACGACAAAGCGTTAATTTTAGTTTAGTTATATTAACTCCCGTTGTAAAGCAACACTAGAGCTATTTTGGAAATGGCTTCGCAATTTTGAACCACGATCAGATGACGAGGACGACACCTGACTCTTCGCTGCTCTTTCCGAACCGCTCAACACCAGCGAGAGGGCGTTTACCCCTGATGGACTTAACGTGCAACAGACCCCCTTACCCGACGGTTTTTCGATGGAATCGGGTGTCGAACTGGAAACCCTAAGGTTCATGAGCCGAGGGTTCATGAGATCTTACCACCTGGCCACCACGGCCCTCGCAACAAAGGAAGAAAATACCTGTTATTTACTAGAAATATAATTTCCTTCCTTAATTTCAAAACTCAGATTTTTTACTTTTAATTTGATTCATAATTTTAGATAACAAGCATTATAATAAACTGAAAGAAAAATAAACTTTGAAATAAAATCCCCTTTCGAAGAAAGACAGTTTCATTATATTGCCAGGAAAAAGGAAAGTTTAAATTTTTGAGGAAATATAAACACAATGGTGGAAATGTTTTGATAAACAAGAAAACTTTCACGCAAATTTAGTCACAGTTGCTGATTGGAGAGTCATTCAACCAATAATAAAACAAAATAAATCGTCTATCTTACAAAGTAATTTTAAGCAAGGGATAAGATATACAAGGGCTGTTCTGAAATTTAAACAATACTTGTTTGTTATTTGACTACATGTGCACGCATGACTATTTTAAATCTGACGTAAGCCGTGTATTAAGTATTTTTCGAAGTCCTTTAAGCCTCCACAACTGACTCATTCCTGAACAGTTGTCTATTTTACTTATTTGATAATCCGATAATCTGGTTCCAAAATCTTCTATGTGGCTAAACATCGCGATCTTATAGATATGCGTATTATTTTTCTGATAAATACTCGTTATTCCATTAATATCTTCAGCACAATTTAGAATATTTTAATACCGTTTCCATACAAAAAATATTTCATTACGATGGTGGAAATTGAAATCAATAGTTTTTTTTAAAAAGAACTTTTAAATACCCAGTTTTACAATCATAAAAAAATAGTTTTTATTTTAATTATTTTTTAACTTTTAGTTATTATTGTATAATTCTTTATTATAAATATTATGGTGCCTTTAAAATCAATATTTCCTCCAATTCTTCTATTATTTTCATTGATGATTACAACATTTTCTTTTTAGTATAATATTTTTATTCACGATTGCAGCATTTTCTTTTTAATATATTATTTTCACCGTTCATTGAAAATTTTTCTTTTTAATATATTATTTTCATCGTTCATTGCAAAATTTTCTTTTCAGTCTAATATTCCCATTGATGATTGCAACCTTTAATTTATAATATATTATTTTCATTAATGACTGCAGCATTTTCTTTTTAGTCTAATTATTTTCCTTGACGATTGGAATATCTTCTTTTTAATATATTATTTCCATTGACGATTTCAATATTTTCCTTTTACTCTATTATTTTCATTGATGACTGTAAAAAGTTTCTTTTTGTATACTTCGCAAATGAGAGAGCAAAAACGATATCCTTTCAAGTATTCGAAAACTGAAGCTCAAAAATTTGAAAGACGCATCATATTTTCCAGAAGAAAAAAAAAACGAGTTTGCTTTTAATCGCTCCAGACATGCATGTAACCTACCACTCGAAAAGTTCGAAGTTCGGCGCAGATATTGACGTACACTTTCCCCGAAAAACATGAGTAGGAATTCGGCGCTGGTTTCGGAATCAGAGGTGTCTGTCGAACGCCACTTAAGAACTGATTGCGAATAAACACATCCTCTAAATTCGAGATGAAAGGGTTTAAAAAATAAGAGAATTCTCTATCATCACTTTGGAGATGGTTTTAGCGTCGTCGAGTGTCGAGCCGGAACATAGGGTAAAGTATGGGCATAAGAGGTTCCCCATCCAGATACACATATTGCTGAAATACCATTCCTCATACTATGTTCCAATAGTCTCCAATCCGTTTCCCCTTTATATCTTCACGCATGCAGGGACAGTGAGTAAATGGGAACATTGAATACAGTAAGTACTGGTAAAACCTTAGCAAGTTTAGAAACATGCCGTTTTTTTAAAGGACTTTAGAAGAAGACGAGAAACACTTTTCAGTTTTTTAAGCAAAAATGTATAGAATTGTTTTTATCATGTCAGAACATGATGTTGCTTGGGGGATGGCGTTTTTGACGTCAACTAAACTTCTGTAGGCCAAAAATAAAAAAAAAATTATTATCTGCGCGAGCAACTCAAAAAATCAACTTTTAATAACGCTTTGCCATTGCATTTACAAAATCTGATTTAAAAAAAATAAGGGAATGACTACAGCAAATAAAACCTTGAAAAATGTCATTTTGAGCTAGTGATTATATGAAAGGAAATAAATAGGAAATGTGTTATTATTTTTAAACAATAAATGCGAGACAAAGTTATTTTCGGATCGTTTGCAATACTAAGGTGACTCATTCGATGAAACAATTAAAAGGAAAACAAATATAATTGTGGTGAGTGGCCTTTCAAGAAATTAAATTCTGACATGATACATTGAAATATGCATAGTAGATTTCATTTTAATCTCTTATTTTTTAAATTACAACTGCATTCAAAACTGGAAAATAAAAACTTTTTTACGCATACTTATTCATTCCTAACTTCAATAAATTGCATGGTAAGGTACTAAGGTTTACATTTCTGGAATCTCAAGAGTATTACGATTATGGATAAGGTGTCATTTTCTTTTCAAAAATAGGATAAGACTCTCAATTAACCCACTAATTTCAAACGTGGTTCTTTTAAAAAAGGCTTTCAATGTATTAAAAAAATCTATATTTTCTCTGGATTTTGAATAATCGGTACTTT
>JAOUZG010016315.1:363434-374347 GCA_026289955.1 Argiope argentata | reverse complement strand
GATAAATAATGACTTAAAAATAATAATGTTCTCACATGATAACTTGAAATTTACGATCGAAGATTTAATTTTCTTTATTTCGCAACTGTTTTCTTTATAATGTGTTGGGTGAGTTTCTCAGGTATTTAGATTATTATTCAGAGTACAGACATAATAATAATTTTTTTTTCATTTCTACTAATGCTTTATTAACATAATAATTTATCTTTTATTCTTCAAATTGTATCATAAAAGTTGTTAAGTAGTGCGTGTATGTTTCTTCAATTTTTAACTTTATTTTTCATTGTAGAGGATCATACTTAACCAAGAGAAATTATCCATTGTCATTTTCTAAAATATAACTTGATTATTTCTCCGCGTAATCATAGGTCTTGGTTGTTGTTGGTCGGCTGGGATGCTGCCAGATGACGCATCGGTTCCTTCCCTTAATTTAACCATAAATTCAACCCAGAACATTTTAATTTTTCTTAATCAATTAGTTTAAATAAAGCTTTGTCTCTTCTTTTCTAATCTTCTCATATCAAGGCTCAACAATAAAGGTATCAGAAGTACTTTAAATTTTCCAACTTACGTAGAACTAACTCAGAGAAAAAAATCTTTTAAAAACCAAGTTAATGGCAATGTTGACCCTGCCAGCGAAATCTGTGGGGTTATTGTCTTCGCTTCCTTTTTTCACC
The DNA here is from genome assembly GCA_026289955.1 of Argiope argentata. Classification (NCBI taxonomy): domain Eukaryota; kingdom Metazoa; phylum Arthropoda; class Arachnida; order Araneae; family Araneidae; genus Argiope; species Argiope argentata. Next base: position 373,670 of record JAOUZG010016315.1, on the reverse strand, counting down.
CCCCCCCCCCCACCACCACGTCCATCAGGTGGACCCGTCCCTAATGATGGTCAGGAGCGAAGATGAGAAGCTTGACGTATTTTGTTGTTTTGGATTTGACGCATCAGATGCTCGTTAATAGGACTAGATTGAGGGGGAGGGATCCTCAGTTACTGTATTATTATCTGTGGTGGTCAGGGTCATTCAATTCCGATGCAAGCACCGGTTTGCGTTGGGCAAGTCATTAGCGGCATGATGTTAGAGAAACGATTATCCTAAGAGATAGAGCTTTATATTGGAAGTGTCCCACCCGATTTATGGAAGACTTAAATATTGTACTCCCGTAGGAGGGACTTTGCTTGAAGGGAGTGGGAGATTAGTTGGACGCTGCACACGTCCTTGCTGTTCCTTTCAGTACCCCAAGACAGGCAGAAGTGCAAGCTTTAAAGATGACCGTAGAATATTGTGAAAGGTTGGAGGACGGACAAAAGTGCTCAATGTTTTCAGATTCTCTGTCAGCTCTACAAGCCATTCAATCGTTTCGCAATTGTTGTAGGGAAATACGGACGATAAAAGAAAAGATAAAAGAGCAAAACTTAACAAGAGGATAGAGTTGGGTTAGTGCCCATATTGGGACTTATGGTAACGAAAAGGAGGATCAATATACAAAGATGGCGGCACAGAAAAAGAGTGTGGATATAATTGTCCCCATCTCAAATGGTGTCTTATGATGGGAATTGAGAGAAGAAATTAAGCTTAAAATGGTTTGACAGATGATATATGTCCAGAAAAGGAAGAGTAACTGACGATTTTATTCCTAAGCCAGAAATAAAAATAAGAAGATACCATCGACTGGTAATCCAAATTATATCACGACATGGGAGATTTCCCGCATGTTTCCAAAGATTTGGAAGAATGCAAGAAAACAAATGCATTTGAGGAGGAATAGGCACTGTTTACCACTATTTAAAAGGATGCATAGAAATCTCCGATCATAGAAAACGCCTGCAAATGGAAAATAATGACTTGAGTTCAGTACTGATGGTATCAAGTAATCTTAGGACTCTGAAGGACATGATGTCTAAAATTGTCAGTTTTTTGCCAACTGTTTGAAAGTTTGTAGATGAGGAGGTGGTCAATTTTTGACCACTTTGGGGCCAATTATCGTCAAGAGAATATCAGTTTGACAGATTCGATCAATGTAAGGATGGACATTGCTGCAGTCCACAGTCGGCCACAACAAATCCTGTCAATATGCTACATTCAGTGGTAGCCGAGTGGTTGGCTGTACAGAAGAAGAAGTATTCCAATACGATCATTCTATCGGTTCTATCTTACTAAAAGACAAGACACGGAGGTTGAGTGCATTTCTGGAAATCTTCATCATTTTTTTACCTTTATTTTCGCCTTATTAGATAATTTTTCTTCTATTTTTTTACAAATGTATGTGAGTGTAGCATCGTTTCTGATCCTATTATTTTATTCTAATCCAGTCCAAGGAATAATCTCCGTTTATTATATCATTAAATGGAAACATCTCCTCCTTTCATCGTTCCTCTAATCCCTATTTTGAAGAATTAAACCCATCCTAACGCATGCGCAAATACGCGGAGGCTTTTAGAATCCGTTAGCAAGCAATACCGAGTAACGAAAGAGTCAAATAAATCAGTGGTGACATTTTTACTTAGCATTTTCCTCTAGAAAATAGTGAAAGAATAGTGAATTGCTGAAAGGATATTTAGGGTATTACTTTAACTGCTATCAATATATTTCAACATGCCAAATGCTTTTGATTCTGCTGACTTGTCCGATACAAATCGCATATGTGCATAAGATTTTAATGATAGGGCGGGGTTTTGTGTGTGTGTGTGTGTGTGTCATAGAGATATCGAAAATATATCCTCGTCTCGCATCTGAGGATGGCTTTTCAAGAAACGTTCCAACTACCCATTTCCGTCATCAGACAGGCAAATTGTGCCCTTTTCCCCCTCCTTTGAGGTTTTCCGGGGTTCTTTGGAATCTGTTCCTTTTACAATTGCAATAATTTGCGGGAAGCTTCCGTCCGACGTCCCCAGCTGAGGGTGGTCCTACAATCAGTCAGTTGACAGATTTAGAGCCATATAGGTAAAGGCAAGAACCCGTCAGAAGAGGGCTTTGGGCTCCTTTCACCCTTATTAATATCATGGTAATTATCATTTATATTTGGCAAAGAAGGGCACCCATGTGCTAATTTATGGAAATGTATCACTCAGAAAGTAACTATAAATGTATGAGAAAATATTGGAATGACAAGCACATTTTCTCTTACGTGTAGAATATGAAACTGATAAAATGATTAAGGTAGTCGAAACGAATGATGGAAGGTATGGGTTTAGCCCAAACTAAAATACAAACCTTTCTAAGCAAAAATTTAGGAAAAAATCTCTTTCGAAACTATTAATAATATAATCCCTTGTGAAGTTGATTTCATTCCCATATGATCTTTTTTTTCCTACTTTCTTTTTTCATATTCTGATTTTTTTTTTCATTTCCATGACATGATTCCAACAAAGAAATCAAAATTCATGGTTAATCCTTAATTGTCATGAAGAAGTTAAAGAAATGGTTTTGGAGAATTCGTGGTCTTTTTTCTTTTGTATTGAAAATGATCATAAACAGTATAACTCCTGAGTATTCTGTTCGCGACTATCCGGCTTTCGTACTTTTCGGCCTAGTTTTGTTTTAGCATAATTACATGAGGAAGGCAAGGTGTCTATCAAGTCATATATAAAGAACTTAAAAAAAACTTTGGTGTAAGGAAAAAAGTTTTTCATTTATCAGTTATTATTTATCAGCAATAAATAAAATCAGTTTGAGTCAATTGTCTTAAGAACTAGGACCTATTACTTAAACTAATGTTTTGTTTATATTTCCTGCATTTAAGTTGGTATAATGCCTACGCTTAAAGGACGACTATGCTCTTAAACACTACGAACAATTATTTACAGACTACACAAACGTACACACACAACAGAAAACATTTAAGATGGATTTAGAAACAGAAGGAAGAACATGTTTAACATGGCTAACAAAGTTTAGAAAATTAAGAAGAATTAGAAAATTTGGAAGTCAACTCTGTTACAAAAAACAACGCAGAGCGCCAAGATATGTTAAGCACCTTCCCGCTACCACCACAATATGGAGACGTCTCTTTAGTCGAGCGCGGACAGCGCCATCTATCCAAATTAGGGGACAGTACATTGGGGCATTAAAGAATTTGCGTTAAAATGTGAACAGTGTATATCCTTTAGCGTACTTTTTCTCTAGTAAGTTCTTGAAGCGTGCAGTGCAGTATATAAACATATATAAACTACCAGTACCTCTGTTTGCACTTTATATGTTACCGGTAACTGCTTCTATGATTCCCCGGTGTTCACAATGACATAAATGGAGGACTTAGGGATCAATAAGAAGTGAGAAACTACGTATTATAACAGTGAGATATGGGATAAAAACTTTGTCTTCTGGTATTGGTGGACAAAGAAACGAGTTCATAAAATTCCAGCCTACCCTTCTGCCACATAAGGCTGGATACTCGGGTGTGTTCTGTACTACTAAGAAGAAAGATCGAAAAAAGAAAATGAATTTTTTTTCTAAGAATATTACTTTTGCTCAACAAATTAGAGAGAAATATTTAAGAGGTTTCGTCCATCCAGAATTCAACCTTTTCGGCATGTTGACTTATTGGAATGACGTCTGTCAGAATTGTGACCAGATACCGTGGAAGATATTGCAACAGCAAAATGCACCATGAATTCAGTTACTCAGAAAACATACTGCTTCTCAAGAAAGAATGAGTCATGTTACTATTAACAAACACAGGAGTAATTTTTACAAGGAACCATAAAAGGAACGGCGAAATTTTGATTTCAATTTGTTTCTTCTTTGAACCAATTCCTTCTTTCTTCTATTCGAACATCTACATGAAACTAAAAATCATGATAAATTATTCATGTTCTGCCACTTCCTTTTTTTTCCATTTAACGAGAAAAATAAAAATAAAATCTTGTAAATTTATTATAGATTTTTTTTATTATGTTTGTTATAAAAGGTTAACTGTTTGAAGACTTTTTTTATGAATCCAGATAAATGAAACAAACAAATAAATAAATAAAAATTTGACCACGTCATTCTTTTTTTTCTAAGTTCAACCAAGTTATTGCTGAACCAGCATCTGTTTCTTTCTTCTTTATTTTTTTCCCTAAATTTATGGTCAGCATCACGCTTCAAGGAAACTGTTTTATTCCATAAAATAACGTAAAAACTGTATTTTCGCCGCTTTTATTATCTTTGCATTTTATCACGAACTCCGTGTTTTTGGCGCTGACTTTCAGGTTTACGCGCCACATCAGGAAGTAGGCAATAAACAAATTTATAAATAAAGCATAAAATCGTCTGTTTAGAAAAGTCTGGCCGTCTAGCGAATCGATTTAAAAGTGTTTGAAAATTCAGCAAAGATAACCAAAATTTTTAGTTAACCTCCTTTACCATGGAAAAAAAGAACTTCAGGCATTGAGATATCATTTTCTCTTTCAATCATAGCTGAATACAAAAATATCAATGAAAATCGTGCTTATCTTTCAGAAGTAATAATAAAACTGATTCTCCATTGCTTTAAAAATTATTTTAGTGTTCTCGGGAGTTCATTGCACTAACTGTATCTAATAATATTGATATTGGTAACTTTGAAAGAGAGTGATTTTATGAAATCCCTGATTTCAATTCAGTTACATCAGTTTTCCTTTCAACGATACCGTAGGGCTGATTTTGAATTGTCTCAATAATTTTAAATTGTAATCAAATGAAGAGGATGGTGCTTGAGCTAGTTCATCACCCACAGAATTTCCGTATCATAGCGATACAAACGTGTTGCATTTCTATTAAATTGCGTTTATTATCGTTTTTCAAGTCTAAATGAGGCCTTTTACTCTTTATTTTATTGCTTAAGATCCTATTTATTTTCGCTCAGCATAATTTTTAGTAGTTGTTACATCCATAGTTTAATTCTATTAAATCTGAAATATCTTTATTGTGAGTTAAATATACTTAAGGGAAGAGTTAACTTTCATGATGATGGCTTGTTAATTCAGGAACGTGCAGTATTCCCAGAAAAAATAAATAACATAACATAATTTTAAAAAGAGTAACTTTACTTATAAATAAATTAACAATTTTAGAGTTTTTGTTTCTAATGACACTTGCTATGGACAAGCTTGCTGACGCAGTCTGCGATTTTAAGCTGAGGGTGTGTCTCTTGTTTTAACTAGCACCAACTAGGGCCAAGAGTACGTCTTAGCTACTCACGCATCACATCCGCTTGAACAGCCCCTTTTTAGGGAGGGAAGACATCTCACAGGTAAAATATATGAAGAACAACCATGCCCGAACCGAGACTCGAAACCAGGACGCCCAGATCAAAATTATTGTAATTACTTGAATTGTATTTTAGAAATTTATCTCAAATCAGTGTCCTATCTCAATGATTTCTAACAAAATAAAGCTAATGTGTATTAAGGCAGATTCGTTTCAGTTAGACCAATGCAAAAGTGAACTCTGAACGAAATAATAACTAAAGAGAAAAAGAGATGGAAAACAAATCGAGAGCGCAAAGTGATGTAGAAAAAGAAAAAGGAGTCACATTGTTGGGGAGTCACATTGTTGGTAGTGCTTCAAGGGTAAGCTATGTTCCAGTGCAGTCTATTCATCATTAGTAGGAATGTATATTTTTCGCCTTCCGCTGATGCGCCGAGAGTGAATTTCGGTACTTTATAGGATTGTTCGAACACATGTATTTTCTACTCATTGAGACCCCCTATTCGTTGTTTTTTCTTATATTTTCATTGTTCATCAAACTCTCAATGTTGGAAAAAAACGAAACAGGGTTAAAAACTAAAACACACACACAAAAAAAAGGAACTTCAAAAACTATTTCAATATGAAAGCACTAATATACGAGTCAACATAATTGATATCACCCTTCTCGGACCTCGACCATATTCAGATATTCAGCTGTTTTGACAAGATCTGATTAGCTCTAAAATGAAGCCTGAAGCCTCCTCTGTGAAATAGTGACTCGATCTCGCAACGATCTGCAAATCTGATAGTTAAATAATATTCCAAATTTCAGCCGCCTGTTAAAATCGTATCTAGCAACTAATAACATTTACTCAAACTAAATAGGATCTGTCTAGTATACCATCAATTAATATTACCGTTACCATTATTATTATTATTATTATTGTGTGTGTGTGTGTGAGTGTGTCGTTTGTTTTGTTCCTCAAAAGGAAGGGGTGAACTGTTTTGATGCACAATTATTACTTGTGCTTCTATGTACCTTCTGAAGATTTTTTGTATGGTTAAAACAAAAGCAATCAGAAAAATCAAGTATAAGTGGTATATATTAATAAATCCACACTAGTTTAAACACTGGATGCATTGCTTTTCTTAGGCGGTCACTCGTACAAAACAGCTCAAAACAAGTAAACGTTTCTGTTGAGATGTAGGGTAACATTTGTCATTTGAACTTTGTTTGTTTACATTAACTTTCCGTTCTAAAACATTACTAGAGATATTTCGGGACAGTTCTTTTAATTTTTATCCTCGGTAAGATGACGAGGCCGGCACCTTTCCTGGAACCCCTCATCACCAAGCTTTCTCACTATATCCACGGAAGGAAGCTTGACCCTGACGGTTTTAACGAACACCATACCCGTTTATATGATGATTCTTTGGTGCAATCGGGACTTGAACCTGAAACCCACCACTTTCGGAGTAACTCGCGGGCATCAACACTTCGCAGACACGTCCCTAAAAGACAGTGCTATTCGTTTGGTATAGTATACTCAAACAGGGCTCTTACGTCAATAAACACTACGAAGAACAACTATCTGGTACAGGGGCTCTATCTTCCACATTTTTCTGGAATAAATCACCGAGTCCCGCTCTTCGAATTCTTCCGTTGATCCGACACGTTCTCTTCCGTCATTTTTATCACGAGCAACCGAGACCCACTTCGTGAGCGAGTGACGTTCGCGAATTCCCCCTCTGTGAGTCGCTTCCGCCCTTGAAAAGCTCGAAAATAAACTCACTTCTCCGGGGCACAATGCTCTCCTTCAGGAGTGGGGATGATGCGACCGTCCCGATAGAGGAGCGCGAAATGGGTCGGCGGAACGCAAAGGGCCCTCTGACGCCCGCCTTTGACCTTAGCCTGCTCTGCAAATAGGCGCACCTGTTACCTGCACTGGGGGGGGGATCGACTCGGTGCAGCTTCACATTCGCATTGTGTCAAAGAGGGAGCAATGCACATGAATCCGGGAGAATTTTAAAAGGTAGAATCCTTAGAATATTAAAAGTGGTAATTAGATTTTAACAAAAAAAAAAATGCATTGACTGATTACTTTTTAAAAAATCATCTATTGTTTTTTGAGTCAAATTATCAATTAATTTTATTTTTATACTTAAGAAAGTTTAATTTTAACAGAAGCTGTGGAATTACGAACTTTGAGTTAAAAAGAAGTTAATTTATCAAAAAAAAAAAAAAAAAAAATTGGTAGCCCGATTTCATCACATCAAACGAGTTGCGTCATAATTAAATGCTATGCTTGGAGAATGGACGGCCTTAAGCCTTCATCGATCCGCAGACTGCTAATGATTGTTTTGTACATAAATATCCACACTCCAAATATCCACACTAATTGTTTAAACAGATACTTCGAAACTGCTAACTTTGAGTTAGAAAGATTCTAATTCATTCAGAATTGGTCGCCTGATTTCATTAATTAGAATAGGTTGCCTAATTTCAACAAATAGAGCGAATCGCTTTCATAATCAATTACCATGTTTTGCAAACGATCGCTTTAAGTCTTCATCGATCTGAAGCCAGTTAATTCTTGTTTTGTAAATTAAAACTCAAATAATTCATACTAATTGGGATTATACCTAATATCAGTTCATCGAATTGAAATATAATTGAATAATGGACTTAAAAAAGGCTATATCTAAGGCCATAAAAACAATAACTTATAAAGTATTAATTTAATGAATGCAATAATAATATTGTTTCTAGTTTATCAACTTGCATCTATGCATATTTACATTGGTGTATTACAAATTACTGGCAAAGTCAAAGGACCAAACCTCAATGCTTAATAATGTGCCGATTTCGCCCATTTTTATTTTACGTAAAAGCTTCTGGTCTCTATATACATTATCAATGGTAGGCTGTATCTCACCACCCACTACGACAAAACTCTACTTCTTTATGTATTTCTTACGGAGGAAAGTCATGATAACTCGCGGGCTCAAAAAACGGATCTATTTTACCCCTTTGCAAGCATAGTCAACAGGTGAGAATCTTGCTTGTTTATTGAGAACAGCATGAACACGAGTTTCAGTCAATATGGCGTCTCAAGATAATATAAAAAGCTCAGGAGCAGGTGATAGTGATGCAGGGATTGCGAGAGTAAAGCAGATGCTACTCGAGACTCCCGTCCCTCGCCTTCCCCCACCCCACCCCCTGGTGGATGAAGAGAGAGGTTAGTACTGTATAAAATGTCAGTGCTTGAACTTATCAGTTAAAGTAAGTTACTTCATGGATTGTATAGGATTTCATTCAGAAGATTTAGATCACGAATTCCTTTTCTGATATTGTAGAATACCCTTCAACTAAACTAGAGTTCTTCGGTGAACTATTCGGTTGTAACAAAAATAACATGAAATAATTAAATTGATATTTTTAATTAATATATTAATTGTGATATCGTTTAATATATTTCAGACAGTCGTTCCAAATATTATAGCTATATTGAAAGTCATTCAGATTTCTCAATTCAAATTCAATTACTTTCTCGTATACGAAAAGTTGAGATAGCATTGTAAAGATTCAGTTCCCTTGCTCTGAGACATCTCTTTGATCTCTGTAACGTTCCCTGGTTCCCACACTTAAGAATTGGCATTTCCGGCCATCTGGGTTATTAACTTTATCATACCCTCACATTGTTAAGTCCCTCCGGACTACCAGATGGGGGGGGGGAGTTCTCTCCCCTAATAGAATCATTTGGACATTAGTGGAGTCCAGATAAAGAAACACACTTGCGTTTTCGTCTTTCCAAGGAAATAAATTGTATCATAAAGGAGGGTCAAACCCTTTGGATGTAAATATTTATTTTTTTTCATCGTGAAGGGTCTGCAACGAGGATGGATCATTAATGAACATTCCCATGGTTAACTGGAGACCGTTGGGGTTTTTTTTCTGCACAACTCTTGGGTAATAAGCAGCTCAAGTGCAAAAATGTGAAAATGAGAGACGTAGTTTTGACAGAAAAGAAAATGCGAGATTTTTGGGAGAAAGGGTCTTGAGGAATGTTGGTAAGTTCTTGATAGTCTTCAGAGTTTTCGAAATTTTTGGAGAATCGTCATTTTGAAGGAGGGGTGAGAAGTTTCGTGTGATTAGGGCTTCTGAGTTTAAGATCCACCGGATAAAGATCAGTGGGTCCTTTGAGCTACCTCTGCAGTAGCCGGATGCGATAACAGCCTGATAGCTTTTCCTGTGAGGTTATTTCCTAGGTGAGAACGAGTCGTTCTTATGTACATAAGTCTGTAAATAAAGAAATTGTCTTTAAACGCTACCCTCCCTTTTGAGAGGACAGGATCAAGTCATTGCAGTACTGCCATCGCCAAAAGATTCAAATTCTAGTTTTTTGAAGAATCCCAACCTTTTAGACCACCCTGGATCCGAAAAACTTATTTTTGGCAACATGTTGTCTGTCTACGAAGATAATAATGAAAAACGCTTTGATAGACAAGTGAAATTTAGTAATTAGACTTAAGGGGAGAAACTGCAAATTTCCATCAACTTTTGAATGAAACAAATTATTAGAGAGGCTCGCTCTGGTTTTTCAAATACAAGAAAATTCAATAACTGCAAAGCGTAAAAAACTAGGTAGATAAAATTTCATACGCAGGTTTAGTATCAAAAATATAGATTCTTATCAAATTTGGAACGAAATCCTCTGCATGGTTAATCTCCTGTCTGTCTGTACGTTCTCGTGCATCTATACACAATAACTCATAAATGCATAGATTTAAATCTATGAAATTCAGAATGATATCTTGTAGCTGCAGTTGTAATTTCGAGCAAATTTTGAAAGGAATCTGTCAGTAAAAAGGCCTCTAAAATGCATATTCTCATGATAGATTCAGTAAAAAATGCTAGGTTCA
>JAOUZG010016315.1:318992-357402 GCA_026289955.1 Argiope argentata | reverse complement strand
TATATATATATATATAAATGTACTGCATAGCATCGGCAAGGCAAATTTAAATCCAGAGTATATTGACCTAATACTTTTTGCTAAATTTATTGAAAATAAATGAAATCAGGGCGATTATTAATATCACCTGATACTTTTAATCTGTATCAGGTGATATAACATTATTCAATCCTAACACTTCCAAGATATGCATCAGAATCTTTTCTTCTCGTTGTAAATTCGCATGTGATTGTTTTTTTTTCATAGAGAAACCCTAAATAATTTGCTACAGAGTCACGTTTACATTTTGCTGATGATAATATATTTTATTCTACTTTTCATCTCGGACACCAAGGGGGGGGTGAGATGAAGATAAATCGTGAACATTAATCTTCATGACTTCTTATGATCATATAAATCTTAATTAACGTTGCAAAAAGATCCTAAAACGCCCCCGCTTTAGGTTGCAACGACATCACAAGTATTATTATTTTTATTTTTTTATTATTTTCATTTTCGTGTACGAAATGTAGAAAGAAGTATTATCATAGTGAAAAGATTCTAACTAGATATTTTAGTAAATATCAACGTTTTAAATCCTTTCGAGCTCGAAAAAAATTAGTTTTTTCGATTACATCCATCATTTTCTGTGTTAGTATTTTTTGTCTGTTTTTGAAAAAGTCCAAAAATATCCAAATTTGAATAGTCCAAAAAGCCGATGAGTTATACTAATGAAAATTAGTATGTGATCTTAACATCAAAGCTGCGGATATTAGTCAAAATTTCATAAAATGTGACTAAATTAAAAAAACTGTTATGTGATAAAATTAATAAATGTGTGAGTCTCAGTCTCTACTGTATATAATGACAAATAATAGTTCGAAAAATGGAAGGGTTAAATTGGTGAATTCCAACAAATAATGGGATTAGAATTGTATATTTTCACTAAACATTGGACACAATCCCTCAAAGAATTATATACCTGGGTATCTACTCCACCCCACCCCCACATTTCTAGTGTACAAAGTACAGCATAACTATAGTAATCACTAAAAGATTCGGACTCGACATTTTGACGAATCTTTACGTGTCTGAGCTCTCCCAGTTTGAAAAACACATTCCTGGAAAATTTCCGTTTATCTGTTTGTTTGTACTTGACAACGATAGCAGTAAAACGCTCACTGAAGTAATCAGTGATTGAAGCCTAACTAGCTTCTCACGTTTTGTCGTAGTGCCAACCAGAGCCGAGAGTACGACTTCTGCTACTCACTCATCACATTCGCTTGCACAGCCCAGTTTTACAGGGGGCACATTCACACACCTCACAGATAGAACACAGAAGAACAACCATGCCCTGACCGGGCTTTAAACCCGGAACACCTAGATCACGTTCTACCTTTTGCGCCAGAACACTGGTTGTATAGGTCTTTACACCTAATTTGTAGATTTCAATCAAATTTTGAGTAACATCTATTCAGAGGGTATCTGTTATATTCTGTTGTTTGAATACAAATTAATTCGATCGCAACAAAACGAAGATATCTAGATACTTAAAATTCGGCATACGAATTTAACATCTGTACTGTCGACAGTTATCAAAATTTAAACAAATCAAACCAAGGGTTGAATATTGGTCAGTTTGTATCTTCAGAAACGTGTAAACTCTATAATTCAAAGACTCAGAGATTTATATATATTACATTTGGTATGGGATTATTTTCACTACAAGTGTAGTTTTGTGTCAAAGTTTTGTTTGAATAAGTTGGAAAAAACGAGTGTAAGACCAAATTCGATTTTCAAATATTTTTAATCGCATGCCAAAGTTTAATCACTAAAAAATCGTCAGGGATCAACCAATAGATTGAGAAAAATGACAAATTCCAGCTAAAGGTTAATATTTCGTCTTTGTTGTACGTCTATGCCGTGCAAGGCGCTCTCTGGGATAACATCTTTACTAGAAACTATATAAGGAAAAAAATGGGGATGGGGTGGGGAGGCTTTCTTGTTTGTTTATTTCTGTGCCTCTGTGTAGCAATAAAACCAAAGAAATTCAATAGGATATAAACATGAAATGTAGTATGCTCTTTTGATTTTAGAACTATAACTATGTTCATAGTGGTTACTGTGAAGTTTAGGCAGTTGCGTTGGACTTCTTAGTTGGGGAGAAAGAGAAGCAAATAGATCATTTTTTAAAATTATTAATTTGGTTGCCAAAAAATTCGTAAGAAATTGCAAATTGTATGATTTATGAAATGTAACGGTAATATTAGAATTTTGTCAAACGAACGCAGAATTTTAGCTTGGGCAGGTTATTCCGTTATCTTTGGTTTGCTATAAAAGTATTTATAAAGGTCTATCTTCTGCTTAACACGTCGATTAAGTAAAATTTTGTAAAGAAATAGGAAACTAAATTCTCCAATAAGTGGGGGGGGGATAATATTCACTGTCTAGAACCACAGGGGGGCTAAATCCCCCATTCCTTATTCAATGAAAATTCTAGAAAATATATAATATATTTTTAAATAAAACAGAAATGAATGGTATTTTAAAATTTAGTTTAATTTATTACTAATATTTCGTATCTAATAAAGCAGAAAATTCGGAAATCATAAACAACTATTTCGACTTGCTAGAAATGACACAGAAATATAGAATCATCGGAGCACAGCGACAGCATAGATAGGAACTATGGTTGAGTGAAAAATGCAATAACAGGCCACGGTACAGCCTCTCTTGTAGGAAGCTTCTTTTTTTTTTGTTGTCACCAGTAGAGTTTAGCCCCACGCTATTTTCTAACATGGTGACGAAAACCAGCAATCATACCAAAGTTTTTCATCTATATATTTAAAGTACCAACTAATAGCAATGCACCTTTTTGACTTTAACGAACCACCAGCCAATAAATAGTATCTCTAGCTTTACCAAAAAATTTAACCAGTTCATGCCAAACAAATTAACGCCATTCTCTATACAGTCATATCAATAAGAGGATAGTTCTCCGAGGAGGACGGGCGCCCCGACAAGTATTCCATCGAACTCGAAAAAACAGAAAATTGGGGGAGAAAATTTCAGCGAAGTAATAAATAAATCCACTTTGAAGTTTTATATTTTAATGATGAGCGACGTTTACATTTGATTTCTAGCTATTAATTATTTTAAATATTGTGTGTAAATTTATATTAGAGTAAAAAATATTTGCTGTCGATATCTATCTGCACATTTTTAAAGAGATATCAAAAAGCTATCCGTCTATTCGATGAACAATAAGCAATGGAGGATTTATTCATTTTGTTCCTCCAAGCAGTAAGCATTGTGCGACCCATCATTTAAGGTCTTAATAATTACTCAAGGCTTACTTATGATTTAATTAATATTTTGTAGGATCTATTAAAAGGAATAATGCATAACCAATTAACGCAACAACTTTCCGATAAATGTGGGAATTTAACCAAATTTTCCAAAGGGGGATCTAAGACAACGATTTTTTAATATTTATGGATCCAGTTTCACAACTAAGATCAAAATAATGCAAACAAAGGATGAAGAGACTTCTTTAAAAATTAAAAGAATTTATTTAAAGTTAAAGGTGAAAGTTTACGGGGGAGGAAGGAGTATTTACAGGGAAATGAAAAAATGATTAAAACATGGAGATAAGAAAGAAACAGAAAGCTAGATAATTCCCTCTAGGAGGACGGTAGAAATTTAAAAGAAGTACATTATGTGATTAAAAGAATTTACCGCTTAGTTAGTAAGCACAAATGAGCGAAAGCGTGGAAAAACTTCTACAAACAGGGGTTAGTGGGTCTCTGCTTGAATATTAGTTGTGTCGGCGTATTGAAAGCTCGATAGATGGCGTTGATCTGGAATGCTGTAATAATTAAAATGATCGTCCTCTGGGAAATGATCCAACCATTTAAAATTCTCGCTTGAATCACGTTCTACAGTGGAACAACATAATAAAATGTTGACAAAACATTCTGTGGGATATCCTACATAAATAAGTAATCAATTATGCTTTATATAGTCATGCTTTAATAGTTCAATGTAAACTATTAAAGCATGACTACAAGCAAGTCATGACACTGAAGATCGAATTTTAAATAATTCTATTTTTTACAGAAATTAATAAATGACTATTTAAATTTTTAATGACTTTCCCACACTTCTCTTCAGTTTAGGGATCTTAGGCGGCTGCCTGATTTGCCTAATCTTGATTTGCTCCACTAATAGCAATGACTTGATGTTAGCCTTAGAAACTTTCGGCCTCAATGAAGCATTTGTCATATCCTTCTCTACCAGCCAATCGGAAATCCTCTTTTATCCGCATGGCATAGCGATTCATTTCACTTCCTAATCAACCGATGCATCCTATTTAAGACATTATGGGTACAGCAGGTTTCTAAATATTCGAACTGATCGAGATCAGAAGAGAAACGGATAATTAAGGAGAGAAAAAAGTATTTCTTGAAGAGATAAAATTTGCTTACAAAGCATTGATTTAATGACAGCACAGAAAAGAAAAGTCACTTACTTTTTGAATACTAATGAGCTGAATATCACTTTTCATGCTGTACTCAATTCTTTTTTTATTATTATTTTCATGTATGAAGTATGCAAAGTAAAAGCAATCTAATGTCAAAAAATATATCTCAAGTTTTGGACCATCACCATAGTTCAAAATTCTCTAAGTCCTAAGAATGGATTTTTGAAATTATGCCTGTCTGTCCGTGAGCACGATGTTGAATGGGATTTTTCTCAATTATGCATATTATTTTATTTATTAATGGTTTTCAATGATATTTTGAATTAAATTACTAAGAAATGCACGTAACTACTTGTTAGCTAATGATATTCTCGATATTTTATACCTTAGTTGATGTACATAAGTTATAGTAACCTGAAGATTTCCTCATGTTACATTATTATTGAAAATATTATTTATCTATTCTCCATTACTATTAGTGAAAAATATCAAGAATATGAATGATTTTATATTTTTTAAATTTATTTTCTTATAACATTTTTTTAAAAATTGTTTAATTGTAATTCATATTATTTTGTAAACTTTTCTTTCTGATCTATTTGGAATAAAATTCCATTTATTAAATCAATAGAGTTAGGGCAAGAAATTTTAACTGTATAAATAAAATAAAATAAATAGAAGTCATTAAAAAATATGTTTCGCAGTGAGGTCTATATCAAAAAAAGAATTTCTTTAGAATATGGCAATGATAATTTATGCAAACGATTATCTTTTTTCACATCAGCAATCATCATTTCTTCTTTTCAAATAGGAATAAAAGATTTTAGATTATGAGATAATAAAGAACAAATAATTGTCAAAAGCCTTCATTAAAATTAAACATTATTTATTGCCGTTGATATTTTTATGAAAGAAAATAATCGTTCCCTTTTAGTAGACATTTATAGACGCCGAGAACATTGTATAAAAGAAACAAGTCTGTGAATCGCTATGTTATTGACCTCAGACTATTCCCATAGCCCGAAGAACAACAGAAATACATTAAACTAAAAATTTTATACACAAAACAAAAACATTCCATGCCATTTTCCCAGGTAAATAGAAGCGCTTTTTTAATAACTGCTTGAACATAACATCTTAATTAGACGTTCACTTCCGATAAGAAAAAAAGCACCCTGAACAGCAACATACCCACCATCAGTATTGTTCCGATTCGATTCCCACAGATAAAGGAGGACGCTCAAATGAAGCGGAAAATAAAAATGAAGAAAATAAAATGCTTCAATCATTTTTCGAAAAAGGTTAAACGAACTTGAGTCGCAATAAAAGGCCATTTCGGAACGGTCAGTCAGTTGGCGACGGACGGATCAAAGGTCGCCAACCCACCAAATCGCGTGCTTTTGTAAATCACGCGAACTATTTATGGGTGCCACGTCTGGGGCCAACGCATCTTGCGGTATTCTTTCGCAAAACACGTGGATTATGAGAAAAGAAAAATGGGCATTGTATTTCGTGCTGTTTTATATCTGATGCACTGTACTGTTATAAGGGAATTAAAAATAAAATTTCTCGCAAACAATCACAAATATCTGGAGTGGTTTATATCCTGAACTATATTAAAAGTTGAAAAAAGGTAAAGACATTTTGGAAGTGAAAAGGTCACTTAAATTAGTTTTCTGCCTCCAAATAAGTAGGGCAGTCAGTAATAGCAATATTCCACTAGTGTTTCTTGCTTAGAAAAGCAAGAATAAAGTATTTTTTCCCGACATTATTTCTGAAAACTGAATATCTTGTTTTTAAAATAGTTATTTCGAACAGCTTATTTGTTATTTTTTTTAAAAAAAAAATCGCCACTTATTTTGAGTAAAAAAGTTAAAATGAGGTTAAGGAAGTTATTCCATTTATTACATTTTTCCAAGAAAAATATAGTTTCAATTTAATACTATATTGGTCACAATATCTATTGGATATAAAAGCAAAATTATGTTTAAAAAATCTTATTTCATTCAAATTTCAACAAACCACAATTTCAATTTTTCTTAGTTAATACTACTGTTTATATATTTAGAATTTATTATTTATGCTGGAAATGAAAAATAATCAGAACCGGATTACTAATAAGAGATCAGAAATATATTGCAAGCCTCAGGATAAAAATCTTCGAAATATTAACCTGATCATAAAGATCAGATCCTAACAAAATCAGAGGTTTTTTTTAATAAAAATATTTCTCTACATGCGAAATCTGCGGAGATTACTAGACAAAAAAATGGCAAAATAAAAATGTGCAGTATGATTTGATTTATTTTCGAATTGAAAGATTTAATATTTAAACTCTATTTTAGAACTACAATTTTAAATTGAGATTTTTAGTCTCTGAACCCACATTCGTTATTTCAATAAAAGAAATTATCCAAAGGAATATATATTATATTTTTAGCTAAAATTTTAGATTTATCATCTCACCTTTGCCATTATTATCGATATATCCAATTTAGCACTCATACAAGAGAGTACTTTACTACCTGTTTATAACAGAAAATAATTAAGTCAATTCCTTCTTAAGTTCAACAAAAAAAATTATTTAAGTTACTTTTTATTAAATAATTACAATCAATATAAATAATTTATCAAAAAATTATTGATTTTCTCAAGAATGGAACTCACATTCTTCATCTTCACGTGAGAAATACTGAAATCCTCGCATTTTACCGATTGAGCTACCTGTTGATTTCGATTTTCCATAAAAACTACTAAAACTCTATTTAACGTATTAAAAATTAAATTAATGAAGTAATATTTGAAAAAACTACAGGGGCATTGAGTGTCATCCACCACAAGTTTAAAAAAATGTGTCTGAATTCTTGAGTGGATGAATAAAAAGTATTTTATCAACAACTGAAAATTTGAATGTGGAGCAATAGTAGGAAATAAAAAAAGAAGTTAAGAAATCAATTATTGAGAACAAATATAAAGCTACTAATATAATGTAACTTTTATATTGAAATATTTAAATACATTAAATTAACATGAAGACATCTAGTCGGCTGTTAAAATACGACAATAATCAATTTGAATATATGTTACAACACAATAAAGTTTTAATGGCCTAGTATCTGTAAATGCGTAAATCATTGCATTTATTCCGTTATGCACCAAAAGCAATTTCTAATGTAACCAAGATAAACAAATCAAATCTAAAACATTATTACGCGAAAATGTTTCGACCAAGAAGTTCGAAATTTAAGAATCTTTTGTGTATGTGTTTTCGAGAATTCGTTCCAGCATTTAAAATCTGCATCCTTGTTAAGTATATTATTGCTTTATTCAGAAATCATTTTCAATTCTTCATGATTTTTTTTTTTATTCATTTGAAACATTGAAGAGAGCATCTAAAAGTTTTTATTAGCTACTATTTGATTGCTCCATCTTATATTCCTAAATAAAAGCATTTGTTTTTTTTTAATGAATCCGAAATAAGTTTTAACATACTTCATACAGGATTTCCTTATTTCAATTAAACTTACAAATATATAAGATGTTATATGTTTACTTCTATCTTTAAGTTCATATAGTTCAACAAATATAAAGTAAAAGTTTCTACGCTACATATAAAGTTGTATGCTACTTGTCAAATTTATATTCTCGAAACCCTTAAGTGATTTGCTCTATTTACTTGAAAAAACGTGCTGTTTAGAACTAATCCGCCGGAAACAGCAACACACATTTAAGAAAAAGCACATCCTCAAACAGGCGGCCTTCGAAATTTCCAAACCGCGTATTTGGTCTAGAGGTAACGCGTCTTTGTTTGAGGATAAACAAAACGGAGAGTCACACACATTTGGGCGTTACTTTTTCAACGATTCTTCTTTAGTCTTCTGCCTTTTCGAACGTCGTAAGTAAATAGAGAAAACGTTCGCCTTCAATGAGACGCAACCTCTAAAAAGAACGAAGGGTTAACCTTTTTGAAAGGGAAATAAATACGAATGAAAGAACGCAGCGCTCGCTTGAATGGATGATTAATTTTCATTTGTCTGATCATTTGTTCCATGAATACATGATGAATAAAGGGCATCTGAGAACGAGTGCAAAAAAAAAGAAGAAAAAGAGTGGCCACATAAGCCGCGTTTAATTACTAAGTTTCTTCTCCGCGACGCTTGTGAAAAACCCTTCGGGATTAAATTTAAAAGCCGAAGGGAAAATGCATACATTCCTCACCTCCCCCCCCCCTTTTCGTTTGAGGGGTGAGAAGATTTTTCCGAGGGAACCGGAAGTTCCCGGGTGTGCCCAACAGCTGTTTCCGCACCTGCCCCGGAACGGAACAATACAATCGACTTTAGTAATAGAATGTTGGCAATAGAATACGGGTGAGGTAGGTACAAGGTACAGAAAGTTGCACGGCAGGGCTGTGTCCCAAGATCTTGAATTTTATATTCAAAGCGAAAAGCGTGTAATGATAAATTAATAAGAAAAGAGATTGTAATATAAGTTTCTCATATTTTTATTTTTATTTTGGGCGTAGCCATAGCTAAAATTCCTTTTGTTTCGACATTCAATCCGATTAATGATGCTGAAAAATTAAAAACCTGGCCTATTATGTTAAATTCCGGGTTCTAATTTTCCTTTGTGTTTATTTCTTGTTTTGAAGTCAATTTGCAGCAGTGATAATAAAGTTGTTACTGCTGGAATGTCACTAAAGGTAGAATACAAAGATCGAACTAATTTTAGAGGAGCACAAATGAGCAAGGTCCGACTGAGCCTAATTGGGGGCCAGGCCATTCACTTCTTTGGGGCCCTCTACATGCTTCACTACTTCAAAGAAGAATCGTGCGTAGAACTTGTCTATGGTATTTTCCGCTAATCATTTTAAAATGCCATTTAAACTTAAAAACTTTTAGTCTTAAATCCAAGTACCAGATTTAACCATTCAATTTAAAATGCAGTTTGACAAAATGTTAAAGCAAGATTTATATCAGAATGCTTTCTACAACTATCTTAAGCATCTGTGTATAAGAGAAACTATTAAATCTCATAAACTAAATATCAGTACATTTTTTTATATTTTATATAGATATCTTGTTTTGAAAAACTTTCATCAAAGAAGGAAACGCAAAATAAACTTTCTGTTTGATTTGAGGGTTCTTGCTGGGGTAGGGGCCCACGGCAACTGCCCCGTTTGCTCCTGCTTTAGTCAGACTTTGGAAATGAGTGCAAACTAAATCAAAGCCAAGTGCATTATCGTTTCCATCTACAATGGCATAAGCAAACAACAAGTGAACACAGAATTTGTGTGTGTTTTCTTACATTTTATCTTTCTATATATTATTAATTGAAATATTTTTTTCTTTAATTTTTTAAAGTTGAATATCTTTGAAAACGGTTTTAACTCATTATCATTTCTTATATGCTTCTAAATTCTGTACATAGATATTGTTTTTCTACCGTAAATATTTTGGTACTTAAATAAAATTCCCGTAGTATGCCCACCAAAGTGTTTAGTAAACAGAATGGTTACGGATACAGGGATATAAGACAGTGTTCTGTTCTATATTCAAACCGGAACTATTTAATATATTGTCTTGCCTTCAATCATCCCTCTTGAATAGAATAATAAAATCTTCTGGGTAATTGTTATCAGGTAAGGCATTTTTGGGGGCTCTCATTCCTCTTCCATGCTAACCAATTTTTATTCAAAAACACATTTTTTAAAAACTTTTTAAATACTCAACTGAAGATTTACCAATATTGTTGACTCGCTAGTCATTCCATAAAATGGAAATAATAGTAATAATAATTGGGTCGAGCTACCGATACTTTATTTCCTTTTACCAACTTTACTTTACCGATATTTTACTGTCTTTTGCTGATGCTTTATCAGTAAAATATGTGTAAGGTTAAGCGATGCATTCCCACTATTTTCTTCAAAATTCCTCACATCAAACACATCAGATTCACAACATTTTAATTACAATATAATCTTCCTAATCTAATATGTTGTTTTAGTCACCATTGTGACCAGATGTCATGCTGGTGTTATTGGTTTTATTCAGTCTCATCTTAAATGCCGAGATATAACCGTGTCCATGATTTCATCGAATTGCTAAATATTAAAGATGTGTTATTCTAATTATCTTACATATATTCTTTCCATTGAGTAGATGAACCCTTTTAATAGAAAATATTCCCCTGACATCACAACGCAATTAAAATCATAAATGTATGGTCCATCTCGCTTCTAAATGTCTCAGTATTGTAACTTTACTTTTTAATTTTTTTGTAAACTATAAAGATATTAAATACAATCTTTCTTCTTTAGCTTTCAACAGTGGAAGAAAAAATTAAATATTCAATGAAATTATTAAAAAAAATGTTTGCATTTCAGGGCAACAACATAATCAATTAGCAAATTTAAGAAATTAGAAATTAGGCAACAAATGTTTTTAAAATTTGCCGGAAATCAAGAAAAATTTGCTTCACTGTTTAACTGACATCATCAGCAAAACACTTTTGAAATTTGGAGAACAGTGTAAATTTTATTTTTGAGCAAAAATATTTTCTGGAGTTACATTGAAAAAACATCAAAAATTCAGTTGGTTTTTTAATTAATTGAAATTTCAAAAAACTGGCTGTGTGGTGTACATTCCACTTTTTAAAGTATATATGTGTCAAATATTGTAGCCTTAAGTTAATCGATTTTGAATTGTAGGGAACCAATAAACACACATAAACATTCACTTTTTTTATTATTAGGAGAGAAAGCAGAGTTCGTAGCGAGAAGTCTTTTTTTTAAACAAAAAATGTCAAACAAACTTTTTCTTTATCGTTACATAAACATGCATTTTTCAACTTTTATTTGTTCTATTTAATATTGCAGCTGTGAGTTCGTGCAAAATTATTATTAAAGGGAATAAAAAGCTTTGTTTTTATCTGAAAGACTGCACTAAAGGATACCCTAAGTAAAACCCTAAAGGGTATTATTTGTATTAAGTGACTTATAAAGAATAAATTTACAATGTTAAAAGATTAGTAATAAAATTTTTCGCAATATAAAATTTTGTCAATCTTATATTTGAAAAGTATTTAAAAGATAGACTTCAAAACATTTTATTTCGCAAATAATAAGAGAATCTGCGTTATAAAAGAGAGTTGTCAATTTTGGTCTATTGCTTAAACCTGTAACTTCAATTCCATTAAATATTTTGGCTGTAAAATTTTGTGCATAAATAAATCTAGACAAGAAATAGGCTCAAATGGGAATAAATATAAGCTTTTGTGAAATTTCATGCTTTATAAATATAGTATATGTAGCCCAACTTTTTTGTTTTCCTTTTTTAGAGAAAAAGCATATCGACTTAATGAGATGAATAATGTTATGCTGATTTAAAGTAAGTGGAAAACTATATTATTTTATCCTAAGAGGTAAACTTCCTTTATTTTACAATAGCAATATCATTAAAATAATTTCATAAGGTTAGGTTTCCCCAAAAAAATTTGCTTACATTGGGCCATAAACAAATATCTAAAGTGAACTTTCAAATCATTGAAACTATTATCGTGAAAAAAAGTAAAAATTAGAAAGCAGTTATAACCATTATGAGTCTTCATGTATTGAAAACCATGTCTCGTCAACCACCCTAAAGTTATTTTTAAATCTGCATTTTCGCATTTTTTTTAATTGAATTTATTTGAGTTTCCATTTTAAGAGTTTCATGTCCATGACATTTTTTCTTTCTGAAGATTTTATGAGTAACAAAAGTGGAAAAAAATGGTAAAAAATAATAAAACGAATCCACTGCAAATTGGATGATAAAAAAAAGCTATACCATTATTATTATAGTTTTAAATTACAAAAATACGAAATATCCTAAAATCAATGTTTTTTCTTTCTTATGACGTGTTTTAAAAGTTGCAATTCATATCAATGTTATTTGATTTTTACTCAAAATTTTCTGTTATGAATTGTATTTCATTTTACATTTTAGCTGTTTAAAATCCACATATTTCATTCAAACTTTCCAAAATCTCATTTTTTTAAAATTATTTATAAACATTATTAGTAATTATTTCTATCAGTTATAAGAGGATGGAAGTAAACACGAAAAAACTGAGTTATTTAAAACTTATTGATCGGGACCTTTCTCTCCTTTACGAGTTCGTCTACCTTCCCACGAAACATTCAATAAAAGAAGAAAAACAGAAAAGCGAAGTTTGTTTATTTTCTGCAGGTGAACGCAGCTCCGCGGATAAGAGCAGCGGTAATCACACGTCGCATTAAGGTGTCGCTGTTGTTTACGGCATTTATGTCATCATCTGTCACAAGTTTTATGTGGCGTCATAAACTGCAGATGCGAGCGTGTTTCCAAACAGCATTTTTTTAATTTCATTCAGGAAAGTTTTAAGGCGAATTTTCTCAATAAGTTTTATATCTTAAACTGTCAGAGTCAAATTAATGACAACGGGTTTTAACGATTCAAAAAGAATTTAATAAACAACCAATAATACAAAAAAATTACACTTAAAATTGCATAAATTTAGTTAATATTCAAATTTACAGTCTTGCAGTTAGCATCGTACTCTCATATTTTGGATTGGCGAAGAAGTTGGAGCTCTGGTTTTATCGGAGAGTGTTGCTGTTCGAGAAGGTTGGCGCCTGGATGATGCATTGGCATCATTTGAGAGTATTACAAAACACTACTTTAGGTTTTTTTTCTTCATTTTATATAGCAAAATTTAGTATTTGAAAAATTCTGTGAAGGCTTAGAAATATTGTTTTTTCTTTTTGACTAAAGGAATCAAGAAAAAAATATTTATTTTCAATATATGAATGTGCTTCTAAATGATGGTCAGATAAAATTTGAATTAAATTATATCTCCATTCTATAATATTTGTAATTGAATTTTTATTTATTTATTACTCCGTCATTTTATTTTTCTTTGATTATTTTACATCAGGTATAATGGAAATCTAATATTTATAATAATAATTTATTTATAAAAGTAACATTCATTTCCATTATTTCATACTTAAATTATTTAATAATTTAATTAAATAAAATTTTAATAATGGATCTCAATCTTCAAAAGGGAAGTGAATTTTCTTGTTCTTCTTAAAACCCTTGCATATAAGAATATGGGCAATTGTTTTAAGGGATAATTTTGGATGTGTATTTATGTCATCACAGTATGCTGGTCAATCGAGAAATCTACCAGATTTTTATTTCAACTGAATTTTTGTGTTTTTTGATAGGCCAAAACTCGTAAATCGATCGCTTGCCATCGATGCGACACTTTTTATTCAAAATTTATTAATGTATGTATAAAAAAATTATTAGATTTGTGCGTCTGTCAGTACAGAAATTTGTTTTCCATTGAAAATCCAAGATTTCAGATAAAAAGTGCCGAGATTTCAATAAAGAAAATTAGATATATAATAGTTCCATTAAATAATTTTTCTTGAAAATTAATTATTGAACTTTAACGTTGCCTTAATTCCATTTTACTAATAAATTTTTTCTAGATAAATAGGATTGGACATCGTTATACAATAAGAAAACAATTACCAAATAATATTTTACAATACATCTGTTTCTAAGATTAAAAATATGTATAATTATTTTCTCGGAACTAATTATAATATTTTAAGAAGCTTCATGGTGACGTTCTGGCACAGGGTTAGCGTGTCAGCCATGGTTGTCCAGTTCCTCCATGGTCGTCGCAGTTCGGCCATGCTTGTTCTTCATCTGTTCCAGCTGAGAGATGTGGGAATGTGCTCCCTGTGAAAGGGGTCGGGCAAGCCAAAGTAATGCATGAGTAGCTAAGACGTATTCTTGGCCCTAGTTGGGGCTACTTAAAACAAGACATACTCCCGGCTTAAAATCGCTGACTGCGTCAACCAGCTTGTCCATGGCCAGTGCCATCAGAAACAACAATAAGAAAAAGTTTTATTGAGCTACAGACCGCAGGAAATTACTGCTTGATTATAGGAAATAAATCACATTCTTACCATTTTCAGCTATGAATTCAAGATTCTGAAGATGGCCCCTGATTCCATGTCCCATTACAGCACACTCCCGAGTATCCGGCTTCAGTATCATCCGATATGAAAAATCAGTCATCTGTTTAGGACTTCTTCAAAAGCTAAAAAGTGTAAGTTTTGGCACATATTCTAGGGTTACCTTTTCATGTCTGTGTAACCATTTATCAGAGAAAAATGAAATCTTTTTTTTTTGTATATTTTTGAGAATCAGGCCTACGATTTACGGTAATGTTTCCTGCATTTAAATTAGCAATACAGAATTTATGTTAAAATGGGAACAGTTTACTTCCTTTCATTTACTTTTCCTCTGATAAATTCTTCAAAGGTGCTGTGCAGTGTATAAACATTTATAAACCGCCAGTGC
Organism: Argiope argentata; assembly: GCA_026289955.1. Taxonomy (NCBI): domain Eukaryota; kingdom Metazoa; phylum Arthropoda; class Arachnida; order Araneae; family Araneidae; genus Argiope; species Argiope argentata. Next base: position 342,540 of record JAOUZG010016315.1, on the reverse strand, counting down.
AGAATCTTATATTTTAACTCGGCACATTACTAGCTACTGCTCCCATGATTACCTGGCTTTATTTACATTCAGCGGATAAGATAAATGGAGGACTTAGTAATACTCTACAATAAGAAAATACGAATTATAGCAGTGAGTTGTGGTATAAAAAACTTTGTTTATGTAGTATTGGTGAGCAGAAAAAGGCGTGGATAGAACTCAGACATTTTTGCTATCCGATCTGACTGTTCGTCACATTAGCCGGATACACGGAAATGTAAAGTATTGTATTTATCTAATCCACAAAGGTAAACGCTAAATGATTTCCTAATTTCAAAACTGAAGAAAATGCCATGACCCTTGCTGCTTCCCGTGTTGCCAGCATCCGTGCCAGCTCATTAACCACCGTTCGCACTTCACTTTATTATCGTCTGCCTTCCTTTTCCTTTTCTTTCCAATGTCCAGGAATGTGTATACCGCATGCTAATAATGCTCACCAGACCATGCAGGCGGAAGAAGGAGAAAAAATAAAAAGCAGAGAAAGGTATCCCGTTGGTCTCATTGATTAACTGGACACCCATTGTGGGGCACACAATGACCACCGAAGGACGTCTCTTCCGATGGTTTAAAAAGACGCAAAAAAAGTTCCAAAACATATTAAAAAGTGGTCACCATGTCGATGCCGACATTTGTCACAAAATTGTCTTTATTACCCCATCCCTCGAACAGTTTTTGGTCGAATGCCAAATGCCGAGGTCGGACCCCTGCTAACGAGGATGGACGGAATGCCTCGTCCGGTGTCCTTTCAATTGTCCGTCTACCCCTCCCACTGACGTCGTTACCAAACGACCGAGAGGAGCCTAAATTGAAACCATGAGTGCATTGCTATTATTTTTCTCTTCCAAAAAAGATGATGCAAGGCGTTCGGGAAATAGCGATCATTACCATACAGGGAAGCGATTTTTCTGCTTCGTGTATGACCGGGGCATGGGCTCAATTGATAAATTGTGCGACGATTTCGGATTTCTCACGACAATGATACCAATTGGAAATTGATGATCAATTGAATGATTTGCTTCTTCTTTTGCAGTTGCGTGGACTTCCGTTTCAAAATCGTTACTGGTCAGTGGACCACAGAAAGGGAGTGAATAGTCGAATAGATAATACCCTGTCTGGTTTTCGTACTCGTCTGACTATTCAATGCTAATCGAACTATTCTGTAGAAACGAGTCAAAACTAAAATGTCTTTAGTACTTGGAAATTCTTTATGGTCATTGCTTCCTCATCATTCTAGTATAAGAAAAAGATGTAAATTTTATATTTATTAAACAGAATTGATGTATATAATATGTTATCTCTAAAAATCTATTGTAATTAATATTCACTTATAGTAAAGAAAATCAACCAACACTGCCACTCATATATTATGTTATTACTAAAAATTCAACATTTACTTATTATAGAGAAAAGAAATTAATATTATCGCTTATGTATTATATTAGGTTATGACTAAAATTCTAAGTATTACAAACAGCATTTACTTATAATAAAGAAAGTAAATGAACATTAATATTTATGTATTATTATTATTATTCCAACAGTCTTAAACTTTCTTTCATTGAAATCACTCAATTATAAAAATGTGTAGTAAGTCACTAGCCAAATTATTCACTTTTAACATTAACTTTTAAATTATTAATTAAACACAAAATGATTCACTATGCTCACACTGTAGTTAGGCAATTTTATATAAATTATTAGAAAAACTGAAAAATCGGATGTCGTGGAATTTCATTGTGAATCAATCGTTTCGACATGGTTTTACTATCATTAAGGTAAATTATTTTTGCTATCATTTGTGAATTAATTTATCTTTGTAGGCCCAAGAACCTACAAAAACAAACATTCTTCTCTTTATCACCGGACCCTAGGCTGGATATCCTAGAAAAATAGAATAAATCAGCAACAACCTCAGAAAATTTTAAATATTAATTTATATTAACGTCACCCGTGATAAAGCAATACTAAGGCTATTTCAGGAAATATCTCGTAATTTTGAACCACAGTCAGACGAGGACAACACCTTACGTGTCACCCCCTTTTCAAGCTTCCACACCACACCAGCGGAAGATGTTTGGCCCTGACTGATTTAACATTTACCAGCCCTGCTTACGCGATGGTTCTTCGATAAAATCTAGTCTCGGACCTGAAACCCTCCTGTCAGAAGTCGAGATCGATAAAATCAGGTCTCGAACCTAAAACCCTCCTGTCAGAAGCCGAGATCGATAAAATCGGGTCTCGAACCTAAAGCCCTCCTGTCAGAAGTCGAGATCTTACCACCAGGCCAACCCGGCCCAGAAATATTAAGGCTTTTTATAACACCTAACATTTAGAAATTCAGTGACACATTTTGCAGATCAAAATTGCTGAATATCTTTTTAATTTGAATCATATATTTCTAAACTCCATCCAAAAATCTCAAACTATAAATGTGACCGAAATATTTAAAATTCTTCTAACACTAGAGTACAAGTAAAAGCTCTTCAATTAAGATGCATCTGAAATGATTTCTCCTCTGAATGAATCGCTTGGGCACAAGGGCGGACCTTAAGAAAAGCACCGAGGATCGACTCTCCAATCGCAATGGCATCATTAGGAGAACATACATGCGTCCGAAGTTTTATGAGTGAAAGCCGATCCGACGCTTCCTGACAAAACATCTTTGTGTTTTTCCGTGACCTAACTTGCGATCTGAGATCTTAATCTGACCTTGCTGTCTCATTCGCATCTCTTACGCCTTATCTTCGAGCTTGAATTGCTTTTTTTCCGGCAAAAATGACGCAGTTACAGGACGAAAGATTTAGAGGATAGCTTCATTCTCTTGAGATGGAAAGTTAAGTGGAGTGTAATAGAATTACTCTACATTGATATGGATATCCAACTTTGAAAAAACATGTAATATTTTTGGCATATAATGGATACATAAAACTCTGCCCCCCCCCTTTAGCCTTTTTTTTATGGTTTAAAATGTTTGATAGCTTAGTTTTAGTTAAATTATATTGATGTTCCGTTGTAAAGCAACATGAAGGCTATTTTGGGTAGAACCTCGTAATTTTGAACCTCCGGGACGTCACCTTAAGTTTCCCTCCCTCCCCAAACTTCCACACCACACCAATTGCGGGACTTTTAGCCCTAATGGATTTAACGTGCAATAGATCCCTTTACACGACGGTTCTTCGGTGGAACCGGGTCTCTAAACTGAAATCCTACGGCTCCCGAGCCGAGACCTTACTGCCAGGCCACCACGGCCTAAAATATTTGTGGAATTACACATTGTTGTTGTTGTTGTTACTTCTGGCACTTACCATGAACAAGCCCCCGCTGGTACTGCAGCAGATTTAAGCCGAAAGGAGCGTCTCTTGTTTTTGAAGTAGCGCCAACTGGGGCCCAGAGCACGACTTAGCTACACACTCACCACATTTACTTGCACAGTTACACATCTTATAGATAGTACACAGAAATGCAACCTTGCCCGAACTAGGACTCGAACCCGGGACTCCCAGAGCGCGAGGAAGACGCGCTGTCTCTGTGCCAGAAAGCCATCGAGAAATTACACATTAATAATAGTAAGGAAACTGGGAGTGATCTCTTTTCGACTTTGTCATCCACTTTTATTTCACTTATTCCTCTAGAGTGAAAATCGGTGTTATATCGGTATACTGGTTGTCACAACCATACATTATTACACCAATAACTATACATTCTATAGCTTTCAAATTGATTTTTGAATTATCATTACGTCAATTTTTATAGTTCCCAGAAAATTATCAGTCCACCATCAGATATATTCAACGGTGTCAGTTTGATTACCATGTTATTTTTTTCTGATTTCTATACTATAAAAACATTTAAAAGGAAGGTTAACGTACATAAATCCAAATTGTTTCAAATTTTGATGTAAATACTATATCATCACAATCATCCATGCAGTTTATTTATTTATTTACTAAATTCATTTATGTTGGAATAGAAAAATAAATATTCAAAAGTAATTTTAAATAATATTTTGGATGGGAAACTGAAAGGTTGTTTTACAGAGATCCTAAAGCTAAATCTCACAAAACTACGAAGTCAATACAAAATATTTAACAACAAAATAGTATTTAGATTTACACCAAATATTTTCTTAATACATAACATTACATAGCAGGAAATAAACTCATATTTGAAAAAAATATTTTTTAAAGTACTTTTATTATATACTTTCTAATAGTTTATTTGTCACTAAAAGTATAAAATTTAAAATAATTTATCTAGATTTCCTAAGTTTTGATGAATCATCAGATTATTTTTCTTTTGAAAAAAAAAATCTAAGAATCTCTTCCACTCTTCATTTTTTGATAAAAAGGAAAGTTTAAAACGCATTTTTACCAATTACTGCTCTTTTGGCAATAATTTCTAAAAAAAAAATATCTCCGACAAATGTAAAGCATATGATACCAAACTATATTTTTATTGTATTTCTTAAAATGGCATTTATCTGAGTGAAAACGATTTTTAAAAACCAATAGCTCCTTTAAGGTGGGAAAAAATCATCACGACGAAAAGCGTAAAACTAGTCCGCATTTTGTAAGTAAGAAAAGAAAAATCAATAAAACATTTACTGTACCTTAAGTTATATCATTTGCATTTCCTTAATTCTCTTAAAAAATAAATAACATATTTCCCAAATTATAAGTGAATTTAAAAGGCACTTTATTGAAATATCTCCTTTTCATTACTGTGGATAAACATAAGCCTTTTCATGCTGCAACAAATATAAAAACGTTGCTGCATTTTAAAATTTGTTAAAATCGATATATTTGAGAAATTTGGTGAGTATAGTTGAGATTTGTTAAGAAATAAACCCACAATTAACTGACAAAAGTTCTCTGGAAAATTTAACCAAAATCCTAATTTGAGCTAGCATATTTAAATTCTCGGGTTTTCACACTCAAAATTATTCAATCTTTCTATTCTGAAAGTTTGTTTTTTGGCATAACTTCCAATCGTACAAAGAAACAAGTTTTACAATTGACACCATAATGCACATTATCGAAATGTGCAAGCTTCTTAAGGCATCAAGATAATCAGATTCTTTTTGTTTATTGTAATTTGATTGATCCAGTGGCATAAAGAAGGAAAGTTGATACCCGAACATAATATTATTATTTTTCTCTTCTGCAATACCCCTAAGAAACGTAGCAAGAATAAATAGCTCCAGGGATGAAAAGATAGGTTTTCGTCCCCTCATGATAGTTTAAAAAATTGAACACTAAGCCTCAATGCTTTGCAATTTTGTTTCTTCATAAAAATGAAGACATCTCCATCATTATAGCTCTGGTTTCATTATAATTATATCTCAAACTTAAAATTTGAAAAGTTTGAAATCTGCTTTAAAAAAAACTTCAGAAAGTAAAAAATTTAAGTTTTCGACATGTTGCAGATAAGATCATGAAATTTTAGCAGTGCTGTATTTTATTTGATGAAGTGGAAGCCATTTAAAATCGAATTTCCAAAAGTCAATTTAAAAATCTTAAAGTGCTCCATAAGTCAATTTTAAAAGTGTATTTTATATTAAAAATTAAATATATAAATCGTTTTCCATAGTAAGTATTCCCGGAAGACATGCTTCAGTTTGCATATCAAAAACTTGTCCTTTGTATGAGACCCAAGAACCTTAAAATGACTTTCGCTGTAGAAGCTGCCTGTCCTAGTGGGACAAATCAAAACGCATATTTGTTCATTATCAGAAGTGAATTTGTAGAAGAGGAAAATTCCAAATCGTCTTGTAGGTATGGATATTATTTTTAAAATATCTAAAGCTGATGCATATATAGTTTAAATTTCACTCAAATTAACATTCTAAAACATTCTCTTATTTCCTGATCCCATTCCCCTTTTTCTATTTAATTAATTCACCAAGAGTTCTAAAATGGCTAAATAGGCTAAAATATAAGTTCCAACACTCCGGGTGAAGGGATAAAATATTGCTTATTTAAACAAATTCTTCTAAAAGATCCCTGTGATTCCCTTGCCTGCGATTAACACGCGTTAGAAATCCTTATTAAAACATCACATTATATATTCATAGGGATAAAATTTTCATTAGCTTTTCCTCATTTCGTTTTGTGTCGTTCTGTGTTGCGCTCGTATCTTCTGCTTGTGCATAATGGCTGCTTACCGTGATGGAACTAAACGAATTTATATATAACTTTATATATAATTTATATATAACGCATTTAAATTATTTTTGAAAGCAGATAGCAGAGTTGTGGCAAAAATCATGGCAGAAGACCGGTTGAATTTTTAACTTCGTTTAATTCCCTCACGGGGAAGCAGGCATTATGTACAAGCAGAAGAGACGAGCGCAACACAGAACGACACAGAGAGAATCGACGAAAAATCTGATTAAACTTTTATCCCTCTGAATTTATACCTTTAGATTTTAATAGGGATCTTGGACGCATGTCAATCACATGTACAGTTCGCGCAAGGGAATCGTAGGGATCTTTTAATGGAATTAGCTTGGTTGGACACTTTCTGTTCCTACACTCGGAGTGTGGGAAAGTAACCGACGTTTAGCTGTTTCGGCAATTTTATAAACGTTCTGTGGAAAAGATCAGGAAATAAAAGAATATTTTAGAATGAAGTTATTATGGCTAACTTAAATTGAAAATTAAGAATTTAATTTGAATTTAAATTGAGAGTTAAAAATATCATCACACATACACACACACACACACACACAGAGAGAGAGAATTTAAAAAGGAATTTTAATATCATGAGTTAGTTAACTTCATCATTTTTTCCGGTCATATGTGCGTAATAATATAGTGTGCTTGTTTCATAAAAATATATTCATGTGATAATATTTTCCGTGATTTCATAGTTACTTTCCCCTCGCATGAGGGTGCAGAAGTGATCCATTTTCGTGATCCAGATAGCTAACAGCATACGGGCTTCCTCAATTCGCGGTTCCCGATGCTGCATCAAAAGCATGCCGGTCCGAGGGCTTTAAGTGGCTGAAGAACTGCCGGCGGCGGAAACATGACAGTCTCGTTTGCAACATTATCTGCCCGTTGCGGAGATAATGCGAGCTCATTTACTCCGCATGAGCATTCATCATTTAGGCACGGCCAGGACTCACAACCTCCCCTCGGAGAGGTCACCATCGAGAGTCGAAAAACACATTTCCCACTTTGGCTTCTCTCTTTTTTTTTTTCTTTGTCGAAAAGAGAACCAGAGGAGTTGTTTAGCGTTGGGCGTTCAGAAATATTTCTTCCGAAATGTAATCTGAATTTCTTGCGAAACACTAGACGCAACTAGTATTACCGTGAATCATGGGTTTTAGGTCACAGGTAAAAACCTGATGAGTTTCTTCCAATGAGGTTAAGCTGTTCAGATTCCACTACTTTATTGTTTTAAATCGAAGTTAAAGAATTTTAGTGACTTGAGCTGTATTTATGAGATATTATGTAAATCCTTTTATACTAGAATACACGAAAAGCTGTTTCGTTAACAATATCCCGGGTACGATTGTCACATATTAAATAATGAAAGATGTAGTAGAAAATCTCTAACAGAATGACAGAGCACTTAAAAAAACAAAATCAATTTTAGTACATTTTAAATGTAAATATATGGCAACAATATTTTTTTTTAATTTGGTTTTCTTGCAGTGGGATAACCTTAACTGCCTACAATGATCCGCCGGAAGGCAAACGTAAAATCTGAAGTACCGAACGGTCGCAATAGCAAGACTGGTGTCAACAGTTGTTGAGTCCACAGACCATCACCGGCCTCGGTACAACTCTTCCCTTGGGAAGTTTGTCCCGTCATCGATGGGACGAGCCAGACCTCTAGCTTTTTCTGTATCTACCAGGGAGGCGAGAACCAACTACCATGCCAGAGGCTGTTCATCCTCAATTTCCAAATACCACAAGGATAAATGATACCTCAAATACCCTGGAGCAGGGGGTAGTCATACCAGATTCTTTGATCCTTCTCGAAGGCACACGGATTTAAACCATAAAACTGAATGACAGCAACACTGAGGGGAACTGTGGTTGAGTCCTAAGGGCCATCTCTGACCATGATAAAACCCTTGTAATAGGAAGTACGTCTCGTCATCGATGTGAGGAGCTTACCTCCACCTATCTGTGAACTCTCAACGCCACGTGATGAGATTCAGCCACCATGCCGGAAGCATTTCATCCTCATTTCGAAGTGCCCCCCCCAGGGGGAGGGTTCAGTGAGGTAATCTGTATTCATAAATTAATCAATAAAATCAGTTTAAAATATTAAAAATAGCAGAACCTAATTTATTAACTTTTAATATAATTTTCAATAAAAATAAATTTAAATAAATTACGAGATTGACGATCATTTATCTAATTTTTATTCATGCTTAGCTTTATTCAGACACCAATAAATCGATCAGTTTAAACGTTTTAAAAACATAGTTTCTAGACGCCAAAGCAGAAGATGGATTAGAATTTTATTATATAAATTTAGGAGAAGTTAATCTCAACCTTTTTATCTAAAGCAACATAATATACTGAAATTCTCATACAAAGCGCAATGGACTGAGTGTTTTTCAATTCCTGCCATTAATTCACTCTTTACCTTTTATATTTTGATGGAATTACGGAAAACAATCAAAAGCAAATATCCAGGTCTTCTCCCCTAACAAATGATCCTTCTCTATGACAGTGTCTTCCCACATCTCTTCCATGAAACCCAGACGGCTTTTAATAAAGTTCGTTGGGAATATATTATTAGTAAACTCGCCATAGAGCCCAGATGTGTCACCCTGTGACTTCCATATATTTGGACAACTTAACGGAAGCCCAAAAATTACAGAGGGCACGTTTCTATTAGAATCAACTCAAGAATCAACCTCAAGAAATTCCTAAAGAATCAACCATTTTCTTTCTACGAATTAATAGACTTGCTGCGTAAGCGATGGGACCTGTGCTACAACGTTCTTGACAAAATCTTTTGAGTTTTCAATAAAGATATAATTTTTATTCAACTTGCCCATTTTTCATTTGGACAGTCCTTATGAATGCAACATTTTAGTGCATATTATTGCTTTTCTTTAAAAAGAAATGTTCTTAAAAGTTGATTTTACAAGTAATGTTATTTCTGCTGTATGAAGACTGATCCCAATGCTTTGTCCGGAATATATAAATTTTTGTTATAAGCAAAGATATTACTGAAAATTTACAATTTTGTCAAAGTGAAAAAGAAAGAATTTCTTCGAAAAAAGGGATTGAAAGATATTCGTCGATAGAAAAGAAGTCATTTAAAAATGATCTTAGAAATTAATACTATAATAATTTCACAGTTTGATTACGATTATTCGATGATAATAATCGTTAATAATGATTATTATGTTACAATTCACAGTTAGTTCTTTTTATTAGCTTGAATAATTATCAAAATTTATTAGCGAATTTATTGATTTGCTTTACCGATATTACTTTTTTTAAACATTTTGTTATATTTCCTTTGTTATAAAAATATTTCGTGGTTTATATGTAGTTTTAAAATATCCTACCATTTTTAAAAAGAGAAGTTTATAAATACAATTTTTTTAAATATAAAAATTATATTATTAAATTTAAAAAATGTTGTTATTTATCAAAAAAATCTAAAAATTAAATAAGTTAAGATTTTTAATGATAAAAATCATTTATTATCTAGAAATCGAATTCTTTTTACAAAAATATTGTGAACTGAAAAAAGAAATTATCTTTTAAAAGAAAAATTGGATAAGATCTTTAAGAAGGGTTTTCTATTGTAAGAATGACGTATAAAGAACGGTGAAAATATAATAACACAAACTACCGACAATAGACTGAGAGTAAATTGCTTTCATAGTTTCAGCTATAAAACTTCTTTAGTGCATAGGTATAGAATTTTATTCATACAAATAGAATGAATTAAGGATTTGTTGAATGGAAAAACTTTTTTTTGAATCAAAGCTTTTAAGAAAATTAGTTAGCTGAATGATAATGACGCCGACAAAATATCACAAAAGAAACCAAACAGGAGTCGTTTAACGTGAGAAAAGGGCTAATTATTATGACACAAATATTTCTATTATGGAATTACGTGCATTGTGCTTCTCCTCATTCAGACAACCTGACTTCAGATACGCAATGGAACAGATCAAAGACCTTTCTTGAGTGCGATCGCCCCGCAGCTGACGGAGGGCATAATCCAAAAGTTTTGTTTGTTTTCATAAAACAAGCGCAGGAACAGCCTTGATGAAAATCAGCTGCTCTTTGCATCGTTCAAACTGCCCCGCTGTTATGCTAAACGATCGGGAAACACGTACTACAGTTTCATGTCACGTTATTGTCTTAATTCAGATCTGGGATAACTATCTGGTTTAAAAAGGAAGGGTATTTCACACGACCGAATAAAGGCTCTGCAGAATTATCTGAAACCTGATCTCTTTCCTGTTCAGGTACAACAACCTAAACGTTTTATTTAAATCATGGCTCATTAAACGGTTTTCTTCTTTAAAGAGTTATGTCGTGGCTTGAGAAATACGAATTTTATGTTTTGTTGAGCTTTTTATTGAATTAAAAATTTCTTTTCAATGACATATTGTTTCTAAACAAACAGCTTAAATTGAATTTATCTCTTATAGACAAATGTTACTATTTGTTTGAAATCGTGTGTTGGTTTTAAAAAATTCTATTCTCAAATAAAATCAAATACATATTTTTATTCATTTCTCATTTTTACCTTTAGGTAAGACCTGTGTGAACTTTCCACTTTTCAAACTTGTTAAACAAGGCATTCATTTAAATGTAGGTTTATAAATATTCATTTAATTGTAGATTTTTATGTGGAAATCTAAAGATGACACAAAAAAAGTTTGTAAGTTCGTAAACATTTATCTAATTTTTAAGTTTTCATTTTATTTTCTGACAACTTTTGTATTAAACCTCATATCATCTCAATTTTCTTAATGCTTCAATATTTATAAATATCTGCATGAAAATTTATTTTGATATTTTGAAATAATATAAGAGACAATTTAAATTATACCGATAAAGAATATTTTTTCTTGATATTTTCATTTTAGAAATTTCATATAGAAAAACAATAATTTCTAATTTTTTAAAAGTAATTTCGAATCACTCCAGCTCCAGCTTCACCATAACTTTAACTGCTCAGTTCCGAGTTCCTCAGACTGTCGATTCTGATTGGTATGAAAGATTATTCTCCGACAGTTAAAGTGACGGTATTAAGATTTTGAAAGTCAGAGAAGCAAAAATTACAAACATGTATACATGTAAATTAAGGCAGATATTTGTGTAATTGAAAAAAGTGATAAGAATTGTAAAATAACCGTAAGAATATTTTTAAAAATCCATTATTAGGGATTAAAGAAAAAATTACATTTTGTGAATACGAAATTAAGATATCCTTTAAAAATAACAAAAAATTGCAAGGAAGTAAAATGCAACATAAAATATTGTAAAACCGAGATGCAAACTGATTAGGGAAAAAAGGGTCACAGATATTTCTTTTTCTTTGTCCTCAACAACTCTTAAAAATATTGCAACGACCATCCAACAGACACTAAAATGCATTAAACCTTTCCACTCCGAAAAATAATTAGATGCAAAATTATTCACCTGATACAAAGATTTGTTTCTTGCTATGAAAAATAAATATACATAATTCTTTTAAGTTGAAATTCTTTGAAAAAATAATCTACATCTCTTAACCATTATGTAGACATTTTTAACAATTAAACTTGAAAAAAAAATAAAACGTCAAAATGATGCTCAGTCTTGAATGTCGAGTCACACTCGACATCGGACAGCTAAGGGTTAATAAATTAGTTTCTAATACTAATACTGAAAACAATTTTTCTAACTTTATAGTACGGGAAAGTGAATCCCAAATGTTAAATAGATTAGAATTTCACTAATGAAGTAATTAAATAATTTTTATATCTCGCTTGTTTGATACGCTATAAACACATAAAACCTGATGAATACAGAATTTACTAACCATGCTTATCTATTATTAATGTTGCGCTAGTTGAAAGTTACAAATAAGTACTGTTCCATTACCTTACTCTTTTCACGTTCAAGTACTGTTCAACTATTCTATCTCTTTAAGGGGAGAGACGCAGAAAGATGAGCGCATTTCTGGAATTCTTCGTCACTCTTTCACCTTGATTTTCGCGGTATTAGATGCTTTTTGTTTAATTTTATTTTAAGTGTATGTTTTCTGATCATATTATTTTAATTCAGTCTGTGAGCAATCCGAGTTTATTTCATAGTTAAATGTATACGTCCCCTCCTTTCATTTTTTCTCCAACACTTATTTTGATGAATTCAACCCACTTTAATCATGTGTAAAATCGTAATCATGTAATCAAAAATCATGTAATCAATCTAAAATCATGTAATCAAATTTAGAGATTCTTTAAGAAATTCAATTCCTAAGAGCTCGCTATAGTATAAAAGTACGTTTATGATACCTAAAAGTTGTTAAACAATAAAATGAAGTTAAATATTAGAAGAGAGAGATTATTAAAACATAAAATAAGCTCAAAAACGCCAAACGATATTTTCGCGGTTCTTTCTGGCACGATATGCATTAATTGAAAGTAAGGAACTATACGATAAATTAGTAGCAGCATCTGGTGATGACGTCACTTTCTAGAAATGCCGAACAATAATGTAACAATTTTTCTTCATTCTATATTTTTAACTTCTCTTCGACATTTGATGTCAAGAAATTGGAGAAGCCATTTCGATAACAGACATATTTCTGAACCAGTTATCTTAATGGAGTTCTTTAAACATAAGAGAGCACAGCTGAAAGATGAGAAAGAGTCAAGAAATTCGAGTAGTACCAGTTTCCCGCATCTTGAAATTGCTGTTAAGCAAAACCAGCAAAAAGACGGCAATCCACTGCAACATTCCTGATTTATGAAAAGTTCTTTAAGACGTCAAGAACCGATAGGAGAAAGCACGCACTTCGCTTCAGAAAGAAGAAGGAACAAAAAAAAAAAAATCATTTTCAAGAGATTCGTGAGAATTAGTTTTATTTTAAAAAATCAAAGTACCGCTCTTCGACGCGAGAAAAACCTTGAAATGTTAATATTTTTTTCAAGGGGTTTCGCATTCCACGCTTTTCGTATCGAAATCTTTTGTTTCGTTTCGAGCATAACTTCCGGCGTGTGTGATCACGAATTCAACAGTCTAATAGCTCGATTCTTTCGGCGTGGAAAAAAAAGAAATTGCCGATTGTATTTTAATTGATCGTTTATCCGTTTAGTAAAGCATCTTGCGGAGGCACGATTTATTCGCCACCGCTTAGCAAAATAGGAGTGAAAGAAGTTTTATTCGTTGCTTATTCATTCGATTTTAGAATTTTCAAGGGAAAGAAGTACCCAGAAAGAAAAAGAAAGAAGAAATTGATTTGACGGATAATTATAAATATCAGGTGTTATAGTATTGTACTCATGGAACCATAAAACCAACCAGTTGAAAGGATTTTTTTAAAAAATCGGAAATAAAGAAAGTAGCTAACAAACATACGTTTCTAATTTTTTAATTTACTTCGTTGATTTTTCCTTCACTTCTTTCCCTTTCGTATTTTTATTTAAAGCTTTATTGCTTGACAAGAAAGAATGTTCGATAACCATTTTTTTAGAGAGCGGAGAGCGAAATTCAAAAGAAAAAAGCGCTTGATTTGAAAAAAAAAGTATTTTAAGATCTGTTCTCAGTAAATCTGAGATTTTCACTAAATTCATGGGAATTTTTTCGTTTTTTCTTACATTTTTGCATTGTAATTTATTCTCTGTAGTTATTTTACATAGCCTGACTTTGAAAGGAAGGTGGATGTTTTATTCGAATTGTGGGATATCAAACGATTCCATTTCTTAAAAAATTGAGCAGGATTATGAATAAAACCCCTCCAATACTGCCTGATTTTCGTTATTGCTCAATTCGTTACTGAAGATATATTAATACTGAATAGCAATAAGAAAAAAACTGCACATGCCAAGCTAGTCTGGTTGGTAGGGTGATGGATTCGCATCCCAAGATTTGTAAGTTCGAACTCCTAAACTCCGAAGACTCTCCGTGTGTGATGGTAGCTGGTGCACGCATAAACCTGTCTTGGACACAAAGTCCTTTAAATCGTGGTAATACTACTGGGGGTAGTCGATCTGAGGTGATTGTTCCGCGATTTAGATCTGAATTACGGTTTGTGGCTAAGTGAATGATATATATGAATGAAATCCACCCAGTACTCTTGGTCTTAGATGGCGCTAATGAAACAAGCGACGCTCTCTCGGCTTAAAATCTCTGACAATTCGTCAGCTGGTTTGTCGATGAAAAGTGAAATAAGAAAGAACAAAAACAAAAATTTCCCGTATTTAAACATATATATATATATTACAGATGTATTATGTATCATCCGTCTTGTTCTCCGTTTCATACTTCTCTCCCTCACAGTAGTTTTGTTTGCTTTTGTCCCTTATCGGATTCAGCAGTGGCAACGGCAACGTCGTGATGTTTCGGAGTTCCGCGATGTGACGTCACGAGCACCTCCACATCATAATTTGGAATGATACTTTAATTTGTCAGTTTAGGGAAAAGTTAAAATTAATGTGAGCTAGTTTGGACGAGCGCAATAAAGCTCTAACATCGCAAAATTTGGTATTTAGTGATTTTTTTTGAAAATAATTTAGTTAAATAAATTAATAGATTTATATTATTTAAGGGCTATTGAGAGAACTTTAATGGAGTTACGTTGCACGTGCCTTAATTACGGGTCTGGGCTATTTTACTTAGTTTGAGAAAGAATAGATAATTCCAGGAAATCTCGCGTGTAGCACATCGTAGCTATCTGAGTCCTAAACAGGTATAATTTTGAGAATTTAAAACGCCAGATTGGTAACAGGGTTAATTTATTCTCAGCTTTTTTACGGCTGGAAAATTGATGTCAGTATTTTCGATTGCAGCTCTATTTCTCTTACGAGAACTAGGGACTGTAGGATCATAAGCAGGTAGTTGAAGTAACTCGTAACGAATCTGGGGGTAATTTTTCGAAGAACTTTGATGATGTTATTTTAATAAATTCCGAAACTGGTTCAGTTTGGAGGTCGTCATGAATAATTTTATTTCTGACGTACCAGGGTGCATTAACTATTCGTCTCAGTTGTACGTTTTGTAAAACTTGCAACTTCATAATATTTGTGGCTGATGTCCCCCCCCCCCAGATTTGGGAACCGTACATTATAGTTGGTCTTATTATGGCTTTGTAGAGCAGAAGCTTGGGCCTAATCGATAGCTTGCTCCGAGGAGAGAAAAAGCTGCAGAGTTTTTTACTCATAATCAGAGTCTTGCTATAAACAACTTTTTCATTGGCCCAAATTCCCTTTTTCCAAGTTATTCACGATCCCTCCTTCATTAGTCAGCTCCCGACAGGTGGTGGTCAGCCGCCAGCTCATCAGAGCTTATCTGGACTGCGCATAAATTTCTGTCCGCACTTCGAATCGCTTTCATTCCATGAAACAAGACACTTGATATCCCTCTGAATCACCACACTGAGGAAGAAATCCCTGGGCACAGCTGGAATAGCTCCGCATTCGGTAATTCGCTCAATCTTTTAATTAGAATGTAACAAAATTTTCTAACCTATTCCGGAAAAAAAGTCTGTTCGATTTACTACTGAATCTTACAAATTCTAAAATGCTTATTATTCGTTTTACAAGAATATAATTAATAATAGTAAGGTTTGTTGGTTTGTTGTAAACGAAATAGAATACATTTAACCCATTCGCTGCCAACCACGAATATACTCGTGCTTGGCAGGGTGTTACTCATTGCCAGCACAAATATACTCGTGATACTTTCAATATATAACAGACAATTTGTCAAATTTGCAAACTTTTTATGGCCACAAACTTAAATATACAAGTGTAAAAACTTGAAAAAAAGCTACAAATAAATTGTTTTCACAAAAATTCTACTTTATTTAACAAGTATGATATGGTATTTCAATTATTTAAATAGAATAGAATAGAATCTAAAAAATACCATCTAAGTAATGGTCAGCAGTTAATAACCAGCTTTTACAAATTAACAGAAAATTGTGTCCCGTTTTTTAGTATTTTATACTTTCATCTATTTGTGTGATTCATGATTTTTTTTCTCGCTTATACGTGCGCAAATAAGAAAAAAGATATCAAGTCTTGTTACATTCCCATTGCCAACCACGAGTATACTCGTGTTTGATTTTTATACATGTAAATGATTATTTGTGACACAATATGTGTATTTATTTTGAAATAATAAAACTTAGATAAACAATAACACTTAAAACAGAAATGGCAATGGGAATAACCTCATTCAATTTAGACTTGGCAGTGAATGGGTTAAATTACAATGTTTACAGGCTGGTGTGTATTTTTCATTTCTATTATATGCTTATCGCCATGTGTAAAGTAAAAACTATCCTACATATTCAAAAGCATTCTTATGTCAACTCATCTTTTTACTTTTTCGCGTATGATTTATAAAAAAAAATATATAAATCTTTAAAAAATTCGAAATTTAAATATTTTGACGAATTGCTACACTTAAGACCTCCCTGAGTTCGAAATACACCTATGAGACATACTTAAATTGTTTCATCTTTAACCACCGATCATGCAACATCTCAGCGGCGATTGTTTACGGTTTCTCTTAAAGGATGCTTAAGTTGTGTCTTAATGATAAAATGGTAATTTTTATGCATCAATTTTAACAGAATCAAGTAAAAAAAAAATCTCGATTTTTTTCTCTTCATTAAAATAAAATATTACGAATTTAAATGTCACTTTTGCGAGGAATTTAGATTTTTAGTCATGCTATTAGATTAGCATGATGATTAGGATTGTAGGTTTAAATATCAACATTGAATGGAATTTTGTCTCTTAGGGAAACAAGTTAAAAAGCGTTAATTTCCAAAATTTAGAGCTGATCGAAAATAAGTTCTCTTACCACCATTACATTTAAAATTAAGTCGTATATATGCGTTTGGAAAGGAGCCATAGAAATGAACTTTTAAAAGTATTATGTCATGTCTCTTCTTTAAACCCTATATTATGTGGGGGTACATATAAAATGTACATATCATTGAAAATCTAAATACGTTTATGATTTATATGAATTCATCTGCAAATTATATGAAATTAATTCCCCATATGAATATGGGGGAATGTATATTTTAAAAATCATTAGACTCAAGTCAACTTTTACCCTTGCAAAGTTCCTGACCATGAATGGGGGCGAATAAGAATTTTTTAATCTCCAGGCGTCTCTTATCATCGTTGTACTATTTTTCATCCTTTCAATCTAACTTTTGCATATTTAAAATTTTACTTCTCATGTAAAAATGATTTTTTTCTACAATGATCCATGTAACAAGTAATATAAAAAATCAAATCAATTCCTACTTAGGTTAACAAAAAAAAAGCTACTTTTTAATCTACTTTTTAGTAAATTATTACAATTAATCTAAATAATTTTTAAAGAAATTATACCTGGTCAAAATAAAATCAAGTTCATATCCATTGAAAATATATCAAAACAGACTCAGAACACATTCAAATGGTGTTGGATTTTCAACGCCAATTGAGGCAACAAATGCTTGAAATTTCTACATTAGTAGGGGTAACACAATACAGATTAGAATTTTTTTTAATTTTCTTTATTCTGTATTGTTTTAATTCGAAAGTACTTCAAAATGAGTTCGGAAAATCGATTAATTAACAATGTTTTATTTTAAATGCATCAAAAATTAAGAAAATAAACAGAATCGTTTAAAATAATTGGCCGAATACATGTTAAGCCTAACCTCATTAGCGTGGGAGAAAAACGAACTGAATTCGTTACTTATTTGGCGGTGGGGAAATGAAGATTTTTGGCGATGAAGTTAGTTTAAAATTATATGAGTTTTAAGATGTACGAAACCTTTTTTATAATCGAACAATTTTGTTCAACGTCCAATGCTATGCACTCTCATGACTAGATAGGCACAGCATAGCCAAATGTGCGAAATTTTAAACAATACAATTTTTTAAAAAGAAACGCTTGTGTAGTCAAAACAATTCTGAGAAGTAAGCGTTATTTTAGCACTGAGATGGTATATAGAAAAATTTTCAAAACAGTTTTATTCTTATTTTCTACCCTGGTATCAACAAACTCTCTCAAGGATAAATTTTGCCCCAAACTGTCATAAACATCAGCAACGTTTTCAACAGCACCTCTCGAATTGCTAAAAAGCAGTCAGAAATAAATGAAGAGAATTTTGAACTCTCAGTCAGAGGAGAGTGAGGAATGCTTTCTTCCACTAAACTATACTCACCAGTCAGTTTATTTTCGTCTCAGCAGAGACAATTTTAACTGATAGTTAGCTGATATAAACCACGAAACACGGCAATTTATATTCGTAAAATTTCTGCTCTCGGTAAAGATTCATGGAAAAATTAGTTTACTTTGCAAAAAATAAGTAAGATACACAAACTTTTTAACTAATCAATTTAATAGATAATTAAAATTCAAAATTCATAATTTAAACCATTTTTGTAATACTCTTATGTTTATTTGTAGCTGCAAGCGGCAAACGAGAAATAAAAAAAATGTGAGCACAAATTAATGTATTAAACCCCCGATTTTCTCTGACTTCTTGACGTGTTTAGCGGATAATGCACAACATGTTAAAAACACAAACACAAAAGCGAAAAAGTGGTAGAGCAATGCTTATTAACAGAAACACACACATATGATTATAATTTAATACACAATAGATTTTAGAATTTACGAGTTAAACAGTTTATATTTTTTAAAAAATAAAATTTGGGTTTTTTTCTATTAAAACACCTTTTTTAATATGAATTTAAAATTAAATTATCTGAATATCAATTTTAATTCTAAATAAAATTTTCTGTAACAGATTTGAAATCAACAAAGCGGACTCGATTAGCATAAAATATACTGTTACGTTTTTAGAGTAGTGGGTTCGGAATGAATGGTCTTTACTTGAGGACAGCACAAACAAATTGATTTACAGATATTTACAGGATGACTTGATAAAGTAAAACTTCAGATAAAAACAATCCAGCAGTCAACAGTCACTTATAGAGTAAATGCAAGCCTTACGCACAATAAACACAGACTGCAAAACAGATATCGTGTAGCACAGCAACAGTAAATCACAGCGAGCTCAATAATACAACGTTAGCAGCAAACGTAAGCACAGATCACTAATAACAAGCGAGAAAGGTAATCCGCTAGTCGAGCGAGACGGTTCTCTTCCGAGAGGGAAAAATCTAACTCTAACTACGGCTACTCGTCCCTTATATAGCCGAGGAAGCGCTTGCCCCGAAACACGTGAAACTTCTCAAAACACCGCGAGCTATTCAGCGGCTACTAGACTATTCCTTTCGCCAAACCAACCAAGCTGGTGCGAAGCTTCTCGACAAACGTCACCATCTTCGGTGCATTTTCGCGGCGCTCACCCGCTTGTAACAATACTATTTGAATAATATATATTTAAGTTGCTTACTTCTCTAAAACGTGCGTAGAATTTTTGTTTAGTTTAGTTATATTAACGTCACGTTTTACAGCACTACAGCTATTTGGGGACAGTTCTCACAATTTTGAACCACAATCAGATGATGAGAAGATGCCTGAGTTGGCACTGCACCATTCCAAGCTTCCACGCCACGCCAGTGGGAGGAAGTTTGACACCGATGGAAATCGAACACCAGGAATTCGATGAAATCGGATATCGAATCTGAAACCTTACGATTCCGTAGCCCTCAGGCTACCGCGACCCAATCTAATGGTGGGAATACTCCTATTTTTTTTTATCATGAAACATGTAAAACCTTTTTCTTCTCTTTTATGAGTTAAAAGAAAGTGGAAGAATTTTATTAAAGAAGAAATTTATAAAATAAGTCGGTGAAAAAATAAGCCGGTAAAAATTGTGAAAGAAATGTCACACCTCATCTCATTTAAAATGAAAAGTTGAAGACGCAACTGAAAGCAAAACTTGCAAACATTTATTTCGAGTGGAGAGGAATGACTGGCTTCATTCGAAATGAGAGTGACCTTTCACCTTGACCTCACCTCTGGGCGGCAAACTTCGCCAAGCAGGTCGGAAAACATCCTTCCGCGTGTCCTCTCTACCTCACCGATTTCTGCGCCATGACATCATCGTCCTGTTGGGATTGGCGAGGCGCGCGAATTGAATTCTAATAGGGAGCAAAAAAATCAACCCCCCTTTTTTTAACGAGTTCTGAAGACGGAGAACACTTCCTGATCCGAGAAACTGAATTTATAATTCCATTTTCTCGATATTGTTCGCTCAAGTTTTGGATAAATTATTTCCGCTGGAATTTTTCATGCGATTTGTTTGTAGTATCAAATATTTAAAGAAATATGATTCAAAATTTGGAATGTGCGCTCAATGACAAAAAAGTGCGCACTTTAGAATCCTGAGCTCGTATTTTTTTCCTTCTAATTATTTTAAAATAATGTAACAATCTTAGTTAATATCTTTTTCATTTTTATACAAAAATAAATATTTATTAGAATTTAACAGTCGTTGTTAATATCTTTTTCATTTTTATGTAAAAATAAAGATTTATAGTAATTTTACAGTTTTAGTTAATATCTTTCACATTTTTATCCAAAAATAAATATTTATTCTCCGACTTCTTGGATTAAAATTTAATTTTTAGAAAAAAAATAATTATAAATACGAATGCATTTTTAAAAATGTTCAGGGAAAAAAAATTTAGATCACTTTTATTGTCTGTTTTTATAAAAGATTTTTTTATCTATTTGAGATAATGATAGAAGTATTTGAACATGTAACATTTCCTTAGTGGATTGATTATCTCAAAACAAGAAAAGATTAAAAAAAAATAAGCATGTAAGGAGATGAAAATCGACCAGACCCAATTCCGGGAAACAAACGATTTCGCGACAGATTTTTTTGTAAGTCAATATTTGTATTATGTCTCTAAAAAGGATATTCTTACTCAGAAATTCTCCATAAGTCACGTGACACATGTTGGGTGCACTTGTTTCGATAAGAAACATACGACTAGCTCCCTCCATTTATATATCCGCTTTATGAATATGGCATTCTAAGAAAAACACCATTCTAAAAAACTCAGTTGCTTTGTATGGGACTTCCCATCTTTTGTTAGAATCCTTTTAAAAATAAATAAATAATATAAAAAACATTTTAAGAGTTTTTGTTTCTGTATTATTACGTGATATTTTTAAATTCATCAGCTCTTCTAATATTAAATTATTTAATGAAGTTCGCATTTATTTTTGATAAAAAATAAATATCACACTACCGGCTGGCCAAATTAAAATAATGCTTCTTGATAATCTGTCAAACAGTTACTATTAATCACAGTTCAGGACATGACTTATTTTTTCAAACAGATACGGAAGGCCTTTAATCCTCTTTGGAATAAGGAATCATGCATTTGAGATATCCCTCAAAATCCGTTTTATGTACATTGCCTGGATACGCCGAATCTATCGAGAATCTCATCGGGCTGTGGCGAAAGAGTGGAAAGAGCTTTCCAATTCAGGAATTGGCAAAAAACAGTGAATAAATTCTGAATTACATAAAACGGACGGCAACAGCGGCAGCACGAACTGTTCCGACGCTATTGTCCTCAAAGCCCGACTTATCCTGGTTGGGGACCGGGGCAAAAAAAATTTGGGGGCCCCCTTTGCTTCACTACTTTAGTAATGAAGAACATCCATTAAAAAAGGAAACATAAAATGAAATTTCTATTCGATTTAGGGGGCCTTTACTTATGTTGGGGCCCGGGGGTAACTGCCCCGTATGCCTCTGCCTTAGTCAGGCCTTGAATGTCCTGGTCATCTCTTGCTTTCTTATATGAAATAATCGTCACAGCATCGATCATTTCATAGGCGGGATCTGGAACCTGGAGGACAGACAGCAGTCGGAGTAGTAGAATAGTGTAAGATTTGAAAGCATTTTAGTTAGTTAGTTTAATTATATTAACATCCCGTTGTAAAGCAATATTAGGGTTACTTTGGGTCGAATCTTGTCATTTTGATGGCGAGGACGACACCTGAGTTGGCACTCTCTCTCCACACCAGCAAGAGCACGTTTCACAGGGACAACGGACCCCCCTACCTTACGGTTCTTCGGTGGACTCAGGTCTCGAACCGAGACCTTACCAGCAGGCCATCGTGACCACTTTTAAATTTGTAGTGGCTGACACTTGATGTAAATGCAGTTTTTCAAATATTAATTCATTCAATTTAATTCATTTTTGATTTTTTACTTAGAGTTTTTGCATTTTGTGACGAAAATTTAAGTAAGCAGGCAGTAGCCCTATCAGGTAAAATGCGAGGATTTCGGTGTTTTTCACACAAAAGGAGAAGAATACAAGTTCAGTTCTCGCGAATGTCAATCATTTTTTGATTAATGATTTATATTAGTTGTAATTATTTAATAAAAAGTAACTAAAATAAATTTTTTCTTTGTTGACCTAAGTAAGAATTGATTAAAATTTTTTTTGCACATATTGCTTGTTTTAGATGCATATAAGAAAACTATAACCGACTTTAAAAATATTTTAGCAACCAACAGTTTAATGTTGAAACAAATTTGTACACCCACCATCCCGGCGTCTCTTTTACAGACTTGAGACCCCGGGCACGGCCCTTAATGTCACACGTTACAGTGAAGAACATGTTTTTCCTTCACTACAACTAATTTTTTTCTTCTCACGTCTTCTCACTGAATTAAAAGAAAAAACTCAGCCGCACCGCGTAAAATAAGAAAAAGATGCGTTGCGTATTTTTAGAAGTGTTTTGTAAGTGCCAAGAGGGCGAACATTTTTTAGGCGCATAACTTTTGACGAATAAACACGCGCCAGCATTTCTGTGCTTTTTGCCCCTTTTAAAAATGCGACTAGTTTCGCGAAAACTATGTTAATTAAATAAAGAATAATATACGACCTGCCTGCAATGGGGTGAGTACATTGTGCTTAGCCATAAGCAGAGTGAAGCTTCTTTTGGGGGATTCAGCAAAAATGCCTATTCCACTTTTTTTTTCGAACTTTGCATGCTTTTAGGTAGTTATTAGCGCACCCTTTTTGCCAGAAAAGTGTGAAAATATGAAGAGGGCTTTGAATTATAATTTTTAGAGTCTAGTTCTGGTTTTGAAATTTTACTGCTTATTACAGTGCTTTAATGGTACTGTGAAACTCTAAGGACTTATTTCTTATGATCTAGCGGTCACTATGATCGAGAAAAAAAAAGTTAAAAAAAGGAAACCTATTATTACAAATTTCAAGTTATCATGTGATAACATTATTATTTTTATTATTTATTTCAATTAATTTAAGTCATTAACCAATTTGAATTGGTTTCAGACAATACCGAGATTTCACCATAGGTCCTTATCCCTCTCTCTCTCTCTC